>JAQHUG010000220.1:2276958-2287433 GCA_028555095.1 Dicrostonyx torquatus
TCCAAGGCCAGAGCCCTGATGCAGGCCAATTCCCGCGGGGAACCCGGGCCCAGGTCAAAGGGGAGCGTTGCCCAGGGACACTCTGCAGTGTGGGACACAGAAAAGCCGGGGGAGGGGGAGAGGGAGCCTCCCAATCGAGCAAAGTGCCTGGGGCCTAAGGCTTGGTCTTACCACTCCAGTTGGGCTGATCTGAAGCCGTGGCGCTTACCAAGGACCAGCCACCATCAAAAGGGCGAGCCCTGCATACACGTTTTTAAAGTGCTCTGAATATAAAAGCACATGTAGATGGTCCATATTCTGATAAGTAATAAAACGTTTTCACTGCTTGTATTTTAGTGCAGTAAAGAGGGGAAACAATTTGGAAGCAGAGGGAATCTAAAAGATATAGGGTCCTCTCAAACACCAGAGTATGGAAAAATACAAAAGATTTTGAAATTATTCAGAGGAGATGCCAAAGAGATGGCTCAGTGTGTACAGCCCTGGCTGCATGATGTAGGGACTTGAGTTTTGATCCAGAATCCACATAAAGCTGAATGTGGTATCATATGCATGCAATTCTAGTTCTCCTGTATCAAGATGAGGTGGAGACAGGAGATTCCTTCACAGCTCACGAGCTAACCAGCCTTGTGTATGAGATCCTGTTTCAAACAAGGTGGAAGGTTAGGGCTCACACCAATGGTTATCTTCTGACCTCCACATGCGCACTGTGGGACACATGTGCCTGCACTCACGAATGTGCATGGACACACATAAACACAGATAAAAGTCAGTGGAATATAAATTTGGTAAATCCCAAGGTCAAAAAACTTGGTTTAAGAACTCTTGATTTAGTTTGAGTTTTTCTCTTTAGAATCAAAAGAGAGAAGTTGGGAGGAGAACTCTCACAATTACAATCAGAAGCTCTTTACTAGTAATGTTTTCATTTATATACAAAGTAGTGGTTACCATTGTGGTGTTTTCACATGCATATTGTATATTGTTCTTATCCCTCAGCCTTGCCTTTGCCCTTGCCCACCTTACAGTGCTCCCTCCCCAAAATAGTTCCCCTTCAATTCATGACATAAAAATAGCTGATGAAGTGCGAACAAAATGAGTTGCTTGTTTATTTCCAGAGCACTTGGTGAGATGTGTTGTTGTGGAATATTAGTTTAAGATGTGTTGCATCCATTTATGCTGTGGAAAATTTGTTTAATGATGCAAAGATGGGTTGTATTCTTTTATGTTACATTTGTTTAACTCTGTGAAGCTGTGTTGCTTTGTCTGTTTAAAACACCTGACTGATCCAATAAAGAGCTGAACAGCCAATAGCTAGGCAGGAGAGGGATGGGATGGGCTGCCATGCAGGGAGAATAAAAGAAGAGAGAAGAGGGGGAGCAAGAGAAGGAGGAGAGGCGGATGCCAGGGGCCAGCCACCCAGCCACACAATAAGTTAGGAAGTAAGAAATAAAGAAAGGTATATAGGATAGAGAAAAAAAAGTCCCAGAGGTAGAAAGTAGATGGGATAGTGTAAGTTAAGAAAAGCTGGCTAGAAGTAAGCCAAGTTAAGGCTGGACATTCTTAAGTAAGAATAAGTCTCCATGTATTTATTTGGGAGCTGGGTGGCGGTATAGAAAAAAAAAAAGAATAAACCAACTACAATGTGTTCCAAAGAGGGTTTTGTCACCCTCAGAATCTGGAAGCATCATGGGGTGGGGCAGATGTCACTGCTGTCAACATCAGGCAAACTAGAGCCCCCTCTGTTACTTGAGTGTCCGTTCTTATTGGTTCTGTCTCCTAAGCAGCACATCTGTTCCTCTCCCCTGCCCACCACATCAGAATACATTTCCATAGTGACCTCAGTTCAGAAAAGGGCTGTCTGCACCTGTGACAACCCCCTCTCCGCAATTTTTATCAGAACAACACTCACCTGAAGAAACATTTAAAAATTGGCATGTCATGGACTGGACCCTCCAAAACCTAGAGCCAAGATAATGTGCTGAGAGTACACAGTTTGGAATCTGTTCCATCTTGACTAAAGGTCAGAGTTCAGACCTCTTCTTGCTCCTCAAGGACGAACACCAAGATGTTTGATCAAAGGTGTGGCTATTGGATGCTTTGCTCCTCAAAGGCCAGTCAACAGGACATTTGACTTAGGCGTGGTTACCACATGTTCTGAGATGTAAAGAGGTAATTATGCTTTCTTGTTCTTTATATCATGGAAGTCTTGTGCCCTCCCCTTTTGGTTGGGATATATAAAGACTGTGTGTAATAAACTCAGGAATTTTTGTTAGAGTATTTGCTGGAAGCCCTCCCGACACAATCTTCTGTCTCTTGTCTATTTCTTTCCTCAGTCCATACTCCCCTTCTCAGGAATGGACGGACAGGTCCCGACAAAAGCATGTCTCTATAAGGTGGATACTTACTCCAGAAAAGGACAACAGACAGCTTCGTTTCTCAAGAGACTGGAGGGTGCAGCCACAGGGGACGTGTTCAAGCTGCCCACGTCACCAGTGTTGTTTGGTTTAGTAGAACACCCCTCACATTGACAGGCTGGATAAGGTGCTGTAAGCTGGGGTGGAAGCGAATCACTGACAGGCTGTCTGCCAGCTCATCTTTACTGTATTTGCTGTGATAACAAGTACGAGGAGACCGGTATTATCATTACGAAACCACAACAGAAATGGCAGGAAGAGAACAAGGGCTGGGCCTTGTGCATAAATGCATAGCTAACTGGATGCACAGCCCCTGCTTAGTGCACTGGAGGCACTAGTTACTTTAAAGCCACCCTTTGTGGTTTTCTCTTGATTTTCCCTCTAGGTGCTATAACAAAAATTACAGAGAACATGTATTCTACCCTTAGAATCAAAACATTTTTATATTTCTCTTATAGCCTCCCCTTCATATTCTTCCCTAATGCATTCTGTCTAACAGCTTTCGAGTGGTTTACCATGTAGCTGAAATCAACCCACATCCTATGCAAGGATCCAAATTTCTCTTGGAAATGAGGTGAAAGTCAAGGCAAAGTGAATGCAATTATATTTCCTCTCCATGTTCTGTCTCCTTTCTTTTTCCTCTTTTGGAGACAAGGGTCTTAATGGAAGCCCTCCACTCTCCCTTCCCCATTGGAAACTCTTAAAGTTTTGAGAATTAGCTCCCAAAGACTTTTACGTTAAAGATAAGCGTGTTCAGGCTCGATGAGTAGCAAAATCAACTGTGTCAGCAGGGTTTACCTGGTGGCCTTGAGTCTGTGTAAGGCACAGTGGAAGCGCTGGACGGGACCATCGGTCCAGCTGGTACAGTCAGTCTACTTTAAGCTGCTGGTGGGCAAAGAGTCAACGTTCTGAAAATCAGTTCGTGCATTTGGACAGTGCAAATAGCCAATTTAGATTTTGCCAGCAGAGAACTCCAGCGTAAGGTGGCAAATTTAGATTGGACACACATGTACCTCTCTGTATGATCCTTCTGCAAGCAATCATTAAGCTCTCTGGTTTCTCGGCTTATCTGCAAGAGGAAAGGCCCGCGTGACACCGTCTATTGCTCTCTTTGAATGCTGCCCACCCTGTAATTGGGCTGCAATCTCTCTGCATGTGGCTGTCAACAGCCCTCAGCAGGCTCGCTGTGTGCCTGGCATCCTTAAAATAACTTGGATTGTGCCACGGCAAACTTGAAGGTGTATGTAAAGCATCTGCCATGTAGGCATCATCGGTCAAATCGCCCTCATTCGGCAGAGCCCAATACAGAGTGCTACAGACTTGCCAGAATCCAGACAAGAACCTCATCTTGGCAAGCCCACACTGTGCATGGCAGGAGTCTGCCCCGGCCCAGCACTGCTAGCTCAGGTGCAGACATTCTCTGGGGGCCTCTCTCTGGTGCACTTGTTTTTAAGCAGGTTTGACAGCACCTCTTGCAAAGTTGTTGGGAGGGAGCAGCCCTGGGCTTGCTTAGCACACATGACTTGTTAGGGCTCTAATTGTCTGGAAGGATCGTCAAGGAATACATTATCAGGTTCTGATGTCTCTGAAGTGCCGCTGCTGTTTGGCCACTGAGCTTGCAAGGGATTGATTAGTCAGAGGAGCAAACATTTGCAGTCCTGAATCACAGGGCATGTTAGTGTTCTAAGGGGAACTGTGGGGCAACTCAAAAATAAGCATCTTCTTTTCCACCAAGCAAAGTAGTAGGAGGAGGAGGAGAAGGAGGAGGGAGTGGAGGAGGAGGAGTTGATGTGTCTACTAAGATATCCTTACATTGCTTGGTTTTTAAAAATAAGCAGAGAGATTTATAAAGGGGTATATACAGGTGGCTGTGCTTACCCCTTGATCATGGAGCTCTCGTTTTAAACATTCTGGGGCAATAAACTTCTGTATGACCTGTCAAGATGGGAGTTTCCCAGTCCTCCAGTGTGGGGCAATGATGTCCGTTTCCTAAACTCTGAGCCAGACACCAGGTCACAAGATGAGAGCCAAGTGAATGGGGCAACTTGGCTTGTCTGATGTTCATGCGTTTAAGAGGCACCATCTCCATCCAAATGGAATCTTGAAGACAGTGTTGGGAGTCCGTCCCATAGCCGATCAGGAAGGAAACCTCACCGAAATGGACCAGTTGGACTGAATTGTCAAAAAGGAGTAGAAGTCAGTTATGAAAGGACCTGGGAAAGAAAAAAAATGGGGAAGAGAAACGGTGTGAGTTATGGAAGGGCTATCTTTCATCCCAGCAAGAGAAGGGAGGAGCTGGAAGTCGGGCTGCAGAAGAAGATGACAGACAACATAAGCCCACTACTAAGTCAGGAAGGTTACTTTTCCTCTCAGTGCTAGCTCACTTCAGAAACACTCCTAATTTCTAGTAGTCGTAAGCCTTGTTCATGTGATTCTCCCAACTTCATGGGTGTCTTTTGTTTTATTTTTGCTTTGGTTGGGGGATTTATTTTTGTTTTTCCTTTTATTTTGTTTGCCTTATTTCATTATGTTATGTATTTATAAAGGTTGGAAGAATCAATCTGGCAACTGTTCTGGCGGCATCTGCTACACGATAGAAACACTCAAGAGCCGTGTGCAACCTTGAATCAAAGCAACATCCAGAGCCAAGAACGCTCCTCTGTCAACATGCTGCGGCCAGCACTGTGCTTAGCCCAGGCTAAGAACCACACTGTTGTCTGTGCTGACCACAAAGGAAGGGGACAGACTCTAGTTCTGCGTCGTTAAAGTTTCCGTCCCTTCTTTGTACTGATGCTGCTAGGTGGTTTTGTGCACCGGAGCTCCAGGGTCTTTGTCAGAGAATAACATCTTCCCCAGGAGGCTACTCCCAGACATAGTGAGCATGTGTGTTGACCTCAGCTATGGGGCAGTTTCCCAGGGCATCCACAACTCCTGCCCCAAACTCCAGGTTCAAGCTCTCTGCTTCCTGAAGCCAGACTGTGTTCATGTTTCTGATCTGCCACAAATAGACCACGTGTGGGTGTGGGATGCGAAAGTCAAGCATCTGAACTTTCAGTAAACAAGGGAACATTAGAACAGTCCTGTCTAGAGTGTCTAGGGCCCTGGATTTGTTAAAACTTTATGGATGTTTTTGTTTTATTTTTGCTTTGATTTGGGGGATTTATTTTTGTTTTTACTTTTATTTTGTTTGTTTTATTTCATTATGTTATGTATTTATAAACATGAAGAATCAATCTGGCAACTGTTCTGGCTGGTCTTATGTCAACTTGACTCAAGGTAGAGTCGTCTAAAAGGAGGGTACCTCAATTGAGAAATGTCCCCATAAGATATTGCTGTAGGGCATTTTCTTAATTAAGAATTGATGAGGGAGGACCAAGCCTGTTATGGATGGTGCCACTTCTGGGCTGGTCAAGTCCTGGGTTTTATAAGAAAGCAGGCTGAGCAAGCCAATAAACAGTACTCCCCTCCATGGCCTCTGCAGCAGCTTGTGCCTCCAGGGTCCTGCCCGGCTGGAGGTCCTGCCCTCACTGCTTTGGATGATGAACTGTTACATGGAGCTGCGAGTGAAACAAACCCTTCCCTCCCGAAGTTGCTTTTGGTCATGGTGTGTCATCACTGCCATAGTCACCCTAACTAAGACAGTAACAATCACACACAGATTTCCTGAGCCAAGTCTAACAAAGGACACGATGCTGCGCTTCTGACCCCTAAGGTGATGCGGAGGGAGGGTGGAGGCAATTAGTTCAAATAGGGTTAGAATTCTTAGCCTGACCACTAAGTTGTTTGCCCAAGTCTTCATTTCTCAGAGTCTCCCTCCTTGGCTGCAGGTGGGAACTGGACCTCACTAGACGTGGCTAACTGATGTAATGGCTTATGTGGAAGGCTATGCACAGGCCCTGTAGTCCCAAAATGTCACCATCTTCTCCTGGCAGGAATAGGGCTATTGTGTGACACCGATGCTATTAGAGTTGAGAGCTCTGGAAATGTTTCAGCTTCCATTTACAGTAAATGTTTCTGGTACTTGTACTCCATTTCAGGCACTGCATTAGCCTCGCTCTGAAAAACCGTGTGTAGAGAAGTGAGATCCCGTCCTACGTGTTCTGAGATGATCACTGTTGATTGCCGGTTAATGCCCACACTGCAGGATATGTAAAACAAACACCCAAAATACCGCCTTTTATCCTCCTAAGATAGCTCAGCAGGACTCCCACCAGATGTTATTGTGGGAGAGAAGCACGGTTTAGAACAGGACTCAGAATGATTGATTCTGTCTTTGTCAGACTGTAGCTGCAACTTCCCAGACGCTGCATCTGTACACTCTGTGTAGCTGGCAGCACAGGTGTGTGTGGGAGCATAGAAGATAGAGACACCCCGGAGGTAGAGTAGGCAGGAGGAGGAGCTGGAGAGGAAGTGGTACACTGGGAATATCATGCAGATCTTGCTCCAGTAGCAGTACTGTCTGTCTTCATGAAGAAATTCATTCAAATACATCCTCTCTAATTTCACAGGCATAGTATTCTGGATTGAATAGTATCTCACAAATTTCATATGTTGAAATCCCAATAATTTTATTTAGAAACAGAGATTAGTTGGGATGATAGAGGAGCAGGTCACTCCTATTCCATTGTGACTGATGCCCTTATGCAAAGATGGCTTCATAAAGACAGGTTAACAGGGATGGTCACATAAGATCTGTTCTCTCTAGTGTCAGAGGATGCCCAGGCCTGCTGACACCTCTATTTCAGACTTCCAGCTCCAGAACAGGCTGGGAGATAGTCCATATATTTTTATTGCTGTCTGCTGTGTGGTATGTGAGTCTTTGTCATAGCAGACCCGTGGGAGTGGGAGATAAAGGCAGACACAATTCTTGGCTCTGTTTTATATCCTGATGCTTTTTATTCAACAGAATCTTGTGCCTATCTTCCCGTAGCCTTGAGTTTCAGTTATCGTAGCCAGGGTTGTCTTTTATCTCTACTTAGACAGTAAGGACAAGAGTGTATTTTGTGTGGTGTACATTGACCTTCTAGTTATGTCAGAATCTTGTTACTTTCTGTGTTTTCTCTGGGAAGTCTGGCACTATGGGGATATATTTCACAACAGTGGACTGGGAGGATGGGCTCTTGCAATGTGCCGACTGTGGTCCTTCCTTTACCCGTGTTGAGTGCCCACTGTTTCTGTGCTGGGCATTTCTGGACCTACATTTGGTATTGGATATACTGGCATTTAAGGTATCCAAAGGACATGTCCTGGCACATAAATCTATGACTGACCAGGAGTTGTGTCTAGTCAAGGAGTTCCAGAGGGTCTTATGTGGGCAGACTTTGGTCTGTTGCCAGCCTGGAGTATTGGGGGCTTTTTCTCATTCAGGGGAATTCCAAAGACCACGAGTATATTTCCTGTTTGCTAGTGTGGATGAGACCTTCAGAAGTGTACTTGTAACTATTAAAGAGCTTTAAGAGCTATCTATGTCATCTCCCCTAGCCCCAGGGAACATGGTGGAAGAGGAGACAGCAAGAATGCTATGCAATGTTGTCCTCTGGATATGACATGGCCTTTGAGATCATGAGCACATAGTAACTATAGTAACTGTAGCCCCCTGCACCAGTCCTGCACACATAAGAGAAGATGTACAAGCAGGAGGGGCTCTGTTTGGGAAGAGGGATACCAACAAGGGAAGAGGGGGTGAAATACGGTAGTGGGGATGAATAGAGTCACAGGCATTGTACGAGAAAATGGTGAGCTAATGCTTCTAGCAAGCATTGGTACTGCACAACTGTGATTAAGATCCAGCCCCCATTCTTCATAGTCTTTGCTGAGCTGAGCCTCACAGCATCATAATACCCTGGCTGCTGTTAGCATCTTTATTTTACTAACAAAAACTGAAACACAGAGAGGTTCAGTCATCTGCGTAAAATCAGAGAGCCAGGAAGCAAGGTAGCAGAGGTTTGAATTCAGGCAGCGAGGCACTGGAGACTGTTTTAGCAGTCCTAGGCAGCCCTGTCTCGCAGACCTCCACTCTTGAGAGTGTGGAGTCATACAAATGGCTTTGCCTGCCTTAACTCCTTCACTGTGTGTGAGTGATGTTTTCCAAAACATGAGCACATGAGGTCGGATCATCATGTGGGCCCTTAGTGACGCATTATTCTTCCCGATGGGATATCATACCATCTTGCCAGTCATTGTTTAAAGGACCAGAAGTGACCAAGACAGAAATCTTATTCTGTCTACAAGTCCCATGATTCCTTTATTCTAGAAGACTACAGGATAGCCCTTTCATCAGGATGGGGGAAAGATGGGCTGTTGAATTCACACTGCAGGTTAGAACAGAGAAAGACCATTCTGGCATGGCTGCCTCTAGTAAGTAGAACCCTGGCCTCACAGCAGAGGACAGATGGACATGCTCTGGAGGCCATCTGGGCCAGGGAGGAGGCTCCAGGCTGGGCCAGCAGAGCGGCTGGCTGCACAGGCTGAGATGACCAGATGTGGGTAGATGAAGGGCCCATCTCATGGCCTACTTTGTTCTGTGAGTACTATGGCCTTTTTAAAGAGCCAAGGAATTAAAGCAGAATCATTGAGATCATCTTCCCAGATGCCTAAGTGAAATGACAAGTGGAGGAGAGACACATGTTGTAATGATGCTTCTTCCAGGTAAAGGAGAGCCAGGCTAGGCAAGCATTTAAATGGCCGGATTTAAAAGTTAATGGAGTATTCACCAGCCAACGGAGTATGGCAGGCGAAGGGGATGGGGCTGCGGAGCTTTGATGAAGACAGGAAACAGGCCTCTACATGGCAAGGGGGACCAGAGGCCAGAGACAGCTGCAAACATTAGTCAGCCCTGGCAGCTCCTTTGAGAGCCAGGACGCCCTCCTTCTCACTGAGAGTTTGTCCTCCCTACTCCTTTTCTTTGGGGGAAGGTTTCCTGGATTTTACTGCAGCTTGTAAAAGCTTTGCCTTCCCCGCCCCGCCCCCCTGGAGTTTCCAGATAAGCATCACTCCCTCTTTCCCCCCAGGATGTTTTCTATAAGCAAGGGTCTTTCATTTTAAGGTAAAATGCATAGATCCAGCATTACAAAGAAAAGGAATAACGCTTGCCTTTGAGAGATGTTTGTATCACAGGGTAGGAAAGCTTGGGCTCCTTGGGCACAATTTTTAGTTCCCAGCTAATATGTGCATCAATAATGAGGACACGATGTCCCTTCCATGCTGGCTGGAGGCTGAGCAACAGGTAGAAACCAGATTCAGGCATCATGTGTGGTGTGCAGAGGGGTCTCCCCCGCATCCTCTGGGGTTCCAAGGTTCAGATCCAACCCAGTGAGGTCAGGGCTGACTGAGAGTGAGGCTTCTCGGCAGGATGCCTTCTCAGGGGAACATGAGCTCTGGATGTCTTTATGTGTGGAGGGATAGGAAGAGACATTTGCCAGCCAGAGGCACAGACTAGTGCCTCATTATCTAATGGCAGAGAGGAGGGAAGAAAGGATGGAGGAGATAGATGATTGATAGATAGACAGATAGACAGACAGACAGATAGATAGATAGATGATAGATGATAGATAAATAGATGATTGATAGATAGATGATAGATGAATAGATAGATAGATAATCAACACATTAGAAAACATATCAACAAAAGCATCCATTCCTCAAATATGGACCAGGAGTTATTCTGTGAGTTTGGGATATATAAGGGAGAAACACACACACACACACACACACACACACACACACACACAGAGGATTCATCCATATTATTTGAGGGACAGCTAGATATTATTAAGTGCAATGAGGCTGGGAGGAGGCAGTAGGGACCCAAGTGAGACGGCCACAGACACAAGGAAGAGAAGACCAGGGACAGTTTCAAAGCTGAGCAGGACGTGTCACTATAGGCTTAAGGGACATGCCCAGGGAGCCCGATGGAAGGAATATTTGGATGAAGACCTGAAGGAGGTGGAGTTGCTATGAGGGAGTTAGGGGAAAGCATCTGAGATAGTGAAAGAACTCAGGGGAATAAGCCCTGGTGTTGTAATTAGGGGGGGAGAGAGGAGAGGTGTGTGGGTTGTATGTTCC
>JAQHUG010000220.1:2290469-2323034 GCA_028555095.1 Dicrostonyx torquatus
AGCTCTTTATTTAACCAATCAAAGCACAGAAATACAGGTGGACCCTCCCACACCCTGGGAGAACAACATCTACTGCATTCCAGGAGCATGGATGGCCAGCATGGTCAGAGTGAATATTCTTCTGAGTTATGGGGGAAGTGGGTCCCAATCAGGCCTGGGAGGCACAGTGGGGCCTAGGACCTAGGTGCTGCACATCTGGCAGTGCAGTGAAGCCAGCTGTGCAGAAACAGTTTGCTTTAGATCTCCTGTTCTGAGGGTCACTCTGGTAGCTGGGCTGTGATCAGCTACCATCGATCATCAAAGTTGAAAGTGGATGCAGTGGCTACAGCGCTAACTGGGAAAAAAGGCTAGTGCCAGGGACAAGCACCTGGATGCTAGAAGTCATGAGAAAGGTAGACTTAACAGTGTGCAGTCACTGGCAATGAATTAGTGAGGCTAAGGATGACTGGGAAGCTTGAAGACTGGAAGACTGCTAAGGTAGAGTTGCTACCAAAAGAGATGCAGAAGTCTGCACATGAAGCTTCGCCTTACCACTGTGTTGGGAGCGAAGCAGAGACATGGAGTGAGCTAATCTGTGCTTCAAAAGATGAAGATTAAAAACTACTGGGAAGTCGCACCACTGTGTCAGTGTGACTAGATTCCCACACATGCCCACAAGATCTCGAGTGTGCACACACACACATGCACACACGCACACACACACAGTCACATGCACACACTTGATTTACTTTCAGGAATTGGCTTGTGTAAATATCAGAGCCAGCAAGTTTACTGAGCATAGAACAAGACAGCAGGATGGAAACTGAGGCAGGATCAGCACCACAACATTGAAGTAGAATTCAGGATGAGCTGTTAGCAAGGTTAGGCTTGTCAGACATGGAACCCTGGTTCATTTTGCTCCTCATTTCTCCTAGATTCACCAACTCCTTGTCTTTTCCGGAATCCCCAAGGACCATGAGCACACCCTGTACCATACCTCACTATAACAATCATTTGTGTTCACATGTTCTGCCTGCCTTTGCCTGATGACCAGCGATGTCTGATGCACATTCAAATTTAATAGCCCTTGCTAGAGATGCATGCATGTTCCTCTCCAAGGCCAGCCCTCCTTACTGACGCACATGCCTCTACCTACTCAAGAACTTTGTCCAGAAAGGCTTCTACTGCACCACTTCCTTCAAGGTGCTATGTTCTCCACTTCCTTCAAGGTCATTACCACCAACACAGAAGCCTGCTTTTGACAGCCTCAGTGCACGAAATCAACAACAGCAGGGAAACCAGACTTGCTCTTTCTGTTTACAGTTACCCCCCCATTCTCTTGTCCTTTATAAAACAATTAAAGCAACACTGATGGAATTCATTGTTGTTGTTGTTGTTGCTTGTTTTATTTCATTTTATTTTTAGACGTGGTTACTCTGTGTAGCCCTGGTTGTCCTGGAAATCACTCTGTAGATGAGGCTGGCCTTGAACTTATGTGCACACAACTACCTGGCATGAACTTTTTTTTTTAAATGAAGATACTTTTAAATTTCCAAATTCCTTCCTTTGAGATCCCACTATCTCTTTCTCTATTGATTTGGACCCTTGTCTCAGTCACCTAGAATGTCCATGTTGTAAAATTCAGAGTTTAGTTCTGAAGTTTGGGTTCCCTTCGATGTCTGGCCATCAGTTTCATGTGGTCCAGCTGGGCCCTCTCTTCGCTGGTCTACATCCCTCACTCGGCATCTGTCCCTGCTGTATCACTGCCTTCTACATCTTCCCATCCAGAGTTAGAGGTTATTCTGCACTGAGGCTCGGAGGTCATGAAGAAGAGGGAAGGGGAGAGGAAGGGTGAAAAATGAAGAGGGATGGGGATGGGATAGCCAAGAGAAAGAGGCAGGGATGGGGTGATGGGGCGAGAGGGAAGGACATACACACAGAGACACAGAGAAGGGAGGGGGGAGGGAGAGGGTGGGAAGAAGCAGTCCATGGAGGAATGTGTTGGGTGTTGTGAAACATGAGGTCCAGTGATTGGTGATCTCGACGGCTTAGGAACATCTTGGAAACAGATGCCATCCCACGACCATGCTTTAGACCCAGGAGGGAATGTGGACTAACCAAAAGAGGGCAGACACTGTTGTATGTAACATGGGAGTGATTCGGTCTGGTTTATGTCCCTTCACGCTGGCTGCCACAAAGAAGATAAACTATGACGGGGCCAGGGTCCTGTCCGCCAGCGTTTGCTCTGTGTCAGCACACCCTAAGCTTATCAGCGGTTCTGCGAAAGAACGGGAAATAGATTTGCCTTGGCTGGTAAGTGGGAGTGCTGGGATTGGAGCCCTGGCTGGCTGGAGACTGTACCGCCTGCAGTGCTGCACATCAGACAAGATCTGCATAGCCAGATGAAGAAAGAAGCGGGAGAGCTTATGGCCAGAATATGCTCTCAAGATAACAGGCATGATGTGGCTTGCCTAGGAGGAAAGAGATGCCGATTAGTGATGGAGGATGCCTAGGTTGGGGCCTGGGAGATGGGTCATGATGACATTTGTGTAATGGGAAAATTGAGAAAAGAAACATTTGGAGGCAGAAGTTATAGGCTTCACATGTGGGTGGAGATGACTTCCAGAACCTAGGGGCACTGCTAGGTAAGCAGTTGGATCCACTCACCAGGGCTGGGCATAGCTGCACATGGACTCTGGGCACCACCCTTATGCGGATGGCATTTGACAGAGGGAAAGAAAGTATGTGGAAGAACGAGAGGAGCGCATAAGCCAGAGCTGGACATGAGCCGACCTCATGGTCCCTGAAAGTAGAGCCAGAAAGAGCAGCTGGGTGGGGGAGGGAAGCACTGGAGGATTCTGCAGCTTCCCCTGCACAATTCAACTCCCCTCCCCCAGCCATGTGGAATTTAACACGTCGTTCCTATTTTCACGTCTCGTGTCTATTGACTGCATTCATAAACAGATGTGGTAGCCACTGCTTGGAGTCCATCCTGCCGTTCATAATATCACGCAGGAGAAGCCTTGAAACCCAGGCGTTAATCTCAAGGGTTTCCGCCACAGAGGTGAAAGGCATCGTTCACAGGCAGAGAGAGCACTGCCTTGACCATGTCCAGCTGACAGCTGTGTTCCGGGGGACACTGCAGGCTGTGGAGGAAGGATATTCATCTGTGGTCACAGTACCACTCTGCACTAGGAGAGCCATCTAGCTAAGGTGGCTTCTGAGACACTCAGGGAGGCAGGTGGGGTGGGATGATCTCAAAATGGTTGTAAGTGGGAAATCCTGTTCTGTAAATTTGTTTGAATCTTTGTCCTCTTGCCTCCTTCCAGCCTTCCTGCAACTTCTGCGTGCAGTCTGTTATAGTCTTGATCCTTATCCAGCTTCAAATCTAAAAAGAAAATATTCTAAATACCCCTATCCTACATGGCTTCATACAGTAACTGATTTTGAATTCCAAGTAAACACTTGTAAATATTTATTTAATATCTGTCTGCATTAAAAATATTAAACACCTACATATTCAGCATTATCTCCATGTGTTGAAGGTTTTCAGTGACAAAATTTAAATGTTCCATTATGTTGCTTTTCTGGATGGATGACAATGATTTATTTTTGAAAACACACGACAAGATCTCTGGCTCTTTATTCTGTATTGCTGCATAAAATTTAACTGTTTCATTTGGAGACAATGATGAATAAATCTAAAAAGGCCAAGTAGCATCCTGACTGTGGATAGCTCAGCCTGGTATGATCGCAGACTACAAGGGAAAATGCAATTCAGATAAAATATTAATGGGATGGAATGAAGGCCTATTTCTTATTGCCGCAGGCCACCTACATATACATTTGACACATCGATGTTTTCTTCTTTGGGTGATCTAGCCTGTGTCCTTGTGGGATGTGAAGACACAGCTTTAATGATATGCTCTCAATTTATTCCAGGGGCACTGACGTGGGAACTCACTGTAGAATGAGGTGCCGGGTCGTTTATTCTTGTATTGTGTCTTCTATTATTTTCATCTCTGTGTGTCTATCTGTTTGTGAACCTGCCACCATGATGAAGGACCTCTCCAGTGCTAACCATGCCATCTGACCTGCATCAAAGAGAGAGAGTCATTTTCTGCATTTGGAGCAATCCTCTTCATGATAGAGGATGCTGAGGATGAGCTCTGTGCTTGCAATATTCCCAAACCCGTGGAAAAGGTTGATCAAACAGCACAATTAAAATTTCTGGCTTTAGTTGACTGATTGTGGTACAAATTTGTGATATTTGATGTGACACTTACAGACATACTTTATTAGTGAATTTTCTATTGCTATAGTAACACACCATAGCCAAGGCAACTTCTCCATAATCTTCCAAAAAACAGCATGGTCAGGTCTGTCATAGCTCTAGCTTATTTTTTTGGTACCAGCTTCTGTATTAGTTGTTTTTCTATTGCTTTGATGAAACATCATGGCCAAGGTAGTTTATCGAAGAAAGGATTTATTTGGGCTTATGGTTCCAAGTGGGTAAGAGTCCATGATGATGGGACAGAGGCATGGTAATAGGAGCAGGAATTTGAGGTCTCATATTTTGAACTAGAACTAGGTAAGGTTTCTTACTCTCAAAGCCCGCCTCAAGTGATGTACTTACTCTGACAAGACCACATCTCCTAAACATCCCCCAACAGGGCCACCAATTGGGGACCAAGTATCCCAGTGCCCAAGACTGGGCGGAGGTATATCTCATTCAAACCACTGAATATACTTGGCGTGTCATAGTCAAGTCAGAGCAATTGAAGTCACTGTACCTCAAGGCTTCATTTATTTGTCTTGGGAACACATAGCTTCTTTGAAATGGGTAAATCACTTGGAATGATCTTTGCCTACTCTGCTGTAGGCCTCTGGAACTTACTCTTCTTTTCCCATGGATTTTGGAGCCTGTTATCTCTTTCCCACTCTTCCAGTCTCTGGTAACTAAGCAATATTAATCAATATTCTTTGGAGATCAACTTGTTTAAGTTCCACATATGAAGGAGGATATACTATAGTGTTTCTGTGCTTGGTTTATGTCATATAACAGACTGTCCTCCAGGATCACCCATGTCACCTGACAAATGACACAGTGTGCTCTCACCCTCTGTTTTGTATAGCTGCAGAGTTCAGTTTTGAAAGCTCCATGGCTACTTCTATTGCATGTACTTGGATCTGGCTAGCACTGACTTATTCTTACCTTGTGCTATTGCTGAATGTGACACTTGAGATCTATTGTTTTAATTAAATTATTCTATACCATCACACCTAGAGGCATGCTCAGGTTCAAGTGATGAACTGGTCTTCGCTAATACAAGAATCAGTCTTATTCACACTTCGGTATTGTTCTAAACATAATGATAACACTTTGTTAATTTCTTTTATTTAAATAATATTTATGTTGTTATTATTATTATAAAAATGACTAGTGCCTAGTGCTCATTATGGAGACATTTCAATATGTCATGAATTTTAATATGTCATGGGTTTTGGTCAGCCAGGGAACCACTAGTAACTTGTTTGTTGACTTTCATGCGTATTCTGGTGTGTGTGTGTGTGTATGTGAGAGAGAGAGAGAGAGAGAGAGAGAGAGAGAGAGAGAGAGAGAGAGAGATTGAGAGAGATTTTAACATTTATATACTCTAAAGGTTATTTCTACTCTTTATCAATGATGTATTTTCAACATGTTCATTGTTGAATCCCCTGTAGCTGAGCTGAGCTTTTGTGCTAGATCTCAAGGCTTGGTCATGATTTATTTAACTCTTCCTCTGAGAAAGATGTTCATGTATTTGCCAATTTCTTCACTTGGTTTTTGAGGGATGCCCTAAACAGCTTTGTGCATCTATCCTGCTTAACGCCTCCAGCACCTTCTTTAGGCCAGGCTTTTAGAAAGAGGACCACTAGGTCCTATGTGATGAGCTCTTTCCTGGTGGGTTTATCTGGAGGAGTTCGTTGCTCACACACTGTTGTGTGAAGGTGGATGCAGGAAGGGCATGATCAGATACCTTCCTCTGCTTGTGAGGCTGGCCATATTTGCAAAGATGCCTGCATGCATCTGAGCAGTCTCCTTCTTTTCAAATATGTCCTTTTTGTTTGTTTGGTTTTTATTTTAGAAGAAACTTCTGCATTGAAGCTGTGAGTCCCCCAGTCTGCTATGACCATCAATTTGTTGGAAGTAGGGAGTTTCCATCTTCACTGCTGTCTTTGCAGGTATTTTAATGAACTGTTGGGAGCAGCTCAAATATACTAGGTGAGATTATTTTAATCTTGAAGATCTAAATCATATCAGGTCACTTTTATCTTATTGACCCTCAAAGAGTCTCTGAGATTTCTATAGAATAAAGCATGGTGTATGCTCTTTGTGAGACCCTGGTCACAGAGAGGGGAAGGGCAAGAACCACATTGGAACATGTTTAGGGAGGTTTCAGATGCACGCATTACAACCCTTCTGAATTAGTGAGCAAGTAATTCTGAATTTTGCATTTAATCTTTCCTAACCCTGTTTACCTCGCACAGATTTGAATCATCTCTGTGCTCCAGGATTCCATGTCACCCTGCATCTGACTGTAAACACATGTGTTCTTGTTCTTTTAAAGAGCCACAGTGTGGAACTCCAGGCGAGATAAAGGCTTAGGAGGGTCATGTCAGTCTTCCCTTTAATCTCCGTGTCTTCTGTTTCATTGTCTCAAAATGATGAAGCAATTAGGTTCTCACATTATTTTCTACTTTTGAATTAACTTTTCTTCTCCATATTGTCTCACTAACTAAGCAGTGCTCCTGAAGATCAGCGAGGAGCACACAGTGATTCACTAGAAGATGGTGTTTATTGTATATTTCCTTCCTACCTCTTCTTTCATAGCACAGGAGAATGCCTCATCACTGGGGTTCTGATTCCTTTGTTGTGTAGCCGGTTCACCATGCTTCATCTTCCTTCACTGTCTTTGTTCTCCTGATCCTCGCTTCCCACTGTGCCCCCTGGCAGAGCAGGTTTTCTGATGCTGCACATCTGGCTTGTCTATAGACTGTAACTTCCCATTGTTCCCTTTCTAGGCTTCTGTTCCCATCCATTGAGTCACAGAGGGAATGCCATTGTAGACATTTTCCCTCACAGAACCTTTCTACGACCCCCTTTCTCTTATGCTTTGAAAGTGCCATCTTCTGGCTCTGGAAATTCATGAGGTTTTGTTTGTTTGTTTTCTTTTGTTTTTGTCTGAACACATCACCTATGAAGAGGCTAGAGTTTGAGCTTTAGTTATCTAGATGTGTTTGTAGATAAGGGTTCCAGTGAGGAAGAGCTGTGGGAAGTGGGATTTTGTTTTGTTGTTGTTTTTTTTTTCCTTTTTTTGATAACAATTCTCTGGAGAATTCTTTGTTTCCTATTTAGACAGAGCTTCTCATCCCAGAGGAATTAGCTCTTCAGTGAGACAGACACAGGCCAAACTGCAAGTGACTCTCTAGGGACAAAGGCTGGCTTTGAACGTCTTCCTCCGTTGGTGTGAACTCTGATCACCCCTTCCCTTTGGAATTCTAAATAGCAGGTGTCACGTCTAGATCTGTTAGCAGCTTTCAGCTTGTCCTTTAAAGATGGGAGAATGAAAGGACAAGATTCGGGGCTTTGCAAACCCGTTCTGGAAAAACAAAAGTTCCCAGGTCTGTGTTGTGATTGACTTAATTGTACACCTCCACTCACAGACAGCGGCCTCCTCATCACTGGGAATAGAGGCCTGGCTAGTGACATATTGTAGGATGGAATGTTTTCCAGCTTAATACCCCTTTCCTTGCAAGGCTGGAAATAGAAGGCAGGTTTAAGTGATCTTAATGACCTAGGACTGGATCCTCTGGAACGACTGAAAGATGGAAAAGGGATAATATCCTGTTCTGTGCCTTTATGTGCAGAAATTGCTTTGAACAGGCATTTAGTTTCTTAGGTTTCTTCTGTTGTTTGGGTTGTATAGTTAAGGTGGAGCCATAAAAAGCATGCAGATAGGCTAAAAGCTGACTCTGCCACTGCAGCCTGCTGCGTGGAATTTCTTTGATTATTGCCAGCACCAGGTTGGAGAGGGGCTCTTCATCGCAGACTGAGGGGCAGCCTTGGGTATTGTGGACTCTTGTGACTTGTCAAGAGCCTTAATGCTATGGAGGACAGAGCAGTGACTGAGTGGATGACAGAAACTCTGGGACACTCAACACCAGCCTGAAAGTGCTGCCCCTCAGACAAACAGCTTCCAAAGCCACCGTTCGGAAGAGCACTGGGGTTGGGGATCAGGGATGAGCAGACTCCAGGGTTGTGGGAATCTGATCAGTGGGAACTCCCCTCAAAGCAGATTAAGCCAAGCTTCATGCATGAAGATTGCCTGCAGTGAGGCTAAGACAGGTCTGCGCAGTTGCGCCTGGTTCAGTGCTGAGATTACAGGGCTCAGCAGCAGAGCGGTGATTACTCTGGCAAACCTGGCATTTGGTTGTGCACACACATTATCAGAGAGCAGATACACATAGGCACACAGACACGCAGACAGCACAGCCCACTGCACAAATGAGCACAGACATTCAAGTTTAAACAAAATGACTTCAAACTAGGGTGGATGCGGCTTAGAGAACGTGACAGCCGGCTGTTGTTCATGTCGGATGCCTAGGCAGAAAGCAAATGTGGACAATATCTCTGGGAAGAAGCTTCAACACAATTTCCTTCATCTTTCCTGACTCTTATAGTAACATGAAGGTTGGAGTCTCCTGACTGCATCTTATAAAGCAGACACACAGCTACAGCTCCCTTTATTCAATTGTGAAGGGTTTTTGTTCTGACACGTGAACATAGCTGCTGTGACGTCTCTGCTAGTCAGGTCCGCTGTTCTTTGATTCCTGGCTCTCATTCCCTGTCTCTCCTCTCACGGAGTATAAAATAAGACAAAGGAAAAGACACATGTTGTCTTCCTGTAGAGTTCTGTTCATTTCTCAGGAGAACATGGATGTTGACTCCTTTTGGTCATGAACTTAGAGTCTGTCTGTTTGGACTAACATTTTTCCACACTGAAAGACCAATTACTCTTGATAGCTGCCTCTGGCATGTCCACTGTGCCCACGACATCAGGTCCCCCCTTGCTGATTTTTGGGGCTGGTTTTGGAGGCTCTTTTGACACTTTTCTACGTCAGCACATCAGTTATGAGTGAAGACATTTTTGTTTCCCTTTTTTCTAATCAGAATAACTTTCACTCTTCTTTCTTATTGCAATAGTTATGATTTCTCACAAGATAGTTTGTAAGAATGCTAAGAAAGGCAATCTAAGATTTCCCTTGAATTAACAGAAGACACAGGTTAGACCTCTTTCAACATGATGTAACCAAAGGTCTTTTTTATGGCCTAGTCCTGTAGTCAGACCAATGACTATCTTGAATATCACCATAGAACCTTCATCCAGTGACAGGTGGAGATAGAGACAGAGACCCACATTGGAGCACTGGACTGACTTCCCAGGGTCCAGTTGAAGAGCAGAAAGAAGGAGAATATGAGCAAGGAAGTCAGAACCACGAGGGGCTGGTCCACCCACTAAGACAGTATGCTTGATCTAATGGGAGCTACCAGAGCCAACTGGACTGGGACTGAATGAGCATGGGATCAATCTGGACTCTCTGAATGTGGCTGACAATTGGGGCAGACTGAGAAGCCAATGATAATGGCACTGGGATTTGTCTCTACTGCATGTACTGGCTTTTTGGGATCCTAGTCTATTTGTATAAGCCTGGATGGAGGGGGGCGGATGGCCTTCTACTTTCTACAGGGCAGGGTACCCTGCCCTCTCATAGGACTGGAGGGGGAAGCAGGGAAGGTGAGTAGGGGAGCAGGAGGGAAATGGGAGGAGGGGAGGAAGTGAAAATTTTGAATGGTATTTTTTATAAAGGAATAAAATATAAATAAAAAGTCAAAGTTTGAAAAAGAAAATTTATTTCTATTTTAAATGTACTTGGTGATTTCAGTTTTGTTCCCCCCCCCGACAACTGAGTATTTAATCTTGTTAAATGCTTTTATGGCATCAATGGGCATATTCCATGTAGCTATTATTTACCTACCTGGTAGATTGTAAAAAAATATTTTTAACTTTTGAAACAGCCTGGGACACGTAGAATATTTCTCACTTGATTCTGATATATCATTTTTAAAAAAAAATCTGGATTTATTTGCTAATATTTCACTAGGGGCTTTTATATCTATGCTCATGATACAGATACCTTTTTTTTCAGAAGTAATATTTTCTTGTCTGGCTTAGGTTTTGCTGGTTAGGACAATGCTGGCTGGTCCTCATCTCTGAAGAGAGTGCCAATAGTTTATGTTATTTCTTCCTGAACTGTTCTATAGAATTAACCAGTGAATACAGGTTGACTAGCTACCTCCTGTTTGAGAAAGTCCTTAATACTATTTACATAACTTAGCAAATAATAGGCTAGGAGGAGTCAAGGGATACCTTCTAGGGGAGTTCTTTAACTTGTTGGCTTTAAGAATTTCATACACGGGTACTGTATTTACACCATTTCTACCCCTCCATTTTCTACCCTTCATTCTCCCCAACTCTGTCTCAAATTCACGACCCTTTTAAAATTACTATTGCTGCATATGTCTATAAACATGTATGTGCATATATCAAAACAACCTGCACAAGCCATTTAGTGTTGTTCTCATATCCATGTGTTTAGGGCTGACCCCTTGGAATTAGGTGACTTATTTGCATCTCCTCCCTGAAGAGGGCTGAATTGCCCTCTCTCCATTGCCCTTGGTAGCCTGTATCTCTTGATCTAGGGGTGGGCTAGGTGTACAATTTCTGCATCCATGCTGGCATGTCAAATGCTGTTCTTTAGATGACCATATTGTTGAGATGCTATCTGCCGTGCCCTCCCCTCTCTAGAACCCAGAAAGGAGGAAGGAATGACGCAGGGAGAATGAGCTCTGGAGTTAATTGTGATAGCTTCAGTTTTACTTTTAAAAGACTGTTCCATTGCAACCAAGTTATCAAATTCGCGATGTATCATTATTCCCCGGGCTATATCATTAATGCTTTTTCTGACCAGACAGTTAGTAGTGATGACCTCTTTTATTTGTGTCTTCTATTTTCTCATTTTTCTTTCTAACGACTTAATTATTTTATTTATGTGCATGTGTGCATCTGTGCACACATTCATGTAAGTGCCTGCAGAGGCCACAAGAGGGCATCAGATCCCCTGAAGCTGGACTTAACAGTCAATTGAGAGCTGAGTGCTGTGGGTGCTGGGAATTGAACTCTCATGCTCTGCTGGAGAATGGAGATGGCCAGTACAGAAACAGTCCACAGCTACAGCCTCTAATGCAACAATGCACTATTACAATAGACAGGGAGTTATTCATCGATTATCCAAATTATTGAACCAATGTATTCTGACAATTACAAAAATCAAATTTTAAGTAATTGTAATAAGATGTTTGAAAAAAAAAAACAGGTGACAGAAAGGATGTCTCATCACTAGACGAAAGAGCATGCCATCCCACAATGTTTCAGTAGACCAAAGAGCATGCCGTCCCAGGATGTTTCAGTAGACCTCAGAGCATGCTGTCCCAGGATGTCTCAGTAGACCACAGAACATGCCATCCCTGTCTGTGTTGCCATCTTCCGCACTGGTAGCTCATGCCTGATGCCCTGCAGTCATTCGTGTAGCTTGAGCATATGTTCTAGGTCAGATCTTTAAATATTAATTACCCCATGAGTAAGAGAAAATACACTCATTTGGATCTGTTTAATTTATATTGAAGTCATGAAGCCTTTTGAAAATTATTCTTTACTAGTTTTGGAATCCCAATGAGGCACCAAGATTTATGTGACAAACTATGTTACTGGACAAACATGGCTTGTGCACTGGATCAGTCTGGGTGTGTGTTTTCTTGTCATGCGTACAAAGTGGCTATAAATTTTTTAAATATAATTTTATTTTTAAAATTTTTTAAAAACTGTCTTTTTCATTTTACATAACAATCCCAATTCTCACTCCCTCCCCTCCTCTCATTCTCTCTACTCCCCTCACCCCACCCCCCATCCACTCCTCAGAGAGGATAAGGCACATTGCTTTGGGGAGGGTCCAAGGTCCTCACTGTTATATCTAGGCTGAGCCAGGTATCCATCCAAAGAGAATGGTTTTCCAAAAAGCCAGTACGAGAAGTAGGAATAAATCCTGGCACCACTGCCAGTGGCCCTGCAATCTGCCTCAGCCATACAACTGTAACCCACATTCAGAGGGTCTAGTTTGGTCCAATGCTGGTTCCTTCCCTGACCAGCTGGAGTTAGTGAGCTCCCATTAGCTCAGATAAGCTGTTTCTGTGGGTGTCCCTGTCATGGTCTTGACCCCTTTGCTCATATTCTCCCTCCTCCCACTCTTTGACTAGACTAGGTTCCATGGTGACATTTAAGATATTATTCATCAATCCAATCTGACTACAGGGTGTTATTGATGGGGCAGGGGTGTTGGAGCAGCCTACCTGTAGGAAGCTTGCCTTCTGTCTGCCTAGAGAAGCTGATGCAGGTGGGAGAGAGTCCCGGGGTTTTGCCCCAGTATGGAGGGTCTATAGAGTAGGGTGTCCCGCCGGGTGGGTGGCCACTCACCTCTTGGTCCTCTATGAATTTGCAGCCCATCAGCTATAAAATCTCAACATTGCTGATGCTCTGTTTGGTGCTTTCCCCCTCTTCCTGATTTTAGATATCTACATAAAATCCAGGCACCACAAATGGGAGAAAACGTACGTCGTTTGTCTTTTTGACTCTGTCCTAATTCTCTCACTAGTATTGCTCATTCAGGGGCTATTTTATACCCATGTTGCAGGCAGTAGTTTCTGGGAGTCTGGGTCTCTGTGGGGGTGGGTTGTGTCTGCAGAGAGACAATAGAGAAACTCTCCACTGGGTGAGAGACAACAGTGCATTCGTTCAGTCCTTGCTTTTTTACTGTTTTGAGCTCTAGTCAGTTGGGAATTTGTGGAAAGGAGGGGAGCTCCTTGAGGGGTGGACCGGAGCTTTAGTGTGTCCGTGTTTACCTTTGACCTGGGGCTAACATTCAGTGCTGAAGTTTTCTGCGGCTTCATGTCCCTGTGTGTCCATAGATGAAAGAAGCCTTGAGTGCTTACTGTATGTATAATTTCTCCACCCCAGAGGACACTGACAAATTAGACTTTTATATCTCTTAAATTAAGAGAGCTCTAATCTTGTTACATACAGAGACGACTATAAAGTTGATATTCTTAGAGTGTCACAGAGAGAACAGTTAGTTCAAACTTCCTAACATTTTATAGACTTTAGGTCAGAGTTTTATGAAATCTGAAATGAAGGCACGTTATGTATAAAAAAGAAATAAAGCTAAGGCTCCAACTCTGTTAATTTTGATGAGTTTACTTCCTTGGTTACTGATTAAGGCCTTCGTTTGGAAGATGAAAGATAGCTGTTCCTTTTTATGAAATCTGTTAAGGCAGCAGAGACTCTGTGCCTACAGGAAGAGGTTTCTGTGCTTTATGATTGATTTTATTACATCTTTGTTGTTAGAAAAAAACAAGACACAAACTTTTCTTACTTGTGGAAAAGTTATGGCTCTTGTTAGTGTTTTACCTTCCAGTTGGTCTTCAAAAAAATTTTGTTTCAGTCCAATTACACTCATTACTGCACAGTTCTTTCTCAGGGGCCATGATCCAGGCAGACTTACCTGTGCAGCCCTTCCTCTGGCAGCTCTTGATTTTTGTGTTGTTAAGGTTTGTTTGATGGTGTGCTCAGAGAAAAAAAAGTCAGATACCTAAAGCTGTCTCTGAGATTACACAATGGCCCCAGAAAAATGAAAAAGGGTTATTTTTTACTTTATAAAAAGACAAACATTCTAAGTAACTATTTAATAAGCAGTATACTTCTTGAATTAGCTCACCAAAATTGCCAGAGCAGTTTAGGAAGAACCACCCTATTAGAAAAGATGTTTTACCTTCTCTTGAGTTCACTGAGGTACAATGTTATGAATATACATATTTCAAAGAACATATGCCCCATAAGAAGACCTTGGAGACTTATCTTACCCACAAAGGAGGCGTTGATCAAACCCTTATGAAATAAAGATGAGCTGTACTCCAGCAGGGGACTTGTACTCTTAAATTCCAATATTAGTAATGATGGTAATAAGTTGACTACATTCATTAAGTCTGTGTCACATATGGATAATTTTGTTTTACTCTGATGCTTTCCCAAAGGCTTTGCTATCACACAAAGGCCAGAGGTTTAGCCTAAGGCCCTAAGTCTCATGGAGAGTCATAGCAGGGGCTGTGAGCTACTGGAGTTCCCAAGTGAAGATTCTGGTCCTTTTTATTTATGTATGAGTTATCTTTAATATTCTCTTAGAAACTGCTTTTGTAAAGGGACATTAGATATTTGAAATGATAATTGATTTTCATTGACTCCCTAGAATTCACCAACCAATAAGTTTCTTTGTTTTCTTTTGTTTTGTGGAAGTATAGTTAATACATGGCTTTATACAGATATGTCTGCCTTTTTAAAATTTGATTAATTTGTTTAAAAGTAAGTGTGTGTGTGTGTGTGTGTGTGTGTGTGTGTGTGTGTATGAATGCAGGTGACAATGGAGAGCAGAGGAGGGTATCTGATCCTCTGGGACTGGAATGATAAGTAGTTTTAAACTGTCCAAAGTGGGTGTTGAAAACTGAATTTCTATCCTCTGGAAAAGTAGTAGATGTTCTTAACCACTGAGCCATCCCTCCCAAAATATAGCCATCTTTTTTTTTTTTTAATCAGAATACATTCGCTCTGTACAACTGAGATTATATAGGGAGGGTTACATCTGATAAGAACTTTCATCTGATCAGGTGTGGCAAGCTACTGTAAAGAAAAGGGTTCGCTCTTTGGAAAACCTTCCTTCAGGTCTCAGTCTTGCAGATAGAGAAGGTCACATCTCAGCAGGATAAGGGACTTGGGGGAGCAGTATGCAGTCTAACTTTGTGGTGGAAAATGTTGCTTAGGCTTGGTTTCCTGGCCTCTGGACAGCAGATAATAGAGGCTTTATAAATGAAATTCAATTTCCTTAGGAAAACTTCCACACAGAAGTTCATTCTGTGGCCTTATTAGCTTAGGACTGCATGGTTCCCAATTTACAAAGCAAATAGGTGGTTGATTAACAGTCCTGTAGCCACATATATAATAAGCAGGGCAAACCTAATGAGAACAAGAGTTCTGTTCCCAGCATACTTTAGAGGATGGTATTATGATCCCAAACATATATTTATTAGGAACAACATTGAGAACTTTGAGATGGGAAAAGAATTATAGGGTGTCTTTTTAATAGAAGCACATATGTGTTTACTAGACCCTCTGGGTCTTCTAGCCCTGAAGAGTTCTGCTGCTCAACTGTGTTTGACTGGAATAATCTTAGAACCATGTAGATTTTAGAGAATTGGCAGAAGCAGAAACAATTTTTTACAGAAAGGCAAATGGGCTTTGTTTGGCATAGATACAATGGATTTCTTCTACATTATTACTAGAATTACAGTGTCTTCTTGGATAATGTTTGGAGGTTTGTTTTGCATAGGCATCAAAAGGACTCCAGCATTGAGGTGGCCTATGTCTGTGTGTCCTTTGAACAGACTCAATACATTCCTCTATTTCAGTGGTCCTCAACTTTCCTAATGCTGCAACCCTTTAATACAGTTTCTCATATTGTGGTAGCCCCCAACCATAGAAATATTTCATTGCTACTTCCTGCCTGTAATTTTGCTAATGTGATGAGTTTTTGTGTAAGTAACTGTTTTCCAATGGCCTTAGGAAACCTCTGAGGGTCACGTCCCGCAGGTTGAGAGCCATTGCTTTAGTGCTTATACAATAGTCATAAATGACACTGTGAGTTTGAAACTGGTCATTTCTGAAAACTCTTCTGCTTGCAATAAACCAAAGGCAATAGAAAAAGGGCTCACTCATCAGGGAATGACAAGTGATACGAGAGGATTCTGAGGCTGGGAAGGCAGTTGTAGCTCGGTGGTGGAAGGCTTGCCTAGCAAGACTAATGCCTTGGGGTCAAACTTGACCATCTTAAAACAAACAACCCATCTCCAACAGTTGAAGGGGAATGCACCAGATGAAAAGGAACATGAATAAAATAATCCCACACTAGCTCCAAATAGGGCATAATAAGGGGTTCTTTACATAAGAGGGAGACTCACAGATCACAGGTCTCTGTATGAACCAGGAACAGGAGTGGGATTCAGCATACAGGTGTGAGAGCAGGGTGGGGGAGGGGATGGGCAGGGGCATGCCTTTTTGGTACCCAAGGCCATGCCCAACCTGCTCCAGCCTCCCAAAGGCCATTGGCTGAAGGAGGCTCCCCATCACCTCCCCTTTTTGTCTAAATAAAGAGAGTTCCAAACCCAATACAAGCTATATACAATAAGAACAAATGTCAAGTGTATTTAGAATTACAACCAGCATAAAACAATGTTAAGCAAGAATTATATGCTAAACATTTTAATAATATTCTATCCTAAGGAGTCTAAGTCTTGTATTAGAAATGGCTTGGCTAAGTCATATGAGGAAAGTAACTGTGACTATCTAATCTTTAACCCCATTGAAGACCTGAGAAGGGAGATAATATTACTTAAGTAGGCAGGAAGGCAATCAAGCAGCTTCCAAAATGTGCAGTAGATGAAAGAGACAACTGACTACCTTAGGCAATCACCCTAAGTCTCATTTGCAACGTTGGAGCAGTCAATTTCGGTTAAGGCCTAAAGTAACAGGTCATTTTCAGAGGGCAGAAAAAAATTTAAAACTGTCTTATCCTGTCTTGGCAAGGTTTGGCAGTCTTTTTTTTTTTAAATCCTGCTTGTCCTATCTGGACACTGTGCATTTTGTCAGTGGTGGAGGCATGAGCATGAGCAGTTACTTGCCCAAAGGCTAATTTTGCCAAGAAGAAAACAAGCTCCAAGTCTTTGATGCTCAACATTCTCTTGGGAATAGATTAGTGCTGCCAGGACCAATCATGACTCATGTCAACAGAACCCTAGGTTATTTAAATGCTATATTCTACAGTTCTTTAAAGTGGTTGAAGACTATATATCTATGTAGAATACAATCTCTATGTGTCTAAAGAAACTTATTAGTCTAATTATAAGTGTGACATAGATGACTATTGATATATAATTCTTAATACCTATATAACTTAAAGACTAAGACTTCATACTAGAATATTGAACAATATTTTAATGACTGTGCACCAAAGGAGGACAATGACCTCAAAATGTAAACAATGTATATGTATCTTGATCAGAGGTAGTAATGTATAATGCAATATGATAAATCTATCCTAAAATTGTATCAATATATAAAATGTCTTAAACAGAGATAGAAACACACATGCATACAATATGGCAAAATAACTTTGCATAGGTATACAAATAAATAGGAGCATATTTAGTGGAGAACTACACTCATATTCCCAAATATTGTTTATGAATGTTTGTTTACATTTAAAGGGGTATTTGCTATAGAGATGAATACTTTGCACTGGTATGGATCCTGGTTTATTGATACAAATTTAAAGTCAATTTTTATATGTATATTTCTGCTCTTGATTAAGGTGTTGTGTTTGTGTAGCTCATTTAAAAATGTAATATATAATTAAGAAATACAGATTAATAGTCATTTATAATAATCAAGCTTGTACTTATGTTAGTTTGATTTTCTAGATGTACAGAGATAAATTTCAGATGGATAGTTATTCTTCAAATTTTTCAAAGACTAACAGAATGTGACATTTAAAATGTTTAAAAAACTTAGGACTTTTCATGACAATGAGATACATCTGCTCCTGGCAACACCAATCTATTTCAGGAGGATGGTGGGCATTGAAAAGGCTCTTTATGGAGTTGGTTAGCCATTTAGGCAAAAAATTGCTCTTGCCTGGACTGCTTGATGGTATGCTGTGTGTACTGGACATGCAGGACCCACAGAGAAATGACTGCTGGAGTTGCCTAAAGAAGATGAGAACAGGGCCGGGTGGTGGTGGTTGCATGCCTTTAATCCTAGCACTTGGGAGGCAGAGGCAGGCGGATCCCTGTGAGTTCAAGACCAGCCTGGTCTACAAGAGCTAGTTCCAGGACTGACTCCAAAACTGCAGAGAACCCTGTCTCGAAAAACCAAAAGAAGAAGAAGAAGAAGAAGAAGAAGAAGAAGAAGAAGAAGAAGAAGAAGAAGAAGAAGATGAGAGCATCCTTCATGGTTCCTGCTTCATGAAAGAGTCTGCCAGACACTCTGTAAGGCACAGAAAAAAAGTGACTGGAAACTGCCAATATAGGTAAAACTGTCTTTATAATTTCCTGTGTCATGGAAAAGTCTGCCAGATACCATGGGCCTATAGGCTAAAGATGGGTGCCCCAATGTTACAGAAGAACTTTGGGTGACTGTCCAGGCAGCGAGATGTCTCTGTCAATTCTAGAGCTTTAAAAGTTGCTTGCAATGCACTTCCTATTTACTTAGGTAATATTATATCCTTCTGGAGTCTTTGATGGAGTTAAAGAATAGATGGTTATAGTTTTCCTTAGTTATTATAAGAGATAAAATAGATATAAATATTGTAACTATAATTCTTGCTTGATACCTGTTTTTTATATGCAATTTTACTTTGATAAAGTTAAAACCTTCTTTTTTATTTAGACAGAAAAGGGAGATGATGATGTTAAAAGTCCTTCTGTATATGTGTTGCTTTTATTGGTTAATAGATAAAAAATTTGCTTGCACCTACGACAGGGAAAAATAGACCCTAGGCAAAAATACTAAACTAAATTCTGAAGAAAAAAAAGGCAGAGTCAGAGAGATGCCATGGAGCTGCTGTAGGAGACAGAAGCATCAAAATCTTGCCGGTAAACCATGAGCCTTGTGGCAAATGTAAAATAATAAAAATGGGTTAATTTAAGATGTAAGAGCTAGCTAAAAATATGCTTAAGATGTTGGCCAAACAGTATTGCAATTGACATAGTTTCTGTGTTATTATTTCGGGTCTGGGCAGCTGGGAATGAACGAGGGGCCTCCAACAACAAACAGTGAAACAGGAAATGACAAAGCAGCCATACAAGGACAAAGAATCAACTCTGATGTTCAAAAGAATGACACATCTGGCTCACATCACTCTTCTGAAATGAATCAACTTTTGGATCCACTCAGACCAAATTTTCAGATCCTTCCTCCCTGCTGCTAAGTCCATAATTAGACTTTCCCTCATGGCACTGCTTTCTGAGTGTGCAAGGACTGGGGTGATGAAGCACACAACCACCGTGCTAGTTCATCCGACCAATCAATCCCAGGCCTCATAACAAGATCAACACCCAAAGTGGAAGTTACAAAAAGTCCATGCGCGGCAAGGAATCAGAGATGATTCCACAGGGGAGGGCCCCCTGCTTTGTGCAAATGCAGTGCGTTGTGTGAAAGCTGAGACAAGGAAGAACAGTAGCTGTCAGGTCTGGAGGAGGGAGGAAGAAAGGGTCCAGGCTTATAGATGTTAGGAAAACTGGGGTGGGATGGAGAGAGATCAGTCACTTAGGGGAAATGGAATTATCAGTTGAACCACCCATGCTTCAGAGAGCAGATCTATCATGCCCATCTTTGCTGTTGCTACGGCTACTGTGGGCTGAGGGAACAATAAAGAGCAGTACACAGCATTCTCTGAGACTCTCCATACCAACTTCAGTCTAAAGATAGAGCCATCCTCACCTCATGCACTCTCAATGTGCCGGAATGGAAAGAACCCATAACAACAGAAATCTTCAGTTGTTCTACCCTCTGATGTATGCTAATGGTAACTGACCATGGTTTTTAGTTAAGTTTTCCCTTTCCTTTGTTTCCATGGGGAAATGCTGACCATAATGCTAGATGTTCCAAACTTTTCTTGATGGGCATCTTTGTGGGAACTGAGTGGGAAAAGTTAAGACTTTCCTGGGATTATCTGCAGTGTGCTCCCAAGGATCTTATGCACAATTAGCCCAGGAGTTAATTAGAATGCTAGCAAAGCTAGACTTGTGCTCAATTAAAGCAAGCAGACAACGACACTGAGAGCTAGTGCTTTAGGTACTTTGGGACATTCAAGGCTGAGAATGCAGCCTATTAAAGGACTCTCTTAACCATTTAAACCTTTCTTCTTTGGGCAAGCATTTGTGCAGAGCAATTACTGTCTACTTCAGTGGGCATTTGAAATGTCAGTTCAGAGGTTTTGCATGCCTTAAAATATGTCTTCCAACTTCACTTAGAGGAAATCATAGTTTATCTCTTGTTTTGTAGAGTCACTGAGAACAAAGGAAAAATATGGAGATAAAGCATGTGAGGGACCCAACAGAGAAGATAAATTATAACAGATGCCTCTGTGACCTTCTAGATATGATGTATTAAAAACATTAAGAGGGGGAATATGAAGTTAGATGTGAAGATCTGTTTAGCCCCAATTGTACATTCCCTCTATGCTGAGATGATGTCATTTTCTGGGCATGTGAGCTATATCCTTCCAGGGTGAGAGAATAACTGGAAATATGGTGGGATCATCAGTGTTAATTCTGAATGAATCAAGTGACATTCTACAAGCTTGTGGATTATTTTTCAAGATACGGAATCTTGCATGTATGTTTACACACAAATGTATACTTATATGTACATGCATGTGTGCGTATATGGTTATGCATGTTTTTCTTATGAGACCTGTGAATTTTTCTGTAAAAAAACATGCGATGATATAGCTATAGCTATATGTACACGTCACAGGGTCAAAACCCTTGATCTAATAGTCTCAGTTTGCATGCAAGGGGATAGGCTAAGAGCTGTAATTGGAGAGATCAGGTGATCTTGGGGCACACAAGCTGTGACTCTAGCTCTGTGCTTCTCCTGTATACCTGGGCATTAAGAACTAGTCAGGATTGCTGTGCCTGTGTTTGTCTGGATGTTGTAATCACTCTGCAGACAAATCATTTAAAGATAGATTGCATTGCTTTTCTGCCCCTCTGTGACATGTGTGTAGTTGCTTGGTGGGAGCTGCACCAGGATTTGTCTGTGGGGACAAAGTCAATCAATACAACAGGAGGCCTGCACTTGTCTTACTTTTCTAAAGAGCTGATGGTTCATTTTCTTTAACATCGGAGGGAACAGTTATCTCAATCTGATTGCCAATTTGGGGGTTAATTTGGTAATTTGTGTTTGATTATAGTTTTTGGGAGAGCTCCAGGAATCGACAATTATAACTCAAAGGAAGTGGGGTGAACTGCTGCTTCCTCATGATGGAAGTGCAGAGGGCCCTCTCTGTAATCACCAAGTAAATCACGTTATATCACTGCTGGCTCTGTGATAGAAGGCTAGGCTCTACTGTTTGAGAATCTCTTTGATTCTCTTGGACTATCAGAAGGATTAAAGGTCTTAGTTCCTGCGTAGTTAAGGAAGGTATGGAACTACTTCTCGTCAACAATTGCAATTGGAAGTGATGTGGGCCTCTTCCAAGTCAAGGCATTTAAAATCCAGGTGGTCACAGAGATTAGGGGCCAGACTGACTTTCTGTTTCTACTACTTGGGTTTTGAGGGAGAAACATGGTAATGAACTCTGAACACTCTTGACTTAAGCAGCAGTGGGGAGGTACCACAGAATCTAGGCTTCAAGAGAAAATGGACAGAGTGTGGCTGTGAGGAAGGAGAGGAATGGGGAAGGAGAGGAACTGAAGAAGGAGAGAAAAGGAAGAGAGGAAAAGAAGAAAGTTAAGATGTAGAGGAAAGATGGGGAGGGGAAAGTGTTGTCTGAGTTTCTGTCCTGCCTGGTAACCACAATCATTAAGTCCCAAAGAAATTACACAGAAATCTACATTAACTATAAACTGATTGGCCCATTAGCTCAGGCTTCTTCTTAACTCTTATAACTTATAATTAGCCCATTATTCTTGTCTATGTTAGTCATCTGGCTCAGCACCTTTTTCAGTGAGACAGCCATATCTTGCTTCTTCTGTGGCAGCGTCACAACTGCAGAAAGAGCTTCCTTATTCCCAGAATACTCCTGTTCTCTTGAACCACCTCTACTTCCTGTCTGATTGTCCCGCCTATAGTTCCTGCCTGGCTACTGGCCAATCAGCATTTATTTAAATATAATTGACAGAATATAGACCATGGTCCCACACCAGGAAAGGAGGGATAGAGAAGAGAGGAAGGGAAATGAGAGATAGAGGAGGAATATCAGCCTCTAAAATGCTCCCTAACCCCTCCCATTACTCATAATGCTCCTATCCCTCAGTGGCCCTTGGAAGAAGGATATAGTCATGTCACCATGACCCCAGAGAATCCAAGTGCATGATTGGTGCCCTGAGTATACTTAAGTCTCCTGCTGGTACATCCCATTGATCAACTGCTGTGAGAAGCCATAGTACAACAGGGCTCACTGTATATCACACTCAGATCATACCTGTATCCCAGAGCAGGCTGAAGAAAGGAAGTTGAAGATAAGAAACTCTGGGGAGAGGTGTCCAGAATGGAAGCTCTCCAGCCCCTCCTACCCCCAGTGGCTTTTATGTGTTGAGATGGAGGAGATGAAGGTTCAAGACAGAATGAAAGGCTTTCCACTGCTTGGAAGACACCAACTTCTCTTCCAAGAGCTCCTGCATCCACAAATAGCTTCACATGAGTAAATGATTTTTGTAAGATTTTCTTGTTGTTTGCCCTTGACTTTTAAAGCAACTTCTTTCAGCTGTAACTTTAAGGAAGTAGCTGTAAAGTTCTTGTTCATCTGTGACAAAACATTCCCTTCAGTAGCTAGACATTGAGATGAAAAGCACCTTGCTTCCTTGTGTGTTTGCTAAGTTTTATTAGCCCAGAGGCCAGTAGTCTAACCTCCCATCATCAGTGAGTCATATGGCTACTGTTTCTATTCATTCCTTTTGACATCTTTAAGTGTTTGGAAATTCAATACCTAAAATGTGCATGTGACATACATAATCAATAATTCAAATCTTTTCTAGTATTGGCCACTTCATTGTGCCATGCTCAGTTCATCAGAGCTATTGATCGTCCTTTTACCCACTTAACCTCATGCTTCTTTGGAAACAGTCATCGGCATTTAAAATGTTCCCTCCAATAGTGATGGCCACCTTGGGCCAATGCCCAACACCAACATCACATACTACAAGGGCAGCTTTCATCTTAGTGATAAGAAGGCTGAGCCACAACTTGGTAATGTGTGAGCCCTTCCAGCTGGTTCATTCCCTCACAATCTTGTTTTGGTCACAATCAAGCTGGGCATTTCACAGGTTGTTTTTTGGATCTTGTGTGATACAAAGGTTTGCATGTGGAAAATGCAAAGAAGGAAACACTGTGCCAGGAAATAATTTAGATCTACTGAAGCTACAGTACTTTCCCCTGGTGGAAATGGAAGAAGAGAGCAATGTGAGGACAGGCAGGGTAAGCAGGCATCCCTCCAGTTTTGAGAGATTCAGATGATAGGAAAGGGGGATTTGTGGAAGAGTAGAAAGAGTGTTAAAAATGCTTGCTGAAAACAACCTGTTTTCAGGAACCTTGACAGAAGAATGGGAAGAGAACATGTGGCACATTTACACAAAGGAGTATTACTCAGCTGTGAAAAACAATGACATCATGAAATTTGCAGGCAAATGGATGGAACTAGAAAAAAATCATCCTGAGTGAGGTAACCCAGACCCCAAAAGACAAACACAGTATGTACTCACTCATAAGTGGATACTAGATGTAAAGCAAAGGATGACCAGGGTACAATCCTCAGCCCTAGAGAAGCTAGGTAACAAGGAGGACCATAAGAGGAACACATGGATTGCCCTGGGAAGGGGAAATAGATAAGATCTCCTGGGTAGACTGGTGGTGGGGAGTGGTAGAAGGGAGAGGATGGGGAATGAGAACATGAGGGAATGGGATGGTGGAGTTGGGGGAGGGTTGGAGTGGGAGAGCAATGAGAGAGATATCTTGATAGGGGGAGCCATTATGGGATTAGGGAGAAACCTAGTGCTTGGGAAATTCCCAGGAATCCCCAAGGGTAGCCCCAGCCAAGACTCCTAGCAATAGTGTAGAAGGTGTCTGAACTGGCCTTTCCCTGTGGTTAGATCGGTGAATACCCTAACTGTCATCATAGAACTGCTGTGGAATAATGTTTTTGTATACTGTAAAGATTTGTCACTCATATGGTTTAATAAAATGCTGATTGGCCAGTAGCCAGGCAGAAAGTATAGGTGGGACAATCAGACTAGGAGAATTCTGGGAAGAGATAAGGCAGAGATGTAGTCACCATTCAGAAGCAGAGAAAGCCTTACTGAGAAAAGATACCAAGTCACATGGATAAATAGAGATAAGAATTATGGGTTAATTTAAGTTCTAGGAGCTAGTTAATAATAAGCCTAAGCTAATAGGACAAACAGTTTATAATTAATATGTGCCTCTGTGTGTTTTTTTGGAACTTAACAGTTGCAGGACTGGAAAGGACAGAAACTTCTGTCCACAAATACTGCCTAAATATTTGGCAAGAATTTCCACATAAAGTCTGAGAAAGCTTTTTTTTTTTTTTTTTTAAAAAAAAAGGTTCTAGACAGACAAAAACAGAGTCAGTTTGACTTGACTTCTTATCTTCTTGGTAACTGTCTTGACTCTGGTAGGCTCTGTTTGTTGATGGTGAGAAGAGGCATGGCTCCTTTCAGAGAGGCTTCCTGACTCAACATTAATGACAAAAATCATTAATAGCTCTTTAAAAGGCCCTGCCACCAAACACTTAAATGGTGTTTATGAATAGCTGGAAGTAGGCTTCTTGGTGGTGGCATAGACCTAGAAACTTCTCAGAATTGTGGCAATAAACATAACTCCTGTCAGGACCTCTACCATGAAGCTAAAGTCTCAGAAAGCTAAGGAATGGGGTGAGCCAGTTCCAAAGTCCCAGTTTTAATCCTAGCCATGATGCTTGGCAGATTAAAGAGAATTATGTGCTCAGAAAAAGACAGAGATATACAACAAAGACATATTTAGGTGAAAAAAACAAAACAAAATAAAAACTTCTAAATGGTTTATAGTGTGTTTAAAAATATATGTAAGCTTGGGAGAGAAAAAAAGGATAGAAAGGCCTTAAAAAGAAAGAAAAAGAAATAGAGTAGCCAAATGTGGTGGTGCACCCCTTTAATCCCAGCACTTGGGAAGCAGAGGCAGGTGGATCTGATCAGTGAGATCAAGGTCAGCCTGGTCTACAGAGTAAGTTCCAGGACAGCCATGGATGTTACACAGAGAAACCCTGATTTGAAAAACAAAACAAACAGAAAAAAGCCAAAACAGAAACAAAAAACCAAACAAACAAAAAAGGGGGTCAAGATCATGATGGAGAAACCCACAGAGACAATTGACATGAGCTCACAGGAGCTCAGGGACTCTAGACTGACATTTGGAGTTCTGTATGGAAAAGAACTAGTCCCTCTGCATCTGAGCGACAGTTGTGTATGTTGGTCTGTTTGAGGGCCCCCTGGCAGTGGGAGCAGTACCTATCCCTGGTGCATGAAATAGCTTTTTGAAGTTTATTCCCTATGGTGGGTGCCTTGCTCAGCCTTGATACAGTCGGAAGAGGCTTCGTCCTGCCTGGACTTCATGTGTCACACTTTGTGACTCCCCATGGGAAGCCTTACCCTTTCTGAGAAGTGGATGGGGGATGGGTTGAGGGGAAGTGAAGGGGAGAGAAGGAGGAGGGGTGGGAGGGAAAACTGAGGTTGGTACGTAAAATGAATAAAAAAATCTTTTAAAAAATAAAAAATGCTTCCTGTGAATTACAAATATGATCTTGCCTAATGTTGAGCATCAGATAAAATTATAATTGCTTTTTTAGCTAATGTAAACTGCTGGATTATAATTTTATAAATTCAAATCTATGCTGAGTTGATAATATCTGAGACTGTAGGAGCTTTTTGGCTTAAATGCTAGAATGATTCTCACTTTTTTCACAATTAAGAATTCATATGAATTCATCTATTTACCAGAATAATTGAAATCAGAAGATAGTAATTCTGTCCTTCAGTTTTCCTCCACTAGGTTTAAAAATTCACCTGCAAGAACTGTGAATATGTTTCCTCATCATTCATATCATTGACATCTTTCCATTAACATCTGCCCCTCCCTCCATCTTGGTGCTGGGTCTAGCTCAGCTTGTTGGGACCTCATGACACAAGGTATCCCCTTGGGTATCCATCCTCATCCTCTCTACTGACAAGGCATACCAACAATTTCCTCACAGTATGATTCCCTGGCATCCAAGTTCATTGATTGTTTCAATTTCTTCACCCCACAACTTTCTACTTGTCCCTTCTTCACTAAGCCTTGTTCACATATCTCTTTCAAGTCCCTGATAATATCCATAGTGTAAAATCCAGTGCCCACTGGATTTTAAATACCCTGCCTTATTTCCCAGCAGCATTTGGTACTTCATGTAGTATCCACTGTCTTACACCATCTTATGGATTTAAATCTTCTTGGTTTTCTTCTTATTCTTCTATATTTTTTGTCTATAAACATAGTCTTCCTCTTTGTAGGTTTTCTTTTTGTCCTTTATTTTAAATATTTTTAATTAATCCTAATTCTACACACTTACCTTGGGTGTTGATATACTCAATGACCTCCAGCTCTCTATATAATTTGATGTGCTCAAATTTGTTTCTAAAAAATAAATTTCTCTTTTGACATCTACAACTGTTTATTATTATCTCCTGCAATTGCTTACAACCTCTCTGTCTCAAGTAGGTTTCTATCACTTTAATAAAATACCATGATCAAAAGTAGTTTGGGGAGGAAAGATTTATTTCTATTTTACAGTTTTGAGATCACAACCCATCATTGAAAGAAGTCAGGACAGAAATTCAAGGCAAAACCTGGAGGCAGAAACTGACGCAGAGACCATGGAGGAATGTTGCTTGCTAGCTGGTTCAGTTTGATTATTTTTTAACACTCCATGACCAGGAACAGCACCACTCACAGTGAGCTGTACCTTTCCAGATCAATCTTCAATGAAGAAAATGCCCCATAAGCTTGCAGTGGCCTACAGGTCAATCTGATGGGGACATTTTCTCAGTTGAGATTCCCTCTTCTCAGATGACTTTCGCTTGTGCCAAGTTGATAAAACAAAACAAAACCAACCAAGATACTTTCCCATTACAAACATGAATCCAACTGAGGACTCATTGTATCACTTCAACCATTTTTATGTCTGATTTAATAAAAGAATCTCCTGTTCTGCTGAATGATTGTCATCTAGTCTATTGTCCAGATTTATAGTTTGGCATCCCATTAACTTTTTTTTTCTTCCCTCCCTCCAAGTCTCTAGCTACTGTCTGTACAACCTTCCAACTGTCCCTAGACCTCATCCATTTTCTCCATCCCAACTATCACTATCCATAAAACCCATTGTGCTTCTTGCTGTGCTCATGCAAAGGCTTCCTACTTGGCTCTCCCATGCCCCTGTCAACCATGTCATTGCCAACACTGTACTGGTAGTCACCTTGCACAAGCACAAACACCGACACAGGAGTTTCTCAGTGGCACTTCCATCTTTGCAGGATGATGGTCTAACCTTTCCTTACCTAGCCTCATCTCTCAAGCAGAAATGTATAACTTGAAATCAGAAACAGGTGGGTTTATCTTTAATCTAGTGTAACTTTAGATTGTAAAGGTTTAGATTTGTTAATTATTTTTGACAGTTTCTATAAAACTCCCCATGCCATTATACAGTTACTATAAAAGCCTAATTGATTCACATGGGGAATTTAAATATGAAGAAGACCTTATGGATCTTGGGACTCAGAGAAAAGACTGCTTTGTGTTTTGTGTTGCATGGTGTATAAAACCCTTTTGTCACCACCTCCATGGGTTAGGAGGTGGGTGTCTTTGGTGGCCATGATTCTCACTAGCATAGCTATGAAGGAACCAGACAAAACTCTTTTCTGTCATGGATCTTAAGAGACACCATGAGAGACTCAGTGGCTCATTACTATAGTCAAAATTGTGGTAAATGATCTCCTTGGTTGAGAAGGTATTTCTGACCTTCATGGGCAACTCTTTCTGAAACACACTGTCAGGTGGGGAGGGAGTATAGATGCTCCTGGCTTAGGGAGTGATCCCAGACAGCTGATAATAGCTGGATGAATACATCAAACCAGGGCTTTAACCAATATTTTTCCATTTCTGTCCTTACAAGAACTAACAGAGCTACTACCTAATTGTATTTTTGTTATATTCTAAACAAATGTTAATAACCTCTGTACACAGCACCAGACCCTAACCGGGAAGATCTCCAAGAGAATACAGTCAAATGTGCATGGTTCCGAAGCGAGGAGGATGAGGCTCTAGGGTATAAATTGCATTGTTTAGGTTTTGGTCTTTTCAAATCATGTTCTGTTTTGGAAAGCACACTACTGAAATTATGTGTACTACTCATAGCAATATGCTAATTTAATGTATTTTCAAATGAGTTCCAAACGGCGCATGTTCCCCACATGCCTTCTTCTTAAAGTGTATCAGAAGACAGTAGACTTGATATTGGTGAGAGTGCTTCAGCTCCTCTGGAAACATATGCCAAGTCTCTGTCATGTGCAAGTACCATGTCCAGAGGTGCCATGAAACATTCACATTCATGCAATTCTGTGCTGTATCCTCCACACTCATCTTTATTTCCATGACTGACTGAAATGACACTAATCACGCAGCTGGCAGAGAGGCATAAAGTGGTAGCCATGATGACTTTGTCAACAGTGGGGTGGTTGTAAGCTGTTTCGTCATGAAGTCCTCTAAGTTCATCTATCTTTTCCTCATTGACAATAGAAATGAGTAATAATGCCCAAGCAAGACAGTGGGACTTAGAAATCTCACTCCTTCAGCAGCATCCAGAGGAGAATCCCAGGGGAGTGGGAAAGAATTGCCTCTTGCACTTTTTAATGGCAAACATAAAGATAGTGGGTGGAGCTAATCAGGAGTTATTGGCAGGGCAGTGGGGTCACTGAGCTGGTAAATGGAAAAGCAATGGTAGTCCTGGCATTTTCTGTATTACCTACGGCTTTCCAGGCATCAGCAGCCTCAGCTGGTGATTCTGAATGTCTCCTGACAGGGTATTTATCTGCTAAGTGTTTTCATGTCTTCCTCACCTGGAAGTTGCTGCCTCCTGTGTTCTCTGTTGCCTCCATGCTGGATTTCCGTATGATCTAGAGATATTTCTATACTTATCTTCTGGGTTCCTATGCCTTGCATGCTGCAGGCAGGTACTTTGAATCAGAGTGGCTTTGGTATACCTGAGTCATTCCCACCTGATGAAACCTCTCTTTCGGAGTCTCCATGGCATTTTCTGTCAGTAATGTGGCTCCTGGAAGAGCAGGTAGAATTTCAGCTCAAACAAAGCCCAGCTACAGTGGGGGGGGGGGAGCCACGTGTTTTATTTTGTTGAGGGAACGAACACTGAATCTTGCATTGTTTTTCACAGATCTTTAATGATATAGAAACGAGAACAAGTCGGAAGCTAGGGACAAATTCAAGGATATTTTGTTTCTCTGAAATACTGACTCAAAAATGTGGTGCTTTCCCTGTTTCTGTGTGGTTGGGGAAGCAGGCAATATGGTGCTGGGGAGGCAGATGAGCGTGTGGGGATGTTTCCAGCAAGCTGCAACTTTGCTGAGATCTCACAGCAGGTGTGTTGCGTGACACTTCCGAGTCAGAACTGAGGCACACACAGCACACTTCTAACACCTAAAGTCTTCCGGAGCCTGATCCTCAGCAGGCCAAGCGAGTGAGAGCACTCACTCTCCATGTCTGCGCTTGGAAAGTCATCTGTTAGCAAAGCACTGGTAAGAAACAGGAGCTCTTACTTAAAGTCTTATTTAAAATTTTAATTGAGCTGACTTTTGCTACATGATGGGAGAGAGCACCAGGGAGGATATTTACCTTGTGGAAAGAGCCTGCCTTAAAAGCACAAGGTGGGTGAGCGGAGGCTGGGGTTCTGAATTGGAATTGGACAGGTAACTGCTGATCAGTCTGCTGTAGACCCCAGGGGTCATAGGAGTCACCAGGACTAGTCACACAGGAAAGCAGGAAGACCATTTGAGACCCTTCCTGTCTGCCTCACATGCTTGTTCCCTCAAAGACCTGTTTTCTGAAATACAAGAGATAAAACCATTAAGTTCTTCATATAAATCTCTCGCCAAGTCATTCTCCACTTTGCCCTCTCCCATCTCTCTCTCCCCCTCCTTTTTGATTAAATTCATACAATACATTCTAATCATGGCTTCCCCTTCCCCATCTCCTCTCATATCCTTCTCTCTGTCTTTTCTTGGCATACAGAGTAGCACGTTTCTTTGAGGCACTTCCACGCCTCCTTCATTTTGCTTGGCTCTCCCCATCCAGTCATCCCCAGCTCTTTATCTATCCTGCTTAGACCCTTCCTCTTCCTGGATTCCCTTTATTCAAGTCTCGGGTGTTCTATGTTCCCTCCCCTTTCTTCTGAGACTGCTTTATATCTTCTTTCATACGCCCTAGAAAATATTATGTTAAGTCAATTAACCTGGGCTCAGAAAGACAAACACTGCATGTTCTCACTCAATTGTGGAACCTAATTTCTCATTTTCCTATGTGTCCTTGTGTGTGAGAGAGTGTGTTGAGCCAGAAAACCTTTTGGTTATTTTCCTAAGCTTAAGGGCTTTCCTCACTCTGATACATTCCACGTCACCTGAAGAGGGCAAAAACATTTGTCACTGAGTGGCAAGAATGGATGCTTCGTCACAGATTTTCAGTTACCAAAAGTCTCCCCCATCCATGGGTTGTCTCTTGTTTCAGTGGGGTTCTGGGAGGGTGAGAAATGTGGATCCTATTGACCAATGGCGAGTCTTAGAGAAGCCCGTTCAGATCTGTCTGTGATCCCCCGCAAGGAAGGATGAAGATGGACCTCAGATTCTCATTTGGTTTTGAAGTCCTGATGTGTGCCGCTAAATTGGCAGTTCTGAGTTCTCTGAAGACGGGTGTGATTGCTTTAGCCACCCTGTGGGGATTTTGCATTAGCAGTGATTTTTGTTATGTTTGTAGAGTAAATGATATAATGATCCTACCTAAGTGGCAGGGACTGGTTGATGAAGACTGGCATGGGAAGGGAAAAATAGCTAATTCCTTCTCGGGGTTTAACGAGAGGTTGTACTGGGGCTGAGTTCTGTGTACAGTTATGTCCCACCTGGGACTAATGCTACTGTTAATAAATGTCTCTGGGTTCCTCTACTGTCACCAGGAGCCATCAAAAGAACTAATTACTTAGAATTTTGCTTAATGGTGCTTATCTAAATAACTTAGGAGCTTTTGAGTGAAAACAATAAAAATGCAAATGATTATGCCATGTTGCAATGTAATAAGGATATTTTCATAATCACAGGCAAAGGAGCATCAAAGCCTGGGGCAGCAGGCTTCTGATAATACCTGGCCTTTTGAGGCTCTGAACGTACCTTGACTTCTGCTCTCTATCTCCCCACTGGCCCCAAATGCTTGGGTCCCCCAACTGGTGCTCTGCTATCTCAAAGGAAAGGGTCCTCTGAATGTCACAGTGCAGGAAAAGGCTGCGTGCGGGCTCCTACCGAAAAGTCATCTTTGGCTTCCACTTGGTTGTTAGTTTTGAAGTTATCAGGTGGCCATAACCTGGAGCCTGGATGTGCTTCACTGAGAACTGATGCAAAAGACAGTGCCGCCCCCTGAAGATCTGGACCTGGAGCAGAAGACCTAGTGTGCTCTCCTGACATAACTGGCTCCTGCCCCCTCCCAGGGTGGGGTGGCTGTGGGCATGGTTGTGTAATCATCACTTGGAGCTTTACTCAGGGCCATCTCTATTTTAAATCAGTCCCAAGGGAGAAGCATTTCTCAGCCCAGTGACAGAAATCTTGAAAAACCATCACCCTCCCAGAAAACCTATAGTTTGTTTCTCCTAGAGCAGGATGAGTACAGGAGAAACTTTGAGGAGCTCTTTCCCTAATGTTCTTTGTGAAAATTTCACACTTGTATACAATGTATCTTGTTCACAACCACCCCTCACTGCCTGCCCACAAGTCATGTCACCTGTAAACACATCTACCTCTCAACTTCAAGTCTTTTATTTTTAATAGCATATACTGAGTACAGTTAGTACTTCAGGGACAGTAACTCTCCCCCCCCCCACAGTTATCACCCACCAATCACTCCACATCTGGAGGTGTGGCCCCGGGATCTTCTCCCCCATCCCTGCTGTGATTTTCCCTAGTCAGAGAGAGAACTTTTTAGCAAGCTTCTAACATGAAGGGACATCCTTAGGGAATATGGGGTTCAGGGACTTCTATGACCCTCCTGGTGCTGTGCACGGTGAACACAATGGGATTTCTGCTAATTTGGGGAAAAGCAACTGAGAAGGAAATTGAACACATTACAGAGTTAACCTTTTCCCAGAAGACCTGGAAATCCGGGAGAATTACCTTAGTTCCTATATTTCACCGAATTAAAAATGTCATTGTTTATAAAAATACACCATTATTCTATGGATGTATGTACTATG
>JAQHUG010000220.1:2370033-2381620 GCA_028555095.1 Dicrostonyx torquatus
CACATTCAGAGAGTCCGGTTTGGTCATATGCTCATTCAGTCCTGGTCCAGCTGGATTTGATGAGCTCCCAATAGATCACATCAGACACTTTGTGAAACGATTCCTTGACTTCTCTGAGTCACTAAAGTCCTCTAAGTGTGCTTAGAAGAAAAGTTTTAGATGCCGAAGAAGGGGGGAAACATTTCCCAGGATCCCTGAGACCATGTGAGTTTTAGTGATTGAATCTGACTTGGGCTTTTGATGTGAATATGTTTTTTTGGTGGTGGTCCAGGGGCATCAGACATAAGTAATGAAATGGTTTTGCATCTTTTCAACTTGTAAAAATCTTCCCCAGAGCCGTAAGCTGTCCTTAGAAGTTAGCCAGCTTCACGGACTACATATTAATAGGAGCATGAAAGCATTGGAGAGACTGACTCAGGTCGTGGATGTCCACAGAGTTAATGGAAGCTCTCATTAGATGTACATGCTCCACCATTTAGCTTGTTGACACTGAGCAGCACCTCCAGTGCCTGCCTTCACTGCAGAGTGTGTGGGCAGCTGCAAACGGATCTATCTGAAATGTTTTGGCCTAGTCTAGTCCTTTACCTATTAGCTTGCCTGTATTGCTTTATACAGACATCTGACATCTAACTCCTTGGAATTCTTCCAGCTCAGTCCAGTGAGAATACATTGATGTAAGCGGGGACCTGTATTTCACCTTCTTTTTAAAAACATTTTTTTATTTAATGCATATGAGTGTTTGCCTGGATGTATGTGTACCACATGTATGCAGTGTACAGTGCCTAGAGAGGCCAGATGAAGGTGTCGGATTCCCTGGAACTGGAGTTACAAACGGCCATGAGCTGCCCTACTGGGAACCAAACCTGCGTCCTCTGCAGGAGCACCAAGTGCTCTTAACCACTGAGCTGTCTCTCTGATGCCCAGCTTACTTTTTATGCTAAATCTCCTAATTGTAAAGGTATCAGCGTGTCAGCGCTTCATTCAGAGTGACATATGATGGCCGTTGCAGAAGGGTATTTGGGAGCAGATGAAATGTTCTTTTGCCTGGTGATATGATTGGCTGTTTCAGTGTCACAGTGAAAGCCTTCACTGATGTGGTGATGCCTCATGAGTAAACCGGTGACACTGGTCTAAAAATTGCGGTGCCTGTAGTATGGGAGCATAAAAATATGAGTACATAGAGGACATAATACTTAGTTCAGGTCACAAACAGCTGTTACCTGCCTGGGGAATGACTGCACTACAGATTTTAGAATATGCTCCTTCTATTTATGAGAAAAAACACCCACTGAAAAACACCATGTCCTATTATGCCAATCAGCTACCTCAGTTTTTGCTCCCAGAGGCCCCATCAAATGCTGACCTACGCCTCCTAGGTTTGTATATGTGAATTCTGTGGTGTTCAGGAGACAAGGGATTGATGCAAAGACACATTGCTCCAATGATCCCCCACCTTTGGGTGCTTCATGACCATGTGTTCTTTACGTCATTATACATGCCCCTATATAACATTTCAGTAGTGGTCAAAAATATTAAAATTCACACACAAAATGTCCGCCTGATTGTTTTCTTTGAAAAGATTTAAAACAGTATGCCTTCATGAGTTTCTGAGCTTTGGTCATGAGTGGTCGAGGCACCTACCTCTGGTGCTTACAGACCTTCTCACACTCAGAAGGAAGCATTCCCAGTGGCACTGTGCCCTGTATGTCGTATCTAGCACTGGGCGTTTCTCTTCAGACAGAACCCCTGACCTCTCGAGGGCTCAAGTGTTTTGATCACACCTCTTTCCTCCTTTTCCACATTTTTCTGCTACAGCTTGTTTTTGAGTTTCAAATGGAAGCTGAGAGATTTGTCTAGAGTTTAGCAAAAACAAAGCGCTGACGCTTGACAGAAAGGTGTCTCTCCAGCTTCGAAACACAGCAACCTGGAGCATTGGAGTTCTAGCTGTGGCCTGGTGCACGTGGAAATGGCACCATGCTTATTTTATGATATTCTTGTAGCAGCCAAACATGACCAATTCTACTTAAAACTACTGAAGTTCCCACATTGCCCTCTGAGCTTCTTCTTTCGAGTTTTCAATGAAGGCCCAAAGGGGAGATATCTTGATGTTTGGATTAGGAATTCATTCGTCCTGTGTAATTCATTCGTCCTGTGGAATTGCCACTGAAGGAAAGGGATACAGCCAAACATTCATCTTCATCAAGCAGAGCTATTTGCTCCTTTAGATTTTCAGAACTATCTTCTTAAAGTGACGTTGTCTTTCTTAATGAAGCTTCCTTGTATTCCTGAAGTGTTGTGAACAAGGTTGTGCCCACAAGGACCTTGTATTTCTTGGGGTGGAGCCTAGTCCTGTTGTGTTGATAGCTGTACTGAGGTTTCTCTCTGACTTTTAAGACTTTCATTCAAGGATTTTAAGTCTATTGTTATGTAATGGTTTGCAACCTTTGCCTCTGCCTTCTTTTTTTAAATATTTTTTACTGCATTTATCTATTGTGTGTGTGTGTGTGTCTGTGTATGTGTGTGTTTCTGCTTGTGCATGTGTGTGTACATCTACATTCATGTGCTACAGCAGGAATGTGGAAATCAGAGGACAGCTTGTAGGAATGGGTTGATTCTGTGCAGCATAAGGACCCCAGAGAGCAAACACAAGTCATAAAGCTTGGCAGCAAGCATTCTTACCGATAGAGCTTTCTTTCTGGCCCTGCCTTACCTTTCTTAATGTACATTTTGTTTTGTTTATATCTTATTGTACAAACAATAATTAGGTAAAATAATAATGATTGACAATTATTTTATTCCTAATTTTACTTGGGATATCATAATATTTTTTTCATTTTTTTCTATTCTTTTTGAGAAAGTCACATGTAGCCCGAGCTGGCCTTAAACTACCTTGTAATCAAGACTGCCCTTGACCTTGTCCTCCTGCATCTACCCACTGTCCAGGTGTGGATTTTGGATGTGTCCATCATGCCTAGTTCCTGGATTCTTTATTCTCCAGTACATGAATTTTTACTCTTACAAATAAATAAAAACACAACACTAAGATTTCTTAACGTATAAAACTATACTAATTGATTCAATAGCATCTGAGTAATCTTGCATCAGTGAAGGCAGTGAGCTTTTATGGATTACATGTCACGTCCTGTGTAACGGGAGCTTGTTCAGTATCTGCTTTTCCAGGACGGCTGGACACTGGCTCTACTCACCCATTATGACACATGGGCCTGATGCTTTTCTCCCAGGTCCATGAAAGGAACTAGCAAGTTTGGCTATGTAATGTCAACAATTTGCAAATTCGTGGAATACTTTTTCTTGGCATATACAAGAAAATGTCTGTAAAATGCTCCCCCAAGGCAATATGGGTACAGCTTATCACCAGAATCTTTTCCTCTTTCTTTTCTTCTTGGCTTCTTTTGTACAAATACACATATTCATAGTAATAATTCATTTTATTTGAAAATCTTCATCATACGATATTGTTCAATGATATTCTTGCAAGACAGTCTGTAATTTTAAAAACAATTTTTCCTGATTCTTAAAATCATTTTTGTTTTGTGTCTTTTTTTTTTGTCTTGAGAATTGTCTATACTGTTTTACAAGGGACATCTTTTTGACTGAATTTGCTTTCAGAGTTCCTTGTAGTTCCACCCTGCCCATCCCCCTCTCCTGCCAGTACCCCCTTCCTTCTCTCTGGATTGTTTTCCTCTCTCCTCTCTCTGGCAGATGGTTTAGATCATTCATCTCCTTCAGCTCATTTGTAGCAACACCACTCAATGCTGGGAATTCCCCTCTTATTATATATTTGCTTGTATGTGCGCTTTAATTTTCATACATTCCATCCTCATTTTTGTCATGATATTTATGATAGAATGATTTTGACGTAGTTTTAAATCAGTGTTTATGCAAAATGTTTAATAACTGTGAGGTTCTTGTGAATTAATGAAGGGATCACTAAAACCTTGCTTTGTCTTTGACTTGGGAGATCAGGCTGAAAACTGTGTCCTTGTGGTGTTTCCCACGTGGCTGGCACTTCTCCAAACATGCTGGTCATGAGGCTACTGGTCTCAGTTTTACATGTCTTTGCTTCTGGCTCCCAGAATCCCAGAGCGCTGTCACCTCTTTCAGCGTTCCCGTGAGGCCTCCTTCCATTTCACTGTGTTTTCCTCACAGAAGTCCTTTCCTTTGTCCCTCCCAACCTCTGGCTGCCCTTGTTCACACCCAGTTCTAAGAGCCGATCCCCTTGCTCACACTCAGTTCTAAGTGCTGATCCCCCAGTTCACACCCACCTCTAAGTGCTGATCCCCTTGTTCACACCCAGTTCTAAGAGCCGATCCCTTGTTCACACTCAGTTCTAAGTGCTGATCCCCCTAGTTCACACCCACCTTTAAGTGCTGATCCCCTTGTTCACACCCAGTTCTAAGTGCTGATCCCCTTGTTCACACCCAGTTCTAAGCGCCAATTCCATTACTGACAAATGTCCCTTGCTGCTGTCTATCCTCCAGGTGGTACCCTCCTTGTAGGGACCGCAAATAAAGAACTGGTTGGGTACCAGCTTTTCATTCCCATGCTCACTCCTGAGTAGAGTTCCCAGAAGCCTGCCACAGCCTTTCTGTGGGTCTCTAGACCCTCCCAGCCTCACCCACCATCCTATTGACAGCACAAGCAGAGCCCTTCCTGGGGGTGCTATCAAAGCCACCCAACTGTCCCTTAAGGTTTTGTTGAGCTATATATACATTTTTCTACTCCTCTCCTTTTTTCTCCTCTCTCCTTCTACTCTCTCCTGTGACCCCTATGCTCCCAATTTACTCAGGAGATCTTTCCTTTTTCTCCTTCCTATGTAGATAGATCCATGTATGTCTCTCTTAGGGTCCTTTTCTCAGTCAGTCCCATCAGCTCAGAACTGAGATAAATTCCTTTCTAGTTCTATACATAGACTCATAACCCACTTAGACCAATGTGGAGGTGTTTTTTTTTGTGTGTGTGTGTTTGTTTTGATGAATTTTCACACTTGAGTCTTTAAGGTTGTTTTATTGAAAAGGAATGGGGCATTTTAGGATTACCACAAGCCAACAGAAACCACCAAATCAATATTCGTGTTGACTACTAACTACAGCAGCCACAACAGAGAGCAGCAGTTTGGTTAAAAGTGTCTCATGCTCAGGCCTAGACATGGGTAACAACTGTTTTATTTCACTCGCTGTGATAGATACCACTATTCCTTCTTTGTCAGTAGGAAAGGTCACAGGTTAGTGGGGTCACAAAGCAGGCTGACAGCAGTATTGAGATTTGACCCTGATGCTGCCTCTGGAGTCAACACTGACTGCTGTGAACTGGAACAATCGAGTTCAGGAGGAACCCTGAAACTCTTGGGTGATACTCTAGTGCAGGGAGATGATTAAAAAACTGGAGATGGATGACTTCACAGGAGTTTGCTGGAAGTGAGGAGCAGTGAGCGACACCCTGGGAAAGAAGCCCCATGTAATAACTCACACGGAATATGAGGATCAACATGACCTTACTAAACAATAAGAACCCGAGTTTGGTTTCTCCAGTTTCCCAGTTAGTTTTTATGCATCAGCCCCTCCGTGATTATGCTGCCATTGAGGAAACTTTTCTTTGCAGAAAAAAACAGGATTTAAATAAATGCTGCACACAAGGCCACCCTCTGCACTGGAACCAGTACTGAGCCACTTTGTCAGTCACCATCCATCACACGAGGAAGCTTCTCTGGGGAGGTCTGAGAGGGGCAAGATCTATGGGTACAGAGATAAGAATTTAGAGGGCAGTTGATCCTCTCTCCATTTAGCTAAATAATGGCAGAAGGCTTGCCCTTTAAGAGAATATTAAAAACCCAGGTAGAATCACAGTCAAATAATAGAAAATCATCCTTTAAAATACTTTAGAGTCAGAAATCGTACTGTTTTAGTTTCTTTTCTACTGCTGTGAAAAGATGCTATGACCAAGGTATCTTAGAAAGGAAACTGCTTAATTTGGGCTTAGAGTTTTGGGGGTATTAGTGTCCACAGTGGCTGAACAAGGCATGACAGTAGGAACAGTGAGAGCCCACATCTTGATGCACAACCAGGAAGGAGAGAGAGAGAGAGAGAGAGAGAGAGAGAGAGAGAGAGAGAGAGAGAGAGAGAGAGAGAGAGAGAAAACTGGGAATGGCACAAGTCTTTAGAAACCTTAAAGGCCAGCCCAGGGACATAGCTCCAACACAGCCACACCTCCTAACCCTTCCCATACAGCCCCAAGTGGGGACCAAAGTATTCAAATATATGAGCCATTATCACTCAAATGATCATGATACCTATTAAAATGTTTAAATCAAAATTAGAGAAACTCCTCTTTGTAAATAAGATAACAAAACCCCATTTCCTGTTGTTTTACATCATAACAGAGGAAATATTTTCTCTAGACCCTAGTTTTGCAACCCCTACGCTAGAGACAAAAAGTCACTTTGAGTTCAGCCCTGGGCTGATTTTCAGCTACTGAAGTCTCTTTCCCTTTGATCTCATCTTAACTTCAGCCATATTTCCCAGCATTACAGCTTGTTTTATTGCATTTGTTCCAGTTTTTACCATTTATCATCTGCCTTCCTGTTGTCAACATCCGCACATATCTTTGATGCTATCTTTAAAAGGGTCAACTTTGTGATTCATTTTTGTCTTAGTTTTAGCAAATGGGACCTAATTAGTTACAAATCTCCCTTTGTGAACTGCCAGAAAACAGTTCTCATATGGTAACAGTTCTTTTCAAAGAAGATGCCTCTCAGGGGGAAAAAACATTTAAAAAAAGCCCAACTTGTTCTTCTTAGTTTACCTTTGTAATTTCTTTGAAGATGCATTTGGAGGTTTGGGAGATTGAGTTAGACTAGCCAGTTCATCCTATTGAAGTGTACTGCATTCTAAACAGTAGTTGAGCATGCTAGCAGGTGATTGTGATACTTAAACTGCCCACACTACAAACAAACCAGTCTCTGAATGGACCGAAATGGTGCAAAGCTGGCTGTCTGGTGTTGGTTGTTCAATGGGAGTGCACCTGGAAAAATTGGTTTGGGAGAAGAAGCACCAGGATAGAAATCATGGTGTTACTGAGTAACAGAAATATTTAAGAGCAAATTTAAGGACAAAGGTGTATCTCTTTATTATATATATATATACATATATATATATGTATGTATGTATGTATGTATATATGTGTGTGTGTGTGTGTGTGTGTGTATGTGTATAGTCAATCAAACAAACGAAAGGCGTGCAGGACCTTTGAGAATGCCTACAGGAGAGCTAGGCTTCAGGGAAGACTTTCAAGTCAGTTCCACCTCAGATTCTCTGAGGCCTCTGTTTAATGAATATATGTAGTGTCTTCAGCAATAGGAACCTACCTTTAACTTCAGGCAAGCAACCGAGGGCGAGAGCAATGGCTTATAAGTTTTTGAAAGTCTCTTGGATTCCCCTGACTACCAAGACATAAGGAGGTTTATCATGCCCAGTACTTAGGTTTTGTTAGAAAATCCATAGCTCTTGGAGGTACAACACACACACACACACACACACACACACACACACACACATATAGTAATTTTAGGTATAAATTTTTCTATGAATGTTGATTTCCCATGTATTTTTCAATTATCTTTAAAATGTATTTTTCCTCTCCTCTATTATCTTCCATCCCCCTCCCTAGTTAAAACGCCCTCCCCATTTTCCCCATTTCTTTTCGTACCTCTTACATCCTACTACTCTCCCCACCCCCATGGCCCTTTGGACTTTCCTGACCTGCACCACATTTCATTATTCTCTAGTCATTGAGAAGGACATTTAGGTCATTTCTATTTCCTAGCTTTTGTAAATGAAGCAGTTATGAACATGGCTGAGCAAGTGCCTGTGGAGAAGAGTGTCAAACATATGACAGAGAGTTGTCTAACGGCATTATTTTTATTTTTAACCTTTTTGGGTGCTTTCCATACTCACTTCCAGAGTGTCTCAGCAGGTTGTATTTCCGTTCATTCATTTATATGCATATATGACAACAATTGTTAAAGAAAAAGAAGCATGATTTTGAGGGGCATGGATGAAATAGATATGTGGGAGGGGACAAATATTATAATTACATTTTTATTAAATACAAAATAAAATTTTAAATGCCTTTCTGAAGTCAAATTTTTAATCACTGCACACCTCTTCTGTCTTGATTATATTGGCACATCCTCATTTTTACCCCATAGATGAAGTGGGGTGATTTACTATCATGTTACAGAATGATTTGCTGGTCTGGGCTTCTTCATGATGTTGATGGGAAACTTTGGAAAAGCCCTCCTCATGGAAATCATTGAGTAGGGGAGGGATGTTGGTGAGAGAGGTGAGAAAAAGTGGAGGAAGTATAGGGGAAGGGACTGTCAACATGGCTGTGGTCTCGGGTCGTTTTTGTAGGTCGTCCACCTCTCCATTGTGAGTCTCTTAGAGAACAGAAACTTCATCTGGGAAGGGACTCAGAGGTGGGAACTTCAGCAAGTAGTCAGGCTTAGATAAAGCCCTAAGGGTGGAACCCAGTATTGATTCCTGGGGCTTTCTAAGAAGAGGACCAGACACGTGATGGTGTCTCACATGCGGCCTCAGGATGTAACCAGCATAAAGGCTGTTGTGATCTGACATACAAGCTTGCCCTTGCCCTTCTGTAATGTGAACCCATCTCTTTCATAACTCACCTAGCCTGTGGAACTGTATTATTAGCAACACAAAACAGGCTGATTCAACTAGATATCTCCTTAAACTCACCCTTTCCAGCATGAGTCCCAGATGTCCTTAGCTACTGCCACCTTCTTTGGTAAATAGGCCTGAAAAAGATTAAGTGGGAAAACTGGAGAGGAAAAGAAAATAAGACGAGGCCAAGATGAGGTTAATAGGAGAGGGGAGGGGCAATAGGCAGTTCCATGCCACACCTGTCACCTCGGCTCTCCCTATCGTATAAACACCTGGTCAAAGAAACTTTTGGCATGAGGATATGACAGCAGGGTTTTCATTGTCCCATGAAAATAAAGCACAGTGGCATAGCCTATGATAGTTTGGCTACAAAGTCAGCAAAGTTGCAGCATGATCGTGTTGAGTATTCCCTGTTGGAGTGAGCAGTAAGACCCTAAATACGTTTTCACATGAAACCAGACGAGGTGGCTGGGCATGTGTCTCCTTGGTCTTCTGAATTACATGCAGAATAAACAGTATTTAGAAGCACTGGGTTTTCTGTCTGTGAGCAGCTGTAAGCTTTCACACAAGCATAACCAGTAACCTGTGGCTCGAGGTTCCTAACTCTGTCAGGCTCAGAAAGAAATTGTAGCCCTAACTTTTCAAGAACTGCCAATTCTTTGCCAAATTAAAAAGAAAGGTGTATGTCACACACAGAGCCCTCTGTGCAATTAACTCTTAGTATCATTGGACTTAGCCAACTGCACATGAAAAATATTCACTAGAATGCTCCATTGTTGCTGACTTGTATCAGTCTAACACGGTTGTGTCTCATGTAAATGTAGGTTTTCGTTTTTACTGTTTCCTACACAGCACCCTGTAACAACTATGTGTGCATCATTGGTGGGCATTATGAGTTGTCTGGAGGCAAGCTAGCACACAAAGGCTTATGGAAAATTATATGCAACTTCTACACTTCATTCTATACACTTTGTAATATGATATGTAAAGGACTTGGCAATCCTTGTATTTTGGTACCCATGTAAGGCTTGTAAATGTCTCCCATGGATGCTGAGAAACTACTGTACATTTTCTGGGCTATTAAGAGGTACTTCTTGCCACATAAGCTCTGGTAAGCACTGAAATGTAGGATTCCTTTGTCACCCAAGAAGAGTGGAATAATCTTTTGATAATCACCAGACCTGGGCTCAGAATGAGCAACTGGATGAGAAGCTGGACATAGAGGCATAGACTAACTCAGAAATGCAGCCAAGGTGTCGTGGAGCTGAGAGCAGAGTCTAGACTTCTTGACAATAGAATTTGTGTGGACTGTAAAGGATGGTGGAGTATGACTTGTCTGAGCCTGAGGTGAGAGAGGCCTGGTCTAGATATATCTCATCTCTGCATGGTTTACTGAAAATCTGTCTCTTATGCATTCTGCCCTATATGTCTGCTTTATTACTGACAGTCAAGTACCTTCACAATTGTTAAAATCTGAGTTAAGTTCCCATTTGTCAATTCATACACGAAGACCTTAGAAACAGGACCAAATGCTTTCTTTTCTCTTACTGAGGTAAAAGTATTGAAGTGTCTCCCTGAGCTGGCCACCAGCTCTGCCCAGCCAGGGTTAAAGCAGACTCTAACTTTGGCTTTTCTGTCACTACACCAGTTACCTTCCCTACAACACAAAATGAAGGCAACCTCCTAAATCTTCTGCCATCTTCTGAGAGGTACAGAGGCACCAGCTGTCTTCAAAAGTATCTGTTGACTTCCTGAGGTGGTTGCAATAATATACCACAAACTGGCCATCTCAGGAAATAGAAACCGTTTGCTATTTTGGAGGCCAGAAGCCTGACACGAAGGTGCCAGTGGGACTCCACTCCTTCCTGCGACTCCAGTGAGCATCCTTCCAGCACCAGGAACTCTGCCTCTGCTTCCACTTGACTCTACCTTCAGGATGCTGTGACTACCTGAAAATCTCTGATGCCCTACCACCCGTGATCGCCAGCTTGATCCCTTCTGCAAATAATGTGCCATTTGCCAGCAGCTCTGGGGATTAGGCAGTTAGATACCCTGAGCGGTCACTATCCAGTGCCTATGACACAGGACTGGGCTTCCTGCCTTGACCGTAGAGAGTAAGCATGGAATAGGAGAGTTGTATTGGCTGACTTTGAGTCATCTCAGTTCAAGTCTAGTCATCTCAGTTCAAGTCTACGGTGCAGGGGGCCGAAGGTAGTGTCTCACCTTGTTCTGATATTGGCGATGACTTCCTGTCCATCCTGCAGGATGAGCGCCGAGGCAACATGGACATAGCTGTGATAGACTCCACACCTCCCCTGTATTCAGTGAACAGCTCAAGGAGCACCCCAGCCTTCTTCACCTCCCTCTCCCCGTCTTTGAATTCAGCAACAGGAAGACTGGTCAAGAGATACATATCAATTCTTTTAATTAAAAATGAAGCCAATGCTTTTTTTTCTGACAGAAATTAAGGCTGTCTTTGTGGGTTTGACAGTGGTGGCTCATTTGGCTAATTAGAAATCATGGGCTACGTTGTGTCTTTAATTTTAATAAGACTGTATTGAAAGTGCCTGTTGGAATAAAATCACTTTAGAGTCACTGTATTGCTTATATCCAGAGATGGAAGTGTGTTTGAGAGTGCATACAAATACTGCCCTTTACAGTATACAACAGACAATGTATATAGCCAAACCTTACAGTATACAAAAGACAGTGTATATAGTCAAACCTTACAGTATACAACAATGTATATAGCCAAACCTTACAGTATACAAAAGACAGTGTATATAGCCAAACCTTACAGTATACAACAGATAAGGTATATAGCCAAACCTTACAGTATACAACAGACAATGTATATAGCCAAACCTTACAGTATACAACAGACA
>JAQHUG010000220.1:2381894-2403225 GCA_028555095.1 Dicrostonyx torquatus
AAACTCCTCGTCTGGAGCGTCCTTGGAAAATCACAGCCTTTGTACCCCTTTTATTCTTTAACAATTGTTCAAAAATCTGTTTATTTTTATTTTATGTGTTTGCTTGAATGGTTGTGTGTGTGCATGCACGCGTGTATGTGTGTGTGTGTGTGTGTGGGTGCACTGTGAGCATTCCTGGAGCTCCTGGATCCAGGAGAAGGTCTTTGAGCCTCTGAAACTGTAATTATAACAGTAGTGGGTATCGGGAAACTGACCTGAGGCCTCTGCCACAGTAGTGCTGCTGAGCTCTCTCTGACCTTTGCACTCTGGAACTCAGAGCCTCTGTGGCTCTATGCACAAGATCTGCATGCTGTTGTGTTCTTCAGCTCACTGTCCTAAGTGGGGACAGAGTTCATGGGCCCCACCCCTCCCTGGGGATGGATATGCAGAAAATGAAGGACAGGCAGTGAGGTTACTTTCCTCAGTAACATAACCACAGTAAGACGTTCACACTGATGTAAATAAACTCTCAGCCACAGTCCTGTAAACAAGCCCAATGGAACTCACTGGGTCATGAAACAAAACAAATACACAATAAAGCCACAGAAGTAAAAGTGGGGCTAGTTGGAAGAGTTGGGATCCTCAGGAGGAGTATGATTGAAATGCATCTTTGCAGGTGTGCACAAAAATATCATAATGAAACACATTACTGCATTTAATTGATATGCTAATAGAGCATTAAAAAGCTATCACACTGTAATATATTTCACAACACTTGATTTTTCTGTTTATGGGTAAACTAAACAATGCAAGGAACACTTCAACAGTGTCATCTGGTAAGTTGGATGAACACTTTGAATATTATCTTTTATCAGAAAATGCTTTATAAATAGGGCAACAAACCTGTAGTGAGTTCAGCTGATCTATTTTTTTTCCACATAGAGTCGTATTTTCAGTTGATTCACAATAATTTTGAAGCTGGATTGCTGAGTGATTGCATCATACAACTTAGAAGAATGTTGATAAATCGAGTATAGGTAATCTTAACTAATAGGTAATCCTCCGGCGCCTTCATTTACACACACACATAGCTTTTCAATGCTTAAAATCAATGCTAATAAAATCAGTGCTGCCTCCTAGCTCATTCCTATGGTGTGCAAGACGATTGCTCTATCTGAGGGTCGGTGAGCCACTGGGAAGGGTCCTCTTGTTAAGAGATAAGCTTGCTGGGCTTTAATTTTACTGAACCACACACACATACACACACACAATATAATATATAATTATATATATACTTTATATATACACAATATAATATATAATACATAATGTATTGTTTTTGCAGCCATTTATTACATTTGTGAAATTATAATGACTCCAAAGAAACGTTTAATTTTTATAACTTTTGACAGAGGGCATTTAAAAATGTTTTACACACACATACAAACACACATCTTTATTCAAGAGGTATATAATAGAACAACCAATAAGACTCCAACATGAAAAGTGTATCACATTGTGATACAGTCTGTGGTGAAAGTATGCAAGCAGCAAAAGCAATGCTGCCCAGCATTTCTGACTGTCAGAAAAAGAGTCGTGCTAAAGACAGACATAGTTGGATGGATTATGCTGGGAGCTAAACCCTACGGCAGGGGTTTTTCTCTTTGAGCTGCTTCAGAATCACCTAGGTAGGTAGAGACATTGATTTTAGATGCCAGGCAGGAAGGCAGAGCCGATGTCCTCCAGAGTGGCTCTGGAATGGTCTCTGGGATCATCTCGCTGATCAAGAACCTTTAATTGTCTGTGCTGTCCATCAGGCTGATGCTAGTACAGTGATGGAGTCACCTTTGCTGACGTCTTTTCTTGTTGGGGTCTGGCTAAGAGACTGGCGTTCAGTACCAAAGCGGCCCATACCTGCACCAGCTTTGGCAGACTTCGAAGAGGCCTCATTTCTCCTGTGAGTGTTCTGTTTTGGTTTTAAGACAGGGTTTTGCTTTGTAGTGCCAGTGGGGCTGATACTCAACTGTATAGACCAGGCTTGCCTCACCTTGATCTCTTGCGCCTATTTTGCAAGTGCTGGATTACTGGTGTGCTCCGCCATATCAATACAGGTGGGTTCTTCTTGCCAGCTTTGTGACTATGGAAAGCTTCAGAGAATGTGAGAGAGTGTGGACTCAGCTCCTAGTGCTGGGAGAGACAGTGTCACAAGTCATGGGCTTCTGCCCGTCTCTGTGCACAGCTGTGCCCCCCGCCCCTGACAAGTGAGCTGGAGGTAGCATGGCCACAGGGAGCAGGACAATAGAACGAAGAAGGAAAACTATGCTTGTGCTGGGATCCTTAGCTCTTCGTCTGAGCACTGCCTGACCCTTCTTCCTAGTCAGCCGCAGCAATCCATCAACCTGCCAGTCCTGGGGGCAGGGCGAGGGATGGAGAAATCATGAGAGCAAATGGTAAACATTACTCACAAGCCAGCAATACATCCAGAGCTAGTTAGAAGTGCCTGTGTTTCCCTTTTTGCTCATGGGACTGTTGATAAAATCAGTGTGAATACTACAATCACTAGTAAATTTGGTAAGGACTACTGACATTCATATTTTTAAAACTAATTTTGTTATGGTTTCTACCATTGCATCTTAACCTGCTAGGTTCTGAATCATGGCCAGATACACTAGATTCTGTAGGCAGACTCAGCTGACCACATCCAGTAGATTCCGTGCATTCTACTTTGTAGTGGCATTTCAATTGTATTTTAATAAATAACGACCTCCTGAAGATCTGAGAGGAAAACAGTGCCACTGGTCAGCCTTGCAGGTCAGATTACGGTAACACACCTTTAATCCCAGTAGCCACAGTGACATGCACCTTTAATCCCTGTAACCAACCTAGTTACTATAGAAATTGGGTGGTGCCTGCCTTTAATCCCAGTGATTAAACCCCAAATTCTCTCTTTGAATTTTTATTAATCGAGATTCACTATTTAAAGTACATCATATGATAAATTACTCTTAATTATAATATACAATGTGCATTAGGGCAAAAATTTGAATTATATATTAATAACTCAAATCATCATCCTTCTATTGATCAAAGAAACATCACAATTTTGAATATCGGCTGGAAGTTCTGTGTGTGTTTAACACACACGGAAAGTGATGAGATGTTTTAAGTAATACAGTTTTGTTACTCCACTATTAAGGCAATGAATGTTTATGTGGAGGATAATAACCAGAATAGGACATTTAAGGGGAAATAAATATAATTCACTAACACTGTTAACCAAGACATCGTTACTACTCAGTATTTTACTCCTTGGCTTCCTTTCTGTCTCACTTCCTATATACCGAGTGGGTTTCCATGTGATTGTAATTGGTCTGACATGTGCTCCTTCAAATTCTGCTTTGAAAAGCTCACCATTTGGGTGCTGGAGAGATGGCTCAGCAGTTAAGAGCACTGGCTTTTCTTCTAGAGGACTAAGGTTCAATTCCCAGCACCCACATGACAGCTAACAACTATCTGCAGCTCCAGTTTCTGGGGATCTGATACCTTCACACCAATCCACATAAAATAAATTTAAATAAATTATTTAAAACAAGAGTGATTGGAGGAGCCAAAAGAGCATCATGATTAACTCTAAAAAAAAACAAACAAAAACAAAAACAAAAAAAATTCACCAAAAAAACCTCACCATTGATGAAGATGATTTCCCTATCATGTTACTATTTTCAGAAGGCAGGTTTTAGCTGTTACAGTCTCTGTCTCCTGGATAAAATAATTTATCTGCATGGTGTTCCTTTCTGTGGTCTTTCAGAAGTCATTTTTTCTTCTCCTGCCTTTCCCTGCCTACTTCCACTACCCCATCCCCCACATTCCTTAATATTTGTGTGTGTGTGTATGTGTCTGTATGTGTTTTTCTGTGTGTGTGTATGTTTTTTTTGAGACAAGGTTTCTCTGGCATCTGCTTTGGAGATAAACTCATAGAAATTCACCTGCCAGCCGGGTGGTGGTGGCACATGCCTTTAATCCCAGCACTTGGGAGGCAAAGGCAGGAGGATCTCTGTGAGTTTGAGGCCAGCTAGTTCCAGGACAGGCTCCAAAGCTACAGAGAAACCCTGTCTCGAAAAACAAAACAAAACAAAAAAAAGAAAAGAAAGAAAGAAAGAAAAAAGAAATCCACCTGCCTCTGCCTCCTGAGTGCTGGGGTTAAAGTAAAGACATGTGCCACCCCCACCCCCGAACTTCTTAATATTTTTTCTATTTGATGTTCCATATTGTATATTTCCATCATGTTTTCCCCTTCCCTAGCTCCTCCCAGATCCTACCAACCTCCTCCCTACCCAGTCAACTTCATTCTCCCTCTCTTCCTCTCTAAAACACAAAACAAACAAAAGTCCAAACAACCCTTCCCCCCAAAACCCATGAAGTCCATTTTGTGTTGGCCAACTCCCTCTGAGCATGGAGTTTGCCCTGAAGTGTGACTGATATACCTAGTGACACTCTGGAGAAAATTGATTTTCTCCTTCCCAGCAGGTATCAGCTGCAAATAGCTTCTTGGTTAGGGATGGGACCTTGTGGCAAAAACCCTTCTTAGTGCTGGGACTGTCTGGTTTGGACCTGTCTGGGTCTTGTATATGCTGCCAGTCTCTGTGAGTTCATGTGCGCATCAGTTTTGCTGTGTCTGTAAAACACTGTCTGCTTCAAGTCATTCGCCACCTCTGCCTCTGGAAACGCTCCACATCATTTTCCTCATAGACCCCTGAGGCTGGAAGGAGGAAGCTGACTTTCCATTGAGGACCAAGTGCTCCCCAGGGTCTCACTCTCTGTCCACTGTCCACCTGTGAGCCTGCGCTAATCCTACAGCAAGCAAGAAAGAATTTTCCATTTCTCCTTCCTCCTTTTCTTGTAAATAAAGCTGTACTGAGCATCAGACTGCAGGCCTTGAGTGTAGTTAAACAGGACAGCCCGGTTGAAGGGCACACCAGGATCCCATTCTCTGGGATCCCATGGGCACTCCGTCTGGGGATCCAGACCCCATCGATCCCATCCTTACCACTAAGTCAACATTTCTTCTTCAAAAATGATAACGGTTTCTGCAGCTATACTTTCCCCCATGGCAACAGTTTTGTATTGTTAGTGACATACTGGCATTGAGCGGCTCCAAAGGTACTGAGGGGTAAAGGACCAACTAGAAATCGAATAGCCGATTGGACAAATTTATTCTCTTGCAGCTTAAATGGTTGAATCAGAATTATGCTTATGGGCCTACAGGACTTGCCTATGAAACCAAACACTGCTCACTTCTGTATGGAAGTAGATACATCGCTGAAGCCATTTCTCAAGCAATCGTCTCTGGGCACTGTGCAGTGAGAACATTCTTTCCTGGAACACATTATCTGATTAGGCAAGATCTGGCTGTATATGTACAGAAACCATCCAGGGTCCCGAGCTGTTTGATGAATATATAAGATCCTTATCTTGTTTAAACTGGAACATGATTTTAGATACAAGGTACAGACGGTTTGTGGGTCTGCATGCTTGGCTTCCTAAACATATTTTGTCTGGTTCGTTTTTTACAAGCATATTCATAATACAGCAAATAAAGTGAAATGTTGCATAGACTGTTATAATAGTCTATATTGTATATAAAATATAGCATTTCTTTTATAAATATTGATGCTATCTTATAAATATTTATGTCCATTTCTACAAATACATAAATATAAGTCATATCGGATATATAGCTCTCCAAGTTTGTCTCCTTAACATAATTCCAGTCTAGATAAGATATCTTCTTCCTCTGCAAGATTTTGCTTTGTGGCCAGCTGATCTATTTCGAAGAAGCAAAGTTCTTGCTTCGCTCACATTCCCAGCTGCAGCTGTTTAAGATGGCTAAACTGCTCCCCAGCACTTCCGTGAGCGAGGGAGCCATCTGGTTAGCCTCCATGCTCCCAGGGCTGGGCCTGTCAACTTTACCCTGCCACCTCTAGTCTCTGAGATGCCCTTCCTCATCTCAGGCTTGTGAATATTCCCTGTGAAGTCACTCTGCATCTCACGGTTACTCACTGGTTCTGCCTGTCCTGCTGCCCTTTCTGAACCACAGCAAACCCCTGTTTTCCTAGAACGGGAGGGAGATGTGTGCAAGGCACCCGCAATTAGTTGAGGGAGCCTTGAATTCTGGTTGGAGTAGGTTACGTCTAAGTCAGGGCAGCAGTCGGCTATGATCAATTAGTAATGCCTGCCACAGGCAGTGGCTAGAGGTATATGGACACGCATGCTAAGTATTGTACATGCTACATTGCTAACATGGGTCATTTTCCAGAGGACCAGGTAAACTGCTCTGGTTGCTGTCTTGAGTATTTGCTGGGTTTCTGATATGTAGAAAAACCAGCTACCCGGATGGTCATATCTGCAAGCAAAACTTCTAAAACATTGGCTACTGATGAACTTCACTGACATACATACATATATATGCATGCAAACACACAACCACACACACACATATGACTAGGGGCAAAATCATATCACGTTCTTAGGATCATCTATGCATGGGATTTGAATCACATGTTCACAAAGCTGGGTATTTGCAGAACATGCCATGTTGCCTGCTTGAAGATTCCATAGGAGATGAAAATATATAGGTTATTATAATGTTCATTAAAACGTTGCATTATTAGGCTGTATGTTGCATTAAGATATTCTACCAGTGATTTTTAGGAGAGGAACCAATCTTTTGCATTGAATATTAGAGAACGAGCAAAGGGCAAAGAAATCTTCTAACAGCATAACAAGGGCACATGTGCCCATGTGTTGACTGCATCACGGCACGTTTTCAGCTTGATGGGCTGGCATGCACTAGTAATTTCACTGCTTAGGAGACTTATTCTGAATAAGTTGATGTCACCTTAGGTGGCACAGAGAGACCTTGTCTCAAATGACAACAACAGAAGAAGAGAAAACTGAAAAGATATCATGTTCCCACTAGGCTCAGAATTCAGCTCCTTGCTGCCTTCTGCTTAGGAGTCATGGTGAATTTAGATGCCAATATGTCTCATAGAAGGCCATTTTTCTAGTACATAAGGCAGAACTTATTAGAACTCCTGAGGCTTCCGGAAGATGTAAAACACAATGCTGGCTGCAATGCCGACTCCTGGGGACACTACCAAGTGAGGTGGGCATTTTAGCCCATCTGAAACTGCCACCGAAGCAACCCTGGTCTAGTTTGACATCCAAGAGAGTCAGTTGATGTTCTGTCTGAGGAGGCAGGCTCCAGCCAAGCTTAGCCCTTGTCTGTTCTCTGTCTAATGTCAGTGACGTGGTCTGTTCTGAATTTTCCACAGCAGATGGGCATAGTCTTTGCTTCACCAGGATCATATGGTACAACGAAGTGGATGAGATGACCTTGGCTCTGAGACATGCCAGAGGATGCTGGCTGGCCCGTCTTCCATCCCCACAGACCACACGGATTGCACAAAGTAAAATTACCTTGGGTTCTGTGAGAACTGCTTCTCACACTCCAGGGGAAACTCCTGGCAAGCATTCTGTGTGCCTAATGCTTGGAGAAGTGTAAAGCCGCTGCTTAGCTCTACAGCAAAGTCAGGCTTTGCCAGTTCAGCACTGTCAGCAATAAATTTGATGTTTTGTACATAATCTGCCTGACCCTCGGCTATCTCTCGGTTCTTTCCCAGTTTTGGCAAGGAAAAACAGTGCTAGATGTTAGCCTACAAAAATCGTAAACTTTTGCAGCACAGCCCCTCACTTAATGTGTGCTTGAGCTAGCTAGTCATTAATTCAGTTCTTTTCCCGTGGCTGTCCCAGATCTCCCAATCTCACTGCAGATAAAGAACAAAGAAAAAAGAATCAGTTTCATCTTTAGTGGGTTCATAGCTTGGAGAGGACACTGGTAATTAAAAATAAAATCAGAGAAGCATGTGCTAGGGGCTTGAGAAGAGCAGACATGTAGCTGCACAAAGCACTTTCGATAGTACGTGACCGCAGGTCCCAAGTCTAAAGATGCAGCATTTTGCTGCTGGAGTTTGGAGTAAGCTGAGATTTAGCAGTTCAAAGGGGTTTCCAGTCGCTCCTGTGCCATCCCATGCAAAACACTCAGGGTAGGAGTGTGGACAGTTCCACTCCAGAGGAATCCAGGGCAGAGAAAGGGAGGGCTCCTCATCCTTCCTGTAAGGGGGAGGGGCTTATCTGAGCAGAGGACCTGAATCCCCCAAGATGGCCTCCTCAGATCAGGGATCTGAGGGGAGGAGCTGTCAGGTGGAAGCAACTGTCCTGAGGTAACCGGCTGGGGAAGAGCCTCGTGTTCGGGGTTTTTTGTGTGGCTATTTTTTCTTGTTTTGTTTTTAGGAAATAATTTTTGAACAGAGTGTGGGTTATAGAGGGAAGAGAGATGAGGGATCACAGATAACTGCCGGATTTCCACACTACCCTCTAACTAATAAGAAGTTATGAAGAACTTAAAGGCAGTTTTTATTACCTACTTTAAATTTTACTAGATCTTAACTTTCAGAACCATCTTGAATTTACAGGCCAAAATGGAAAGTCCCGCTAAGGAATCTCATATTCTACACTGCCGTTTCTCCCTGCTGTCAACACCTTACACTGATCAGGTAGATATCTCTGTTGCGTTACTGAACTAATACTGATGTGTATCTTCATTAAAATTCATACTTTACTCAGTGTTTCCATTTTGTATACCCAATACCTTTTTTACGTCCCAAATATTACAGGATGCCACATGACATTTAATTGTCATTTTTCCCTCTTCCCCTCTTCTCTCTATTTGACAGTATCTTGGTGGGGCACTAGGAAAATGACGGAACTAATAGACTATTGTCATCCCATCAGGTCAAGGGTGCATAATCCCAACAGGAATGTATGACTGTTGTCATCCCATCAGGTCAAGGGTGCATAATCCCAACAGGAATGTATGACTGTTGGTGTTGCTCAGCCTCCTGACTGAATTAGGTTTGGGCAGTTTGCACTTCTCTAAACTTATGCTCCCCTCCCCCATTCTTTCCAGAGTTCTGGTTTGGGAAGGTTGTCAGTGTACAACCACAGTTCTCTTGTGTGATGCATGCTCCCATTCCTCAAGGCAAGAATCTCTACATGGACTAGGTGTATGTTTTAAATTTATTTTATTTGTGTGTGGGGAGCAAGCACCTGCACACGCCATGGCACCCATGTGGAGGTCAGAGGACGATTTTTGAGAATTGTTTTATTCTTTTCCTTTCACTTGGGGATAGAACGCAGGTTTCCAGTCTTGCAGCTAGCTGGCTTGTCTGTTCCTACATGGGAGCTGTCTCTTCTTCCCATCTGGAGGCTTATTTAATGGCTTTTCTACATGGATCCAGACCCCCGGATACTGGTTTCACTGCAGTTTTGTTTGCTCTCATTTACTCTTGTCTTTGAGAACTCTTTTGGCGGATGCAATGTTTAAGAATTACTCTCAGCTGAGAACTCTTCCTGCGGCTCTTGAGTCCCATTGGCAGACTTCGATCCTCGTGAAATTTTCCTTTTCATATTTCCCTCCTGCCAGGCTCATACACGTGTCTGGCTCCTCTTGTGTGTCTTCTAACCCATCTTAGAACTGTCCTTTTTCCCCCAGGAGTCTCAGCTGTCTTTGTAGGGTGACAGTCTAAGATCTGGGTGCTGACTCCACTCCTTGCTGCAGGGGTATTGTTTCTTTCAGGTTTCCAGACAATAAAGCAAAGAAACATAGGGACACAGGCCAGCCTCCACTATCTGTAATTGTTTAGACATAACCCCTAACACATGAATTAAGCTAACTTAACTACAAGTTTATACTGGTGTTTGTCGCTAACTCACTATGACATGGGCCATTCTAGATGTCTCCCTCTTCTTGTTTGCAAAGTCTCATTCCTTCAGTGTGTTCAATTTTAGTGGCATGTGTGTGTATGTGCCTGTATGTGTGTGTTTATTAGCCTCACCATCACTAACTTACTGCTCAGGTCCAGTTCCGTGGTTGTATGCAGTTCCTTTTATCTTTAGTTTTGCAGAGTTTCCTCCTCTCCAGCATCATGTAATCCAGAACTCTCACTCTCTTCTAGGATGTCTTTTGCTGTGCTGGTTTCACAGTTACCTCCTTTAGTTGAAAGCTGAATTCCTCCCTGGCATGTCCCAATTTCTTCAATCATTTTGGAGTTTGCCTGCACCAGGGTTGATTCCTTGATCTCTAAACTGGGGATTTTGACAGATGCATAATGTTCTGTATTTTTCTTTAGTGGAGCACAGAACATTGACTGCTCTGTGTGTCTACTATGCCTCTTGCTTTCCTCTTGACCACAAATAACTACTGATAGCCATCTTCATTGGTTTTGTCATTTTAAAAATGCTACAATGTATTTGGTATGACACAGGACATAACCTTCTAAGAATGGCCTCTTTCAGTTGTCAGAGTAGACTTGGGGTCCTCACACATCTTTTTGTGGCTTATACCTCCTTATATTTTACTCCTGAATAGTATTCCATGGTACAGACGTATCACAGCTTATGACCTCATTCATTAAATGGTCTACTACTTTTAGTTTGGATGATTATGAATAAAGTTGCTAAAACACCCACACCTATGTTTTTCCACGGACACACATTCTAACACATGGGGTACGTGTCTCCAAATAGCACTGTGGGATCGCATGAGATCATGGTTTCAAAGAGATCGCCAGTTGTTTTCCGAGGAGCTTACCGCATTTTGTATTCCCATGAAGACTGGTTACAAGTGACTCTGGCTCCCTGTTTGAAGGGTTGGTATTATAAGTCCTTTTGATGATAGCCATCTGGTGGGTGAGAATGACATTGGTCTATCTTTAGTGAAATATGGGCCAGTTTGCTTAGGTTTAAGGCAAAACTTTTATTTTCTTATTGTTTAGTTTTAAGAATTCTTTGAATATTTTGGATACAGCCACTTATGTAATATGTTCAAATGCTTTTAATGCATATAGCTATTGCTTTATTATTTAAACTGTGTTTATTATTTAACACATGTGGTCAATAGGTTCTTCATTATTATGCCACCTTATGCATTTCTGAAACACTGAAATGTTTTATAGTGCCTACTTAATTCAAGATTAAATGGCATGAAAGCATTGGCCGTGGCTCTCCAGCAGAAACTGACAGTTGGTGTGTAAAATGCAGCAGCTTTCATCAGTGCCTACATTTTGACACATCTGGGCAGAGGTTTTGGGGAGCATGGCTGCCCCATCACTTGTTAAGTGTTGTTTCGCAGCTCTCTACTGACAGGACACAGCAAGAGAACCACAAGGGGACTGGAATCTGGTGAGCTGCCTTCTCTACCTGCCTGATCACTCTTCCTCAAAGCCAGACAAAGACTGAAAGAGGCAAACATCTCGCAACACTAGGGGTCTGTAGCTCCCCTCCCCCCTTTAAAAAATTCCAGAGAAGCTCATTAAAATCTTTGAATGGATCATTTTTAATTTCTAGTCATAAGAAATAAAAAATACAGTTTTAAAAGTTTCTTGAGATAAATTGCATTTTAGGTCTCCCTGGATCTGAGCTTGTATGAATACAACAGTGTAGCAAGTAGGGTTTTACCAAGAAAGAGCACACAAAGGTTTTACGGTGCTTGCAGGATTGTAGTTGTGAGTAGAGAGCTGCATAAATAAAGCAGATGGAAAGAAACCATAACACCTGATGCAGCTGCTATATCTCCAGTTCTTTCTTCTCCACATACACTTAGATATAAGCAATTTAAATTTACGTTGTAAAGTCACAGTCTCCTAGCACTGACTGACAATGTACACTGCAACTCTGACTAAATGTGTGTCTGTTTTGAATGTATGGTTTTGTGTTGGGGAGAGGGCTCATGTGGGTAAAGTGTTTGCCAAATAAGTGTGAAGATGGGCTTTCAGGTCCCCACCACCTCCACAGAAGCCCAGCATGGGAGCAGGCCCTTCTAAGGCCAATGCTGGGGAGGAAAAGACAGGCAGGTCCCTGATTAGACAGCCTAGACAAACTGGTGACCCTCAGGCTGTGTGAGAGGCTCTGTTTCAAAAGCAAAGATGCAAAGTGATGGCAGCTGAGGCCAACCTCTGACCTCTGCACATGTTCCCGGGCAAGTGCACTCACACCCCCTCTCTCACAAGTAAATAAAATGAATGAATGAATGAATGAATGTGTGCTTCAAGTTTATAACACAGCACATGATACATGGTAAATAAATATAAACTATTTGTGGACACAAAAGACAACAAATAAATCATGCCTTGAATTTACACGTAACCTTCGGAGCAAGGCTGAGGCACACTGTTCCTGATGTGTTTCCCCTGAGCGCACACCTGCCACCCACATGAAACCACACTTTTCATTCCTTTCTGAAATCTATACCCTGCATTGATCTTTCCCATATGGTACAGGGTCCAGTGTCTGTAGGTGGAAACTGTTTGTCTCCCGGCTGCCCAGACTCTAAATAATCACACGGAAACTATATTAATTACAACACTGTTTGGCCCCTTAGCTCAAGATTCTTATGAACTAACTCTTACATCTTGAATTAACCCATTTTTATTATTTTGTGTTTTAACACGTGGCTCGTGGTTTACCAGTTAGTTTCCGGGGTGGGTGTCTTCCTCCTTCAGCAGCTACATGGTGTCTCCCTGACTCACCTTCTTTTTTCCTCTATCTCTGATTGGAATTCCCACCTTGCTCTATTCTGCCCTGCCAGAGGCCCCAAGCTTCTTTATTAACCATTGGTAACGTAGCACACTCACAGCATCCAGAGGGGAGTCCCACATCAAGTGTCCTTGGACGTGACTTGCTGTCTATAGCTTCTTAGCCTTCTCTTTCTAAACCATGTGATATTTCACTTCTTCAAGTGTCTCGCTCTTAGAAGAGGGCACAGAGGAATTTGCTTCATGACCTCATGAATGGGCGGCTTTGTGATGAGTTCATTTTTATTACATGTCTATGTAATGTTAGGTTTTGTCCACATATTTGAACCTATATTTTCTATCCGTAAACAGTGCTCACCTTCTCTGTCTTCTATTGTCTCATAACCGCCAAGTGCCGCTGCACCCATACAGCCCTTTATTAGTCTGAAATATCATAAATATTCATGGAGTCCCTTTGTAGATGCTAGAGATACTTCCGCCTGGAAGAGACCACGGCATTTTAGAAGCAGCTTTGAGCTTTATGGTAACCTCTGCTCTGCACATCAGCCAGCTGGCTGTCGATAGATCTGCCGCAGCCACGGCTGTGTTAACTGTTTCTTAGCCACGCTCTTCTACTTCCAGTTAAAGTGCCTGCTTTGATAAATAAGACCTTCCAAAAGGAGAGAACACCCTTACTAAAACAAATGGAAATCTGAAAAGCCATTTTTATAATTGTTTTCCTAACTTGTGGCCTGGAAATAAGCAACATAAAAAATTCACTATGTCTCTGTTACATAATTTTCCAGAATCCAATTAAACACTCAATTGATTAGTGAGCATAAAATGCACGTACATAATAATACTTCTGCTAAAGTAGGTTGAAGGAGGGTGGGGCTCCATCTCACACTTGTGCTTCAAAAGTGGGACAGCGTTATAATCATGAAGAGCTCATCTACTTAAAGTTATGTTTTATCCCAATAGAAAATGAGAAAAAATTCTTCTCCACTATTGTCATCTTTTATGCTTTATATGAATTTCCTTATATTTATTTAAAAGTGAATTTTCAATGTTCATCTAAAAGCGCTTCTGCACATGCCTGGCCATGTGGTATTCAGGTACTTAGCCAATATGAAGTAATTTAATCATCAGTCCTATAGCAAGACTGTTATTCCACCCATTTTGCAGACAGAAGAGCTGAGGACTGGACTCCAGTCAGTGCCGTCCACAGTTTGTGGTCCTGGACGGTACACCATCAACACTTACAGCCCTGGGTTTATAGGCTTTCGGGAAGAGGCAGACTATGATGCAAGCACTGTATCCCTGTCCCAAGCCGTGTCTGTCTTTACTAACTGTGAATGGAAAGCAGTAGTGAGCAGAAGTATGATCCCAGAACAGGCCACTCCCTCCTCAGAACTGTGACAGCCAAGGGGATGCTATGCTGGAGAATATGTTACCTTACTTGGCAGAAAGGAATTTGCAGATGTATAGACTTGCTAATCAGCTTGTTTTCAAGTAAGACCATCCTGGCTTGACCACATGGCCTTGGTGTTATCACAGAGCCCTTAGAAGCCTTGGTGGGGTGAAGGCTAGCGAGATTTACAGTAGGAGATACTCAATGTGCCTTGCCTTTGGTGGCCTCAGGAACAGGCGGTCCATGTCAAGAAGTGGATGTCAGGCTTCTGGCTGCAGAAATGAGTTCTGCTAGTGGGAAGAGTGAGCTTTCCCCTCAGACCTTTCAGGAAAGAACACAGTCCAGGTAGCACTCGGGCAGTTTCTGGGCAGAGCGTCCTGGCCTTGTGCACTGGGCTCCTGACCCATAGAACTTGGAGATGATAAAATGGTGCTTTAAGCTGCCAAGTTTGTAGGCTTTATCATGTAGCAACGACACACTAACACAATGGCTTTACACAAGTTCCCCAACAAACACCGAGCCTACACTAAAGCATCCCCCACGGCTCGCACACATACGGAAGGTGGAATGAATCAACAGGACAGTCCCAGGCTGGTTTGGCAAATGTGCTCATATGTCATCGCTGAGGGTGCAGCTTATGGCAGAGAACTCGCCTAGTATGCACAAGGACCTTGGTTTGATTCCTGCATTATAAATAATAATAAAAAAATACACAGTTGCAGTGGAGGGGTGCTTACCAGAGAGTCTAAATGAGGAAAATGACATTTTCTCTGTATTTTAAATAAATAGGCTGAGTTCTGAAAAACAATGCATATTAATATTTAACCAGCAAAGAATTGAGAGCAGAAAATCTAACCATTTACCCAAGGCTGTCACAATTGCATAGAAGAATGAATTTACATTTTAATAGGCTGACGAAAACACCAGATGCCAGGCTACATTCCTTCCAGGGGCAACTTTGGGTCCTGAGAATCAGAATAGATACAAAGAAAATGGAAATCGGTGCAGAATAGACACACACACTGACTGCTAGCCCGTGTGTGCGCATGGCTGACTGGGTGTGGTTTTCCTTCAGCTCTGCCCTGTGCACTTTGCATGTGTTGTGCAGAAGGAATGGATGTGCCCCAAGGAAGGCATGACACTTACATTGTCATTTACACGAGAAGCCTTTGATGTACCAAACACTACTTTTCCATCAAAGTCAGAGGAAACCAGATCAAAATGAAACCACTGAGATTGCAAAATGCTAATTCGGAGACTGAGTTTCTATGGGCTTGTTTGGCAAAGATGGCTCAGTGGGTAAAGGCCCCTGACACTAGAGCTGGCAATCTGAGTTTGAACCGAGGATCCTGGAGGAGAACCAGCTCCTGCAAGCTGTCCTCTGACCTAACCCACTTAATACATATGCACATAAAATAAATAAAATGTATTGTTTTAAAAAGAAGTCAACACTATAACCTGGCTGACTTTAAACTACAGAAATTCATTCTCTCCGTTCTGGAGACTAGAAGTCTGAAGTCAATGCTTTGGTAGGGTCACTTGCTTTTGGGAGCACCTAGTGAGACCTGATACATTATTAAAAGCTTCTGGTGGCTGCAGGCAAATTTGGCCCTCTCTTACGTCATGGCATGACCATCTCCTTCATCTGACGTAGTGAAGGACCACGGCCATTTATTTCAGGGCCTGTTGACGTAATTCAGGATCATCTCTCAAATGTTTCATCACACACATTAGAGTTTAGAATTGAGATGCGCCTTTTTATTGCGGGGCAGGGGGTCATCACATGACTCATCCTCGGGACTGGTAGCTAAAACCTGTGAGAAATAATATATACCTTTGCAAGTGGGCAGCAAACCAAACTCTACAACAGCCAATAGCAGCAATAGCATAGCTGATTTAATTTGGATTTTAGGTCAACTTAAACTGTCTTAAACACGAATAGAAATACTCTCATTCTTAAGTGGGAAAAAAATTAAACCCTGAGGAAGTTGAGCAGTTATGGACGGCTGGAGTGCATAACCTTTCCCTGTTTCAGATTTGAAGAGTCTAACACAATTTGGAATTAAGAAAAATAATATACTTAAGTACATAGACATAATTATTTTGCTTCAATTTAGATAAGCTTCGCTATCAGGATCAATAATTCCAATTAGTATTTGTGGCGATTAAAAAGAAAGAAACCATGAAATCAAAACACAACCCGTTTGTACAACTATTTTTATTTAGCAAATTGTGATTGATATTAAGGTAATTTCCAATGTTATTGTGTTATGCTGTGATGGAATAGTGTTTGCAATATGGAATATGGTGGAGAATGTGAAATTAGCTTTGATATTTAATTTAAATGTCTGAAGGAGTGTCCAGGGCTGAAGGAGGAAAGAATAGACTGTGAACAACCCTACCACCCTTAAAATCTCAAGCTCTGCATAAAAGACGTGATAGTATACTAAATACAAAATGACCACTGCATTTTGAAATTGGTTGTATATAAAAATCTTTGCAAACCTTCTCAAAGGTAATTAGGTATTGATAAGTAAATTCTGCTTGTATAATTATCTCTAGAACAAATACATCTCATTAATAAAATTTTGCACAGAAATGGCAGTGTTTGCTATCTTTTCTCCTTTCTTTTTTAAAATATTTATTTATTTATTTTTTATACAGTGTTAGTTTCCATGTCTGCTGGCATTCCAGAAGAAGGCCTCAGATCTCATTACAGATGGTTGTGAGCCTCCATGTGGTTGGTGGGAATTGAACTCAGGACCTCTGGAAGAACAGTCAGTGTTCTTAACCTCAGAGCCATCTTTCCAACCCTCCTTTCTTAACTGAGATATAATTTAGCAATTAATTTTCAGTGTGTTGAGATTGTTCTGAGGCGTTCCAAGCATCTGAGGTGTCTGTGTCACACAGACAGCTGTGGGGATAGCAGTGGGCATCAGTGTGCAGGTGAACATGTGGTATGCTCCCTATTAACATTGATGGGCAACTTCGCAGGCTCTAGAACCACCCATGACACATCTGGACACATCTGTGAGGGATTATCTAGACTCAGGGTGAGCCTTCGGCAATGTTCTGATGCAGTGAATCTCAACATTCCTGACGCTGCGACCCTTTAATACAGTTCCTCATGTTGTGGTGACCCCCAACCAGAGTTAATTTTTGCTACTTCATAAATGTAATTTTCTGCTGTTAGGAATCATAATATAACTATCTGTCTTTCCTAATTATCTAGGCAGCCTTTGTGAAGAGTCATTCAACCCCCAAGGCTGAGAACTTCTGCTCTAAGGGATTATGTTGATGTGGAAAGACCCACCCTAACAGTGGACAGTGCCATTTTTTGGGTGCAGGTCCTGTGTAAAAGGGGTGAAGCTAGCTTTACAGCTTTCTCAGTGTAGTTGGAATGTGACCAGTTCACCTGTCCTTCTGCTATCCTGACTTCCCACCATGATGAGAAGGTGAGCAGAAATAAATTCCCCCCACCCCCACCCAAGCTGCTTTTGCCAGGATATCTGCTCACCAGAGGAGTAACCCAGACCCTACCCTCCTCTTCCCAGGCTTAGGTAGGAAGTCACTGCCTGTGCCCCTGACCTTAGGCGTCACCCTGTACATCATAGGGGACAGTGCAGGAGAGATGACTGCCATGTCACAGAAGCACTCCGTTGTCTGCAGGACACTTCACTGACATGTCTACTCGGCTTGAGGAAGATTACCCACCATCCTGCCTTTAAAAAAAACCAAACTTTTTAAAATTAGCATAGAAATGAGCAGGCTTTATATTATGTTTTCATAATTGTTCATTGTTGACCATCGTGCCCCACTTCTTTGCCTTGTTTACCTGCCCAGCTTTCTACTGGTCTTTTCTTCTACTATTCCAGTGCTATCCCTGGTAGGTTGCAGAAATTAGACCTTCAAGAAACCAAACTGTACTCAGGCCCAGTCAGCAGGCCCAGCTAGCACTCTGGAAAGTAAGTGGTCCACAAGATACAAGGTTTTTATTTTTCTTCTTCTTTTTATTTTATTTTTTCACAGTGCTTATGGGCAGTGCGGTATCATTTTTGACCTCTCCTGTCATTGATGGATTTAGTATGGGTGAGGAACGTGCACGAGGAAGGCTTGAATTTCAGCCTACATGACTAAGGTCCTTGAGTCAGTGTGTTTCTAGAAGCAGAAAGATGAGGTGGGAACAGGTGTTTCATAACCTTGTTTCTAGCTAAAAGTGGGGAGGGCAGCTGATGCAGGAAGTGAGGTTGCGGAAGCAAATTACAGTGCGTATTACTCATCCTGATCCTCAGCCTCTTGCTGGGCTGCCCTTGCTCACCAGTCAGCCTTAGTGATTCCTCCGTTTCCAGCTTCAGCTCCAGGACTGTAAGGACTACACACCGCCACACACACGGCTTTTCTCAGGCGTCAGGGCTTGAACTTGGATCCTCATGCCTGTTTGGCAGGTCATTTTCTGAAGGAGCTTTCTTCAGATCTTCTGGGTGGAGACTTAACTGCTACGTCAGTCTTGCTATCATGGCTTGTGTGCGTTGCTTGTAGGTTTATTTACTCCTGGGAGGTCAACTGCATTTGCGAGTTACAGATTTTGTCTAGATTTGTCTAGATTTTCCAAGTTCCCTAATGAGCTTCTGGATTTCAGCAGCCTCCTAACACCTCCTATTTCTCTTTCAATTTGATTAATTTTCACCTCCTCTGGCTTTCAGTTAGTCTGAGTAGGGGTTGTCTACCCTACTTCTCCCTCCCAATAACTAAGTCTTTGCTTGAATTTTACTCATTGATCTCTTGGTCCATTCACTAGTTTCTGCCTTAGTCTGGCATGCTGTGTCTTCGGCTTCTTGATTTCTGAGAGCACAGAGGAGCAACGTCAGATTGAGTAAAACAAAATCTAACTTTCTAATGTAAATGTAGACTTTGTTCTCAGCTGCACCATGGAGGTTTTGACTGGATGGACTTTCATCGTTTAATTCTAGGCATTAAAAATAAATTCCATCCCTGATTTATTCAATGAATTTCTTCATTAAAAATGTATTTTCCAGTTTTCAAATATTTGTATGATTTTTTTTCTCTTGCTGACTTCTAGTTTTCTCTCACTGTGGACTAATAAGACACAAGGAATTATTATTATTTGTTTTTTTAGTTTGTTAAGTGTCTTAGTTAGAGTTTTATGGCTGTGAAGAGACACCATGACCAAGGCACCTCTTATAAAGGAAACATTGTGTTGGGGCTTGCTTGGTTGAGTCTCTTATCATCATGGCAGGAAGCATGGTTTGGTGCTCAGAGTTCTACATCTGGGTGGGCAGGAAGCAGAAAGTGAAAGTCAGTCACACCAGACCTGGCTTTAGAACTTGAGACCCTAAAGGCTGACCTCTAGTGACACACTTCCTCCAGCAAAATAAGGTCTACTCCAAGGCCACACCTAATAGTGCCACTCCCTATGAGCCTATGGAAGACATTTTTATTCAAATCGCCACATTAAGGCTTGCTTTGTGAGCCCGGCGGTGGTGGATGAATATTCTGTAGTTTCTAAATATCCTAAAGTTTCTTTCTTAAGTTTTGTCTAGAAGTTCTATCTAAAGATGAGGCAGTGATATTGAATTATTCTCCTATAATTATATCAAGATCTATTTTATCTTGAATATATTTTAGTGTTTACTTTATGGGATTGGTAACTCTAAGTTTTGGGGCAGGGAGATTTATGATTGTTATGTGTCCTGCTGAATTGCTCTGTTTATCAGCATCTCTTTTGACTAGCTTGATTCTGGTATCTGCTTGATCAGATGTGAAAATGCTAACATAGCTCATTCATGACCTCCATTTGCTTGGTAGGTCGACTTTTATCTTTTGACTGCTGGATTTTGGATATTTGTTCCAGTGAGGGATGTTTCATGAAGACAATAGGAATCGAGACCATGTTTTAAACCTAGCCCATCAGTCTGGAAGTTTTGATTGGTGAGTTGAGATTATGTTTATTTCAGGTTATTCTTGGAGCGCGTGATTTCCTGTGGTTTTGTTGATTATTCTGCTTTGCTGGGTTGCTGGCGCTCCTTTCCTTTATGCTCTGTTCATATTAAGGGATGCTGGTTTACTGTCTCAGATTGGCAATGCCTCCAAGGCTTTCCCTGGTTCATCTGTCCCTCTTGTGGAAGGCCTTCTTTTCTCTTCTCTGATGAATGAGATTGTCTTTCTTATTCCTTGGTGTCTGTGTTTTTTTTTTTAAATGTTTCCTGCAGTATTGGGATTGTTGTCATAGCTTTTGCGTTGAGAACAATATTGCTGTTTCTCCCTCAATTTGATAATTGTGATGGGCATAGCAGTCTCATTGCCATTTACCTTCACAAAATCAATTTATTATTCTATGCTTTCTGGGCTTGCAGTGTTGCTGATGAGAGACTCAATTGTTATTTTGGTATTTCTGCCTTTGTAAATGAGTTAAAGTCCCTTCGCCTCCCCTGCAGCTTCTCATTTCCTTGCTTGTTTTGAACATCTTGATTATAATGTTTCAGAGAGATTCTTCTCTCCAGCCATGTCTCTTTGTGGCTCTAACTGCTTCTTGTGTTTCGGCATCCCTTTCTTTCTCTAGGTTTAGGGAGTTGTCTGTTATTTTAAAGAATAAAATTGTCCCTCTCTTCTTCTAGCCCATGGATTGTTATCTTTGATCTCTTCAAGATACCTGAGTTCTTGAATTTTTTTTCATTTTCATTAATTTTGTTCTCTATATACACCCGAATGTATCATTCAATTGAGACTTTATCTTCTATCCATGAAATTCTTTCTCATTTATTTTATTTTTGAGAGTATAGTATATTGTAGTATAGTATACCACCCAGCTATTCATGCTGCCAGTCCACCCTTCTCTTTTGCTGCCATGCTGGTCATGAATGTGGTTCATAGCCATCCCAGCAGGGCAGCAGTGCTGATTGCCTTGCTCTTGTGGAATTTGTATGGAGCCTATGCCTCCAGGAGGGGACATTCAGGTTAGTTCTAACATAAGGGTATCAACCCTGTTCCTAGAGATCATAGTACTTTAGTAATATGGACTTACTTCAACCTCTGGGGGGTGGCCAAAGGAACAGTAACAGGCTGTATGTTTTTGGGAGTCTCTTGGATGACCCTGACCTACAACTCAGAAGAGGAATTTTCATACCTGGTTTTGAGGCTTTTGTTAGGTGGTCTTTGGCTCTTAGAGGGAGCACTATGAGTAGAGATGAGAAAACTTCACACACACACACACACACACACGATTATGTGTATTATAGGTCTTTCTTGGGTAAATAGCTTATGGTATGATCCTTGTAGAGTTTAAGACATC
>JAQHUG010000220.1:2415254-2457611 GCA_028555095.1 Dicrostonyx torquatus
ATAGAGCAACTACCAATGAGCAAGTACCTCTGCAATAGGATGTACAAGGCAACCTCTTCTGCATCTGAGAGTGCAGATGGAGAAAAGGGAAGGAGAAAGGCCAGATGCTGTAGTCGTATTGCGTCTTCTGCAGGTTTCAAAACGATGCTTCAGTGATTAGCAGACTGTATTGTACTGTTAGGGTGGCTTTACAGTAAATGCTGTCCTTGATTTTCCATTAGTCTCGACTCCCAGCAGGCCTATCAGGAGAATAGCTTGCCACATATTGGCTTGAATATAGTTAAATAAATACGGTTTTTAAATTGGATTATCAACCAATGCTGTTACCAATTACTTGCATATCAATATCAAGTTATTTGGGGTAAATTAATTTGACCTGCAGTTTACTTATCCATTATTGATTATTTACTAGATTTAACTCTGGAAAGTAACTATTGTGCTTTATTACAGCGTTTATGGTATACTATAGAGTTACTCAGCCTGTGGTTCTCAGGTGGGCAGCATGGGGTTGCCTACAGGCTTGTCAGGGACATAGGGAAATGGGCTGACCACTGCTTACCGAGTCTCCTGAGACAGAGCCCAGGAAGTGGCATTAACAGTCTCCATGCAACTGTGAGAACTGCACAGATCATGCTTACAGCATGAGCTCACAGGCTTGTATCCTGCCTGCTCTACTGCCGGCTACCCTTCAGAAAGCCACTTAACGGTTTTTGGTTTTTAAATTGGATTATCAACCAATTGATAATTGAGGGGCTTGTTCCTCATCCGCAAAATGAGGTCACTAGTAATTGTCACCTCCCAGGGCTGTGTGAGATTGTGTCATTATGCACAAGCTGCGGGTGAATGGGCGCTAAAGGACACTTTCCGTGGTGCTGCCACTGTTCTTGCCGTTCTAGACGTGGCAGATGGAGGCACTGGTGCTTTGTTCTTTGCTCTGATTCTCTCACCTCTCAGACACTCATGAGCTCCATGGTCCTAAGCAAAATCACATCTATCAAACCCTCCTGTCACTTTCTTTATTTTTTCTTTTTTTTCCCGTGTTTGTGTGTGTGTGTGTGTGTGTGTGCATGCATGCACACAAACGTGTTCATGGTGTGCATATATGCATCTATGCATGTTTGCATGTGTGAGGGTGCACATATGTGTGTGTGGGAACACACTTCTGAACACAGAGCTCTAGGCTATGTCTAGTCTTAATAGCCAGCTTGCTCTGGGAACCTATGCTCCTGGAAGTGCAGGCTGGGTCCCAGACTCACGAAGTCTTCATGGGGATTCAAGTTCTGGTCCTTTTGCTCATGTAGAAAGCACCTTAACTGCAGAGCCTTTGCCCCAGCCTTGTGTCTGCCTCTTTCACATTGCAAACCTAACTCACAGACAGCATAACTATTTAGTATCATAGCCCAGTTTCCCATGCGTAGGCTTGTTGTGTTGCAGCTCTCAGGCGACATTTCCATCCTGCCGATCTGAAACCACTCCCCTCTAGCCTGGAATTCCTTACTCTCCTCTCCCAGGCTGTGGCTATCATCAATCACTCTAGTTTCTGTCTGCGAGGATTTGCCTATGCTTCTTACTGCACATCAGTGAGACCAGATAGTACCTGGCTTTCTTTTTCTGGCTTATTTCACCTCTTAGAATGTCCGTTGGGTTCATCTATGTATCAGTGCTTTCTTCTTGTTGAAAATGCATACTATTCCACCGTGTAGACATACCATGATGCTAACCTCTGAGAACAGTCTGTCTGTAGGTGTAGATTCAACATACCCTAATCTCTTGTTCTGCTGGGAACTCCTGAGAGGAAAGGGTATACAGCCATGTACAGCAATCAAGGTTGAAACCCCTGTAGTAGAAGCAAATCTTTCTCTATACAGAAAGCATTGCTCCATTTTCTCTAGGGAACCCAATGGATTCTCTAGAGAATCCATTACACATCCCCCAGAGATTATGCTTGCCTCAGCTACCAGCAAAAGAGCTACAGTTTAAAAGCTCGCCAACACTGGAGACCCTCCCAGTCTAAAGATGCTGTCTCTGTCAGGAAGGTGTTCAGTTCTTAAACACTCACATGTGCCAGGCACTGGGCTGGACCCTAGAGCTTAACACTGCTGAGACACAGCCTACTGCCATGCACTGGGTGCGGTTTTGATGTGGACTTTACAAGGTGACAGGCTGCCTGGCAGAATGTCGCAAACAGTTACCAATCAACTCTTTTATGGGGGAGCAGCAAAAAAAACCACCAGAGAAGGTGAGAGTGTCTGACTTAAGGTAAAACCTAAAAGGAATTCCCTGGACCTCCTGAGGAGAAATTGTGATCCTGGAAAGAGAATGGAAAGTTCTGGAGAAGTTAAGAGGGCATTCCTTCTTAGCATCTGCGTTTCCTCCCTTTCCGGAGTGGTGGCTAGGCAGGTCTTGTGGTCTATTGCCTATTGTTGTTATCACTCATGTATTCATATCTTCTGCCTTTAAAAAGCGCAAATGTCCATATGTGCTGGTCTTGTGTCTGTAAGACCCTCTCCTCACACTGTGTTGCTTTCAATCAGAAATGTTCTCCCCAGGCATGAGTATTGGAACCCTTACTCCCTGATTGGTATTGTTGGTTGTACAGGTTGTGGTATGATGTACAGCCTTGTGGAAGGAAGTCCGTAGCCTTCTCACCTTTCCAGTTTCTGTGCTCTGATTCCTGTGTGTGTGTGTGTGTGTGTGTGTGTGTGTGTGCGCGCGCGCGCGCGCGACAAAAGTGTGATCTCTCAATTTTGTGCTGCAGACAACTGCCGCCATGCCTCACCCACCATTATGGACTCTTTCTCTAAAACCATAAGCTAAAATAAGCTCTTCACTCTGTATGTTGCCTTGGTCATGTTTTTTTATCACAGGAACAGAAAATAATTAATACAGAGGTATTTCTGCCTCTGGTTCATTTAGGAGGTAGCTGCTTGTTGGTCCCTGGCTGCTCAGCCCCAAAATAATCACACATAAATTGTGTTAAATAAATCATTGCTTGGCCTTTTAGCTCTAGCCTCTTATTGGTTAACTCTTACATCTTAATTTGACCCATTTCCATTAGTCTGTGTATCAGCATGTGGCACTGGCTTACTGGGTAGAGTTCTGGTGTCTGTCTCCCATGGGGCTACATGGCTTCTCTCTGACCCTGCCTCTCTTTCTCCCAGCATTCATTTCTGTCTTCCCAGCCTACCTAAGTTCTGCCCTGCTATAGGTCCAAAGCAGTTTCTTTATTTATTAATGGTAATCACAGGATACAGAGGGAAATCCCACATCAGGTTCATGAATCTGGAATATGCTTTGGGACCTAAGGAGATCTTTACAAACTGTCTGCTTATAATCTCTGTTCATTTTTCTTTGGAAGAATTCTCTGGCTTCCCCCACCCAGCTTTGAAATTTCTCTCCAAGTTAAGAGCATCAACTCAGCCATAATTATTTTTTCTAGTTATCAATTATATTTTTAATACTGTTTATGGTTTGTTTGATGACATAGAACTTAAAATTTTAAGTAATTACATTTATCAATGTTTCCAGGATAATATCTATCTTCAGTTACTTTTTATTAAGCTGCATGATGCATATGGAAAGACTTGTGGTTCAATGGGGTTTGACAAATACATGCCTTATATAACCACGTCTGCAAACCAGATGTGGAAAACTTCCCATCCCTGAGAAAGGGCCTCAGGCCGTGTTCCCGTCTATTCTCGCCACATTCCCTGCGTGGTCCACAGACCATCGCTGCCCCTACTTCCACCACCAGAAATTAGCTTTGCCTCTTTGAAAATTTCACATGGGTGGAGTTCTGTTCAAGTGCTCTTGCCTATCTGGCTTTTCTCCTGTGTGTATTTTTGTCTGTCACCCCTAATGTAGTATGTGTGTCGCTACTAGGAACAAAGCTACCATAAGTGCTCTGTCTTTCTTTCTTTCTTTTTTTTTTGACAGGATTTCTCTGTGGCCTTGGAGCCTGCACTGGAACTAGCTCTTGTAGACCAGGCTGGTCTCGAACTCACAAAGATCCGCCTGCCTCTGCCTCCCGAGTGCTGGGATTAAAGGCGTGCGCCACCACCGCCTGGCTCTTGTGGTTTGTCTTTCTGTGGACACATTTTTCATGTGTTTACAGATCAATAGCTGGGGTGGAATCGCTGGGTCACACTCAGGGTAGACGTTCAGTCTGGTAACAAGGTGATCAACTCTGCTCCAGAGTGACTGCCTCATTCACTCTACAGCAGCAAGGAAGACTTGTTCCAATGGTTCACATGCACCGTGCACCTTTCACTCTTTAATTAACTAACTTCTCTATGAACTCTGAGGCAACAGGATATAATTAATTCTTCCCAGGGATGGGTTTGCCACTTGTCTCAGAAAAATTCATTAAATAGTCCCGGGTGGGCTGTTGCTTTAAATATCGAAATGCCTTTGTATGTGTTTCCCTTCCTAGGACCGTGCCTTTAGATCCTTGGTTTTCCTGGGTTTGTCCATTGGTTTCCTCTCTGTTGATTCATAATACACTTCAATAGCTGATAGTGAAAGTCCATGCCCTGAATTTTTTTATTTAAGAGATTTCTGGTGATTCTCATGCATATAATTATGCAAAATGTTCACAATTTCTAGAAATTTGATTTTAGTTAGTCAAGCAACAATGAAAGAATAGATAATGAAGTCAAAATCCTATTCTAGCCTTCTGAAAATTGTTGCCTATGAGATAATAACCCAAATCTACTTTATAACCTGTCTTCTTCCTGACTCAAAATAACTACATGATGGAGCACAATGTGATAATTCCATAAATGCATACTGTGTGTCTTGGGTCAGGATCATTAGCACTTCCATCTCATTGTTCCTTGTGTTTGGAACCTAGACTCCTCCAGTTCTTCATAAACATCTGAGAGCTTACTGTGAATTATGATCACTGTGTTGTAGATATTAGAGTCCGCTGCTTCTGACTCACTGCATGTTAGAACCCACTGCCCAACACCCTCCATTCCCTCCCAGCCTGCACAGCCTCTGGTGATTAACACTCCACTCCTGGTCTTCTCATCTCAGCCAGAATGGCTATTATCCAAAAATCAAATATAGCAAATATCACTAAGGATGCAGAGAGAAAGGAGCTGATATTCTGATGTTGAAAGTGATTACTGTTGTCACTATTAATGCTGTCACTACAGTTTTGGTGGAGTGTCCTCAAAACTCTAGCAGTATGGCTGCCATGCGCTCTAGCTACCCTACGACTAGGTATGCAACAAAAATTAAATTGGCATATCAAGTGATACCCATGTACCCATGTTTACTATATCAGTTTTCACAATAGTTGAGATATGGAAACAGCCTAGTGTCCACTAGTCAGTGAGTAGATAAGAAAAATTGTGTGTGTGTGTATGTGTGTGTAAACTTGGTGTGTGCATGCATGTGTGTATATATAGAGGAAGTTACTTAGCCATTAAAAGGATGAAATCCTTTAATTTCATTTTAAATGATTTTTTTCTCTCCAAACAATCACTTATAATTTTGTATGGTTATGAACTCTGTATTTTAAATTTTATTTTTAGTTATGGTGAGAGGCTAGCCATGTCCACATGAGACTGTTTAGCCTGCTGAAGAAGAGAGCCCTCTAGAGCTGAAGTCCCATGCGGTTGTGAGCTGTCTGATGTGCATGTGGACGCTGGGTATCGAGCTTGGGTCCTCTGGAAGAGTGGGGTATGTTCTTCACCACGGAGCCATCCCGTCTTGTGAAGTGGATGGCACTGGAGTGCATGACGTTAAGTGAAAAAAGCCAGATGCCGAAGGACAGAGACCATCTATTCCCAGCCATAGGCAAGAGCAGATTTCTCATGGCTTTAAAGGAAGCATTATTATTTCACAGAAAATTCAGGAAAGGTGTAAAAATTCTGTATCTAGTTGGAGTTCAGAAGCCTTTTTAATTAGAGCCTCAGGCATCATGGGAATTCCTATGGAAAGTAATTTTAAAAGTCTATTTTGGGAGGTGAATTTACATTTCTTGTTAATCTACTCCAGATATGGCCATGCTGTTCTCAAGGTCCTTCACCAAAACCCTTCCACGTGCTGCCTGGCTCAGACGTGAAGTCACCTTCAGAGGGTACACGCTTGTTCCCAAGAGATCACTGCCAAACCCTACGCTGGCTTCTGTTCTCCCTTAAACCTCAGAGCCACCTTATGGCCGTGGGACTCGGCTTTAGGAGAGAACAGCATGACTCAGTACAGACAATGACAGTACAGTTCAGATATATGGGGATAGTTTTTAGTTCAGTACCCAGTTTTAAAGATATTAATTAAAATCTAAGATAGAAACTGATGCTATGCATACATTTCTTGATTTGGCAGGAGGTGAAGTACATTGTTTGTTTGTTTGTTTGCTTGTTTGCTTTCTGTGGGAAACTGAACCAGAAAATTACAAATGTCAGGATGAAGCTGACTGTGCACTCTGCTGGGAATAGAGGTTTGCATAGCTACCACGGGCAACAGCAGACTAGGTGTGCTAGGAAAGCCAAAGACTTCCGGAATGACCATGAGCCAGCAATTCAACTACTGGATCTATATACTCCCCCAAAGGACTGGTGCAGATAGATCTCTAAAGCCGACACAGCCCAAATATCCATGCACAGATGAATGGGCCAAACAAATGTAGTATATACACAAGAAAATATAATTGAGCCTAGAAAACGAAGGGAATTCTAATCTATATTACAATATGGTTGAATGAGAACAGTGGTTTTCAGTCTGTGGGTTGTGACCCCTTCAGGGCATTTCACAGGGGCCACATATCAGATCGTCTGTATATCAGATATTTGCAGCACAATCCATAACAGTAGCAAAGTTACAGTTACGAAGCATCAAAAAAGTTATTTCATGGCTGAGGACCACCACAACATGAAGAGCTGTACCCAAGGGCTGCAGCAGCAGGAAGGTTGAGAGCCCCTGCTCTAGAGGGGTAGATACAGCAGGGTGTGATTTTTCTCCTTCACGGTATTTACGGCCAAACTCATAATGAAAGGAGGTAGAAAGGAGGTGGCCGGGGCCAGAGTGCTAGAATGGAGAATGGCAGGTTACTGCTTAGTGGGTTCAGAGTTTCAAATTTCCAAGGTGAATAAGTTTCTGGGGGTGGGCTGGGGCGAAAGCCTTGGGTGTGCTTCATGCCATGAAACTGACTACTTAGAAAATGTATGAAATGGCAGCGTTTCCATTATATATATTTTGCTAGAAGTGAAGCTAAGTTGGGCCACCATAGAGAATCTAGCTTAAGGAAGAATACTGCCTAGCATTTACTAAGCCTGGCTCTATCCCAACACTACCAAAAGGTATAAGAAGAGGAGGAGTTATTAAAAAAGAAAGAAAGAAAAATTGAAAGAAAATTTTAAAAGTAAATCAAAATTTAAAAAAAATGTTTAGGGTTGTATAATTAGAGTGAACTGAGAGAGAAATAAACCCTCTCAAATTGCGTCAGTAGAGTGAAGGATCTCTCACTTTTCAGTTCTTTGGCATTTGTTGGGGCAGGCGACATGTTGAATCTGTTCCATCTAATCATTCTGGAAACTACACCCTTCTACCCTGCGCCCTCCCTGCTCTTTGTCTTTGGAGCTTTCTCCAGTCAGGAGAGAGGAAAGGAGGTGCACATAGTGTTTGGAGTTTCTACGGTTCAGAAACCTTAGAGTGTGCACATCTGATATAGCCTCATTGTGTTGACAGGCACTCTGTCACAGGGACATGCCACTGCAAGGAGTGCTCGGAAATGCTCTGGGAGGCAGAGGACACCTTTGTAAGAACACAGAGACACTGAAGCTCACTTTTTGTGTAGTAATATGTCGCTATCTGAATATTCCCAGAATAATTTCAGTCAGTACATGTTTGATAGGCTGGCAAGTGAAACTGAGTGTCACACCAGTGCAGGTGGGAATATGCAGGAGGACAGGGAGGGCTCCTTTGCTGCATTCAAGGTGACATTGATCCTGGGGGCTCAGCTCTAGGTGGAACTGGCACGGTGTAGAAGGTTTTGCAGGCTACTGAGACACAGATGTGAGTCCGTGAGTCTCAGGATGGCATATGTACCGTAAAGCTTCTTTTATTCTTAAAATTCCCGTGGGCGCTGAGTGAAACCATACCCACTCAATTGTGATGACAATGTATGTACAAGTGTAAGTTCAGGTTGGGGTTTATTCTTTCAATTGATGACATTTCTAAGATGTTAGATACTTTTTTTTTATAAAGTCTGCTTTGATCAGGCATGGTGGTGTAAGCCTGTAAGCCCGTAAACCCAACGCTTGCAATGCAGAGGAAGCAGGAAAATTGCCACAAACTAGAGACTGGCCTTCTAAGTGACTAGAGGTTGGCCTAGTCATGCAAGTGAGTTATCGTCACTTTAGTGTCTGGAATATCTGATGTTTCTAAGTCATTACGAGATGATGTCATAAGCTCTCTCTCCCCTGCTTCTAGCTTGCTTGGCTTCTCAAACCCAGGTCCTTATTGCTCTCTGTGGTGATATGTATTTAACCAATCATTGAGCCCATTATTTAAAGTGTAACTTTTTATACAGACCTAAAACCTTAAGACAGTGAGAGTCAGTTCCCTGATACAGTTTCAGAGCTGGTTACTTGGCTCCTCCCCATGTCTGACATGACTTATGTAGAGATCAGATCTGATGATGTGTGGTAAATCTAGGCCTCCATAGAGGATTGGGCAGCCCTGTAGCAATGGACCCAGCCACCCTTCATGGTCAGTGTGCGTGATCTTTACATTGTGACTTTTATTTTCCCCTCTCATACTGCCACTTTTTTCACTCTTTATTTTAAGGTACACATGCAGATTTTATTGCTTTGTTGTTGAGAATTTCATAGAGGCATACAGTAAATATGATTGTATCTACCCCCTACATTTTCTCTTCCAACTCCCCTGATACTGCCCCCAGTAAATAGATAATCTCCAGGTCCCAACTCTTACCAAGGAGCTGTAGGCAGTGGATAGCTTCTGAGGAGGGGAGAATCCTTTTTTTCTTTATTTTTCTGAGAACTACCACTGGTAGGTTCTCCGTGCTCCAGTGAATGGTCCCTCACCCTTGCGTCTGGTCAGCACTAACCAGATATAGTGGATTTTTTTTATTTAAAAAGACAATTCCTATTTTTAATGACTCCTTAAGAAGAAAAACAAAGTTTCCTCTGATAAAGGCAGCTGTGAACAAGTCCTGCCCCGATATTGGGTTATAATTCTTGAGCAATGCTAGAATAGTTTTTTTTTCTATCTTCTTAGAAAGCACAAACTCTACTACCCTTTTACTATTTTATATATCAAGGGAAAAATGCCTTCTTAGAAATCACTAACTGTCTTTTGCTTCTTATTGGAAATTTTATTTTCTTGTATAGCATTTCTAAGACATGCACAACGTCTGCAATTGTCTCCATTTGGGCAGTAAATAACTTATAATTGGGCTTGTGTTTGTAGCCACATCTTTACCTGAAGACTACTCTACTCAGTTTTAATAAATAGCTGCAATTGTTGGACGTTCTCATTTGAAGTAAGGAATGGCTTTTTAAAATTATTTTATTGCTGCCTTAAAAAACAGCTTTAGAAAAATCTGGATTATTACACATAACTTTAACAAAATTTTCTTTTACTCTAAGACATTAACAGGAGTAGATGCAGTTTGCATATTTCAGCCTCTTAGAAAACAAATGCAAAGCAAATGTAAATGCGACTCCATGTTTAGCACACTTTTGCATGGTGCAGAGCCGCTCCCTGGAACATGAAGCCATAGTTCCGTTTCATTAAAACTCCATATTTGAGACAGAGCTTGCCCTGGGACATGTTGCTGCTGACTCTTGGCTGAATTAAAAATAAAAAGAGAGAGAGAGAAAAAGAGAAAATGGAAGGTGCTAAAGTTACATTCCAGTGAGGAGGGAGGAAAGACAATGCCTTAGGAGGCATTGTGGGAAAAGGAGATGTGGCCAGGATCTCCCAGAGAAATTACATGGATGTGATGCTATCAGAGTCAAAAGCTTTGCATCTGTCTTTGGCACATCCTCCCAGCTCTTGTGCCACATTATCGTCTTCTCCAGAGCATTTGCCATGTTCTGGCAAACAACAACAAATGGGGAGATGACCTTTTAGAGACGCAGCGACTGTCACTCTGCTCTGTGGATAGATACGATGACCTTTGAATTACCCCACTGCTTCCACACATTGCGGGGACACATAGCAACTTTATGCTTGGCGTTTGATAGGGTCAACTAAATAGTTATTAATGGAAGAACAAAAACGTTGCCTTTGACCAGGCATGTCTCTGACGCTGAGTTAAGCTCATGCTTCTGGCTTTTCTTTAGCCATGAGGAATTGTGGCCTTCAGGTCAGAATCAATGTAAGAACTAGCAGGTAAAGGGTGTTAGAACATATAACAGAGAGCAGCAGGGGGATAACTTTGTGGTGAAGACTAGAGAGGATCCCCTTTGAGGTCTCCTAGTTGCTGACTCTGCTACCTGTACACAAACACACGACTTTACTAGAGCTGAATTTGACTTGAGGTCCAGATGCTTCAAAGATGTCATTGGTCACTGACGCTTATATGTATCATGGTTTAATTTGCTAATGAAGGAATGACAGCATTTGAGGTTTTCATTTTGAAAAAAACCATACTTTGAAAAGCCTGTTTTGGACCTTGATATTTTCCCCTAGGGTTGACAAATGAGGGACCCCTGAAAGCCTAGCCTGAGTGTGTGGCCCCTACTGCTTACCTATAGCAACTGTCTCATGATCCCATAATCCAGATGCCTTGGATCAGCTAATATAGATTGCCACCTGACTTTATGGAAAGCATAAATCTGTCATCATCTTCATGCCAAGCCTCATCCAACATGAGATAAAGCAGGCACACCACAGATCACTGATGGTGCAGCCCCGTTAGAGTACTGGAAAGATAAAAACATGTATAGAAAGCGGCTCTTTCTATTTTGGTTTTAAAAGCATTTAGAAACTAAAATTAGGCCTTAGTGCCAGGTCCCATCAGTCTAGGTCAACAGGAAGAATGCGAGCGCTCCCAGTGTAAGTGTGAATCACTGGGATGGCTTCTTTCGATTGCTTCTTGGCGTCTTCCCGCCGCTCTTCAACCTGCTGTTACACATGATTGTATTTGCTTTCTCTGCTTCAGATCAAAGAATGATGTGCTTGAAATATATCTGACAACAATAACTTTTGGAGTAGATCGGAGCTCATCTTGCTTGTATGTCCCCAAGTATTTATTTCACAGTTGTGTGAGTTTGTAGGAGGAAGTGGGCTTTATGAATCCCTGCATTAAATCATAGCTAGAAAATAAAGAGTGGACGAAACGTAGCCAACACAGCACCCCGAGCACTTGCTGTATCTCTACACCCCCATCGCCAGGATTTCCAATCTCCTGAATTAGGTTTTTTGCAGGGAGGAAAATACATTTAAGAGCATTGTCTTGCTCTCTGCTTGGATTTGAGACCTGGTCCACAGGAAGGAATTCATACCAGATAATGTAAACTTGCCCAAAACAAGCAACCATGGCTGAGGAAGTAGTGGGCCCTAGGGGAGAACTCACTACTTTGTTTAGCTAAGTTGACAAGGCACCAAGCTGCTTTCCTAAATATTTATGTTTATATCCACAGACAATTGCTGCTTCCCCAGCTTTAGTCGGAGAAGCTTCCCTTTGCAATTATAGCAGTGAATGCAGAGACACATGACTGTCCAAGGAACTTGGAATGGTGACAACTGAGTGCTTATCCCCAGACAAGGCATTTATACCTTCATCATGGAGGAGGAAGGGGCAGAGAGAATGTCAGAGCTAGAAGACGGGGAGAAAGGATATGAAAGCTGTCTCCTGGAAAGGGCACAGACAATGCTGCCCGAACTTTATAGCAGATGGTCCTGTCTACAACAGGCCTACACAAGACGGAGCCTATCAGTATTCCATCAAAGATGAAGAAGGAGTTCTGAGGGCCCCGTGTTGAACTCTTTCTTGGCTACTGATGGATTTTAGGGAGTAGTCATAGTTTTGGTCCTATACCCACCGAGGAGCCCACCAGGCTTCAATATAAAGCTCTCATAGGGGGCCCTGGTCAAACTAAGTGGCTTCAAAATGAAGCCAAGAGTCCTAAATCTTGGAAAGTGACTAATGGGGATGGAGGAGGGGGTTGATAATGATAGGGGGAGGTAGGAGCCAGTCGTGGAGAGTAGGATCAACAATACTTTGTATAATGTATGAGACTGTCAGAGAGCAAAATCAGTACAATCGGGAGCCAAACAAAACATCAAAGAAAGATCATGAATGTGGGAAAGGAGCCTGTGGTGAGGAGGTTGGACACAGAGGAGCGGCAGCGAGATGACAGCGGGTGTATTACCTTCACAAGGGCACATTTGCTCCTTATTGAACTTGTTTTTTTTTCTTTTTTTCATAATATTTTTACTGATTATTTGGGAATTTTACATCATGAATCCTAAGCATCCTCACCTTCTAGTCCTCTCACAACCGCCACCAGTGACCTCCCCCTGCAAAAAAAAAATGAAGAATATAAAAACAAAACAGCAATAACATCAACAAAACCAAGTTCTATTTGTGTTAGCCATATATTCACTGGAGAATAGTCAAACTCCAGGTGACTAGCCCCTTAAAGAAAACTTAGTGCTACCCCACCTGTACCCTCACCAGAACTGCCAACTGTGGAGAGCTACAACTCAGCATCCTTATCAGAGTTTTTTTTTTTTTATGAGTTCTCTTCAGTAGCTTTCTGTCTCAGCTATTACTGTTTGGGGGTTGTGGTGGGGGTTGGGGTTGTCACAGAAGCCTTCTATGTCCCTCTTTCTCAGCTGTGAGTCTACAGCCATCAATACCAAGCAAAAGCTGCTTCCTTGCCCTTTAGAGACAATGGGAGCATGGATCATGGACTTACATGTGATTTCTGCAACGACCAAAGATATCTACACCAGACTGAATTACATATATGTATAAAGTAAGAACAGATTTATATAAATATTTTTAAAGACTCTCAGAGCACACACTTATTATTGTCTATTTAACTAAAAGAAGACACTATCCAGACTTATAATAACTGAGAAGTGAAATTTCATGACATGACACACCTATGTCATACAAACGCTTAGCACACCAAACAAAGGGTACTAATGACTGCAGACGACTGTTATCCACCTCTAATGTTGTTACAGTCAACATATCTTAGGCCACTGTCACTCATGACTTTGGTCACCACTGCTCCTTGGCTTTCCCACATTCTGAGACAGGCCTCAAGACACCTCTCTGGTCATTGATTCACAGAATTCCATGCTCTAAAATCCTGGTACATAAATACCCCAAACAAGGCACAGAGTATCTTCTGTCATTTCTAGATTTCCAGTTTCTTTTGCATCAAGTAAAGAGTTGGAACACATTCCTCCTATTCTCTTTTCCAGGTCTGATGTGACGTAGTCATCCATTAAACTGACTATATTGAATTCAAACAACCAAGACCATGGTTTCTTGTTTCTTCTGAATCTGTGAGATTCACTCTGTATATCTCGGTTGTTGATAGAGGTTTCTATCCTGCCCAGTCCCACAGCCGCTCAGTTCCAAAGAAACACACAGAGGTCTACATTAATTATAAATTGGTTGACCTACTAGCTCAGGCTTCTTATTAACTCTTTCTTTCATCTTCAATTAGTGCATAATTCTTGTCTGCATTAGCCACATGGCTTGGTATCTTTTGTCAGTGAGGCATTCTCATCTTGCTTCCTCTGAGGCTGGGTAACAACTGCAGACTGACTCTTTCCTATTCCCAGAATTTTTCTGTTCTTGTTGCCCCACCTCTACTTCCTGCCTGGTTGCCCCACCTCTACTTCCTGCCTGGTTGATCCACCTCTACTTCCTGCCTGGTTGCCCCACCTATACTTCCTGCCTAGCTACTGGCCAATCAGTGTTTTATTAAAATACAAGTGACAAATATTTACAAAGTACATCACTTTACAAAGTGCTCCACAGCACTTGGTCATGGATTTTTCTCCCTACCTATCTGCCTAAACATACAAAACAAGTGATATCCAAGTCTTCCTTCTGTTCTATTAACAAAACTTCAGTTATCAGATAATTTATAAAGAAGTTTGTTGAGTTCATTATTCTAAATCTTTAAAGTCAAAATTAGAAGGGTACATCTGACAGAGACCTAGTGCTATTACCTAGCAGAGAAGCAGAAGGTCAAGTAAGGCATAAGGAAGAAGGGGTTGGGCTAGCTTCGAACCACTTGCTTTCCTGTAGGAAAGTCCTAAGCTCTTCTCAATATCCTATGCACTTTTCTATATACCCACATCACCACATACCATCCCATGGAGAACCAGATTTTACCCTGAGATTTATAGGTACAATAGTATTCAAACCAATGCAAGTAGTAGATAAAATAATATTCTACAAGCCAAGAAAACTCACAAAGTTCGGACAGTACTAATATTGCACCACAAGCACCTTTCAGAGGGTGAAATGCTTAACCTTGTTCATTATTGGCCATGCAGGGCCCCTTCTAGAACATCTCTAGAGCTAACCACATGTACATGTCTATTTTTAAATGCAAAGGTAGGCCACTCAATGTCACTCCAACTGCATGAAGTAAGAAACCATAAAACTTATTCCTTAGCTTTGGAGAAACAAAGAAAGGTGCAGCATTCTGGGTCTCCCAGGGTTTGACAAAAGTAGTAAAAGGCTGCTTTGATCAGCCAGGAAGCAAGACTCATGGAGGCCTCTGTGTATAAAACCTTGGGCCCTGGTCCTGTCGTTTCACTACATCTTCTGGGAAAGATTCCCATCTCTATGAGGCAAGAAAATAAATTCTAGAAAAAAAAGAGATATGATAAGGGTGAATATGCTCTGAGTTTCAAGACAGCAGAAACATCATCTTGAGCCATGTGTTCAATCCAGCAGTTGCAGCCAATATGCTTACAGATGTGTATTAAAATATATTCGACCATATATCTTCTAGATAAAGAGCAGCCAGTCAATGCCAAGGGTTGTATTTAGTGAGGATGAATTAAACTTTGGATACCCATACGATAACCTTATGCTTTATAAATTTCTTGTAGCATGATGCAACCTGAGATGCCAGAGTAAGCATGTGATGGAGAAGGGATAAGTGAGTGGATAAAGACACCCAAAGGTTCTGCATTGCTTCATTTTAAAATAATTATCCTAGTGATATGTTAAAGAAAAGCTCCAACTTCAATGACCAGAGCTCTCAACTCTAATGTCGAGAGCACAGGTTTGAGCCCATGCTTCACTAAATGGTAGGCAGATAACTTTTCAGACTCGAATTATTAAATGCAAGACCTGAAAGGGAAATCACTTCTTTTCCATATAACCCACAGCCATTATAGTAGACCACTCAGCAAAAACCCACTTCAGGCTCAACTCAGTAACAACTGCTAATATGAGTTCATTTAAATGTCAAGGCCAGTATTAAATGAGGGGCTGGCCTAGAGCTGACCCCTGAGTGGCACCCAGTCAAATTCTGGTTTTTCAGACTGAGAGGTGGACCCATTCATATACAGGTTCTTAGCACTGTCTCATCGTGGCAAGATGGCTACCAGCATCTCCAGTGCAGACAGGGCTGTCTTCATCAGACTGCTCAATCTAAACTTTGAGGATTAATTCAGACAGCCAATTTTGGCCTCATGTTGATCCCGGAATGGATGTTTCTGAACATGCGAGTGACATATTAACTGTCATACATGGTTGAATTCATTCTTGAATTCAGATAGAGCTGGTACACTGAAAGGTCCATAGACAAAAGAGTGCAAGGAGAAAGGGTTCTCCCAAAGAAAGGCCAGGCAAATACAGGAACAGGTGCTGGCCAGCAAACGCTGCAGCTTTCCTGTCTCCATTATTGCTGGGTGTTCCTTGAGCCTAGTGATGAAGCGGTCAGATTACTCTGCATCTTAGAGACGTTATTGTTGGCATGGCTGAGGGCGATCCCCAAATCTCTCTGCTCCTCAGTTTGACTCTACCTAAAGCAGAGAGAAGATTGATTTCATAGAGTTGTCAGGAGGGCAAACGGATGTTCTTTTTCTGTTGCTTAGCATTTTAAACACTAGTCCAATTGTAAGTATTTATGCTTCTCCCTCAAAGCCTGTGTCCCTAGATGTCTTCACTGTGAATCTTCTAAATGACAGATTATTCCCATGCAATTTACATTGTTCTGACACAGATAAAATTTACAAATATTAATAGATTTTGATAGCTACAGCAAAACATGGATAATTGAATTTATCAAATTCAACACCAAGAAAAATCTTTAGCTCAATCTTCCTTATAAGTAGAGAGATAAATAGTTTAAATGAAAGAACAAACCGACTCAGCCATGACTAACAAGCTTAGGGTCCCTGGCTGCTAAGGTTGCTACCAGGCATGCAAGTACTATTTCATCAGCGCTTTCTTTTAGCGAGCTGGCAGGTGAGGGGACAGTTAGTCACCTGAATTCACCAAAGTGTCACGTTGCTTAGACTTCCATTCAGTAACCTCTTCCCGAGTCTTTATCTAGCCTTGTGACTAATGATCGTCTTCACGCCAGCCAATTCGGAAAGCCAGTGTTTTTCCAGTCCTGTGGCTCTACAAGCACGAGACTTGCCTTTTAGTACTTAGCAACCTTCCTAACCTCATAGTCATCTCTGGTGGGCCATGTCCACAGTGGCATTCTTGATCTTCAGCTTTCGTCTAATCTCGCCTATCTTAACGAGCAGGACCAGAAGTGATTTTGATTTCTTTTGTTTCTTTATTCCTCCTGTCAAGGCCAAAATAGATTCATTGCTTTTAGCTTCAGAATACATCCCCAATCCACCTACTTCTTCCTTCTAGTCAGTCGCAGTCCTGTTTAAGCTAGTGATATCCCTTGCTGAATCTGATGCAGCCGTCAGACCTTTCTGCTCCATGTTTGTCCTGTCCTGACTTCTATGTATGCTCTCCAAAATGAATGGCTTTTCTTCCTCCTTCTATTCTTATTCTCTTATTCTTCCTCTTCCTTTCCCTCTTATTCTTATCCTTGTCCTTGTTCTTCTAGACAAGGTCACATTAACTAGACCTGGTTGGCTGGGAACTTTTTATGTAAACCAAGCTAACCTTCAACTCATATAAGCTCTGCTTCCCCAGTCCTAGGATTAAAGACATTAGCCACCATGCTACAGTTTGGAGCATCAATCTTCCTGTACAATATATACCTTCAATCGAACTTTGCAATGAGCTCTACACATTTAAAGTTGAACTCTAGTTGCTTCTGTGACCCAAGTTCCTGATTATCAAGCCATGTCCACCTATAGGAGCATCCTGTTCTTGGGTCCTTTCCCTTGTCTGTGCTTCTGCAGAGAAGGCAGAGGTTTGAACTTGGATGTCTTGATGGCTCCAGACTCTTTTGTGTTGGGAATTCTATCTCCTGCTTGCTCTACCTGGAATGCTCATCCCCAGGCCTCCCACCACAGTCCCTTATCATCTTTGTGTAGGAGGCCCCCTCCCTGACCACATGTGCTAACAATATTTCTTTCTGCATCACCCGGAGCTCTTAATTATTTTTCACGTTTTTATTCTTGTCTTCCCCACTGCAATTTCCATGACGATGGAGACTTTCACTTCATTCTTCACTCCATATTCTATGCTTAGAATAGTGCCCCCCCCGCATATCATGAACATGCACTGAGATGTGGGAAAAAAGAAGGCAGAAGGAAGAAACAGGGAAGAAAAGGGGAGAGGAAGAGATGAAGTAAAAAAAAAAAGGAGGAGAGGAGGAAGGCGTGGTGGGAAGCAGCAGCAGAGATTTGGAATTCCACAGAAGAACTTGGGATAGAGCTGAAGGCAATAGTGGGAGGAGGTGAGAATCTCTCCTCACCCCCAGGGGCAGCATGTCTGGCTTTGGTTTCCTCACTGTGACTCATAAAGGATTCTGGTTTGTAAAGACTCGGAGTTCTGTACATGGAAGACTTACATGTATCATGTTCCTCCATTATTCTCTTTTGCGACAGTGTGAATAAACTTCAGACTTTTGGATGGAATAGGGGAGCCCAAAGAACACCTTAAGGGGGAAAAATGCGAGACAAGGGACACGTGTTTGGAATTGGCCTGAGTACTAAAGACAACAGTTTCAGTCACAAAGATCAGCTGCACCTGCACGTGGGGAGAAAACCTGAAAGAGCCTGGTGTTTGCCAATGACCATGTCGTGAGTTTTTAGTGCAATACACTCCATACCAGCTTTACATGGCTGAGCCGTGGTCCAGGTAGGTTCAGAAGGACGCCTGCTTTGCACTGCCGAGGAGCTATTACTCCTGTATTTGAAAGAAATTATTAAACATACAAGAATGTTAATACAAGCACGTGTTTATGAAAGTGAGAATTGTTCCCTGATAATGAAATGTGAAGCACCCCACCTTGTCAGAAAGGGCATTAAACTGTTGCGCAGTTTCATGACGACTGTATCAAAGTAAACGTCTGTGTGTGGCTGGAGAGCAGAAAGATGAACGCTGCAGCCTTTACCTGCTAAGAAGCCTGCCTGCATCAATCTAGCTGCATGTGAAAGGATCACACTTCTTTTCCAGCAGCTAAATGATTTGAATATAAATAAGCAACTTTTTCCGCCTGTCAGTTCCCTCAAGAATGTTTAGTGCTGTCTCCTTTAATGAGTGCTCATTACAGATGAGTGCGAGTGAACACATTTAATCAGGGTAATACGGGGTAATAATCATGTGAATTCTCCGTATCGGGTCCTGCTCCATCTGTTCCAAGCCATTTGTCCATGTAAAACTGTCAACATTTTGAGCCGCTGACTGACAGGTGAAGCCAGACGTGCGTGGTTTTCATCTCAGCGCCAGGAATTCTCTAATGTATTCTTTACACTCAAAGAAACTCCCTGAAAGACCCAAAGGGGCTGTCTCCATAGGAGCAGCTTTGCTTTAGATTATTTCAATGATCATTAAAATATTTAGCTTTTTCTTACCTATTGCAACAAGGTTCATAGCTGCCTTGATTGGTGCAGTAGGCTCCTAGGAAAGACTGGAAGGCCTGACCTTGGGGGGGGCTTTTCTGCTAGGCAGCTTCCTAGTGATGAATGGGTCATTCTGGTAGCAATCTGACAGTTTGTACCTGCCATTCACTCTTATTCCACCATCCCTTGGTATAAGATGTTCCAGGGCTGGAGGTGAAGGTCAGTTGAAAAACCCTTGCCTAGGAAAAGCAAGACCCTGGGGGCAGTCTCAAGAACCACCGATAAAATAACCAGATGTAATTTTGGTAAGCTGCTGGCCTTGCAAGTGTGGGGTCCTGACTCCAATCCCCCAGAGCCCAGGTAAATACAGTTAGGCATGATGGCAAATACTTGTAGTCTCATTACCAGAGTGGTGGAGACAGGGGTCTTTGGGGGGCACATTAGTGGTCTAGCCTGGCAGGATCTGTGAGTTTCCATCCTTTGAGGGACCTTGTTTTAAAATAAGGTGGCTGGAATCCTGAGAAACAACATACCCAAGGCTGACTTCTGATTTCTATACAAACATGCACGCATATGTACCAGCACACACACATAACCATGCCTTTATACACATGCATCTGCACATATATGTACCTGCCCACATATGCAACTGCCCACATATACACACCTTTACACACATGTACCTGCACATGTATGTGCCTGCATACCTATGCACCTTCACACACATGCACACCTTTGCACACATGCACCTGCACATTTATGTACATCTGCATACACATGCACACCTGTATACGCATGAGCACAGATGTGACACAGAAAACATGGCTGTCTCAGACAAGCTGGTGGCAGGACTTGTCCTGGGGTGACAAGTTTTGGCAGTCATTGTGCTTTTTGAAGAGAAAATGACAAAAAAAATTATAATAAAAATCTGTGGTTTAAGCCTCATGAATTGTGGTTTTACTCTATTGTCTCTGTTTCTCAGGCCAGCTCTAATGGTTACAGTGACCTATCTGAGAACGTAGGGGCCTCTACAGCTGCTAGAGTGCTAGGGACAATAGGGTTGGCTGTGGTGGAGTCGTTGGAAGACAGTGTGTTCCCTTTTCTGCCAGTGCTGAGAGGTTTGCTGTTGTTCTGGACTCAGACCTTGCCTCCCTCTTCTCACTTGGGTGGCTGTGTGCTCTAGCGATCCAGTCTGCAATAGTGAACCCTGTGACCCATGCTGCAGACACAGCAGAGACTGACTCATGCTGTAAATGCTAGGGCACTGCTAGCACAAAGTGACCTGTTAGTGTTGTGCACCTGCCGTCCTGGAAGCAAGAGTTAGACATGACCCTCGCACAGTGGCCGCCATCTCTCCCTCTGCTATGTTGGGTTTGGTTCCACTTCACAAGCCAAGCGAGGAATGAATAAATGAACGAATGAATGAGTTACGAGCCTCATGGTGCATAGGGCACATCAGCCCTGTTTGCAATTGATGTGCCAGGCACAGCAGCAGGAAACTTGAGTGAGAGAACAAGGAAGTTCAGGTAATAAGGGTTTTGGAGTTTTTGGCTTCACTATGGCACAGATGGATGTGCCTCCATTTTTGATTTCCTAGGCTTCAAAATGCAAAGTGAAAGTGATTTCATTTGGTGGGTTTCCTTCCAACAGAGGAAGAATGAGTCTTATGTCATCATCATGCTCCAACATGGATCTGTGTGATAGTGTCCCCTCCCAGACTGCCTCCCTCGACTGCTGCTGGAGGACTTTCCTGTGGCTCTTTGTGTGTATGTATGGTGTTATGTTTATGTCGAGCGTATTCATTTGTGGGGAAATCAGAGTTCAACAATGAGTGCTGTTCCTCGAGGATGTGGTTCACCTTGTTTTTTATAAGCCTTGGCTAGGGTCAGCTGAAATAGCTTGGTTGGGAAAGCATCAGACTGAGGATTTCACTAGGCAGACTGACCAATGAACCCAGAGATCTGCCTGTTTCTGCTTCCCTGATGCTGGAAGGCAGTTGAGCATGTGTCACCAGAGCTGGCTTTTCTTAAAGCGGTGACTTCTGGGGGGATTGAACTCAGGTCCCCATACTTGTGTAGCAAGCACTTTACCAACTGAGCCATCTTCCTAGCACCTGTTTAGCCCATGTCTCAATGTATGTGGTTTATCATCTAACAGTGTTTGCGCTGGTCCTGAACGGCTGATTTTGCAGACTGGAGAACTAGTGTGGAGGGATCTTACATTCCTACCCCCATGTCATCACTATAACGAAAGTGATTTGTCTTTATGTTGCTTGAGGATGCCTCATTAGCATTAAGTAGAATATAAGTAAGTTTAGTCGTGAAGGAGCTCCTCACTAGCCACCTTAAGGGATCTGGTTGCACCATTTGCTTGTGATAGCTTTGACACCTAAGCAGACCTAAAAAATGCAAAAACCATCAGGAAGACACAACTTGTTTCGACAGTATCTCTTTCTCATTTGACTGTCTTTGAGTTGAGAAGGAAACAGTATAAACAAATGAGTCCCACTTTCCTCTTCCATTGCCTTCCTGGTTAGCGTCGTCTCCAAAGGGGCTCTGGTCCAATTGAAAGAAAGCAGAAATCACGCATGACTGAGACGGTGCAGAACTCTTTGCAGTATTTTAAGAAGCCTTTGGTTTTCCCCTTTAAAATGCTGGACAGTCATACATTCTTCCTCTTTCTGGTTATGATGGTGCAATTGCTCACTGGAATCCTGGCAAATGGCCTCATTGTGGTTGTCAACGCCATTGACATGGTCACTCGGAGGAGAATGGTCCCATTGGATCTGCTTCTCTCTTGCCTAGCAACCTCTCGGATCATTCTGCAGTTGTGTATCTTGTGTGCACAACTAGGTATATTCTGTTTGGCAAAGCACTCTTTATTTACCAACAACATTACCTTTGTCTTCTTTATAAATGAACTGAGTCTTTGGTTTGCCACATGGCTTGGGGTTTTCTACTGTGCCAAGATTGCTACCATCTCTCATTCACTCTTCTTGTGGCTGAAGATGAGGATATCCAGGTTGATACCGTGGCTGATCCTAGGATCTGTGCTCTATGCAACCTTTACTGCTGTGGTCTTTGGCGAAGAGGCTTCAACAATTCCCAAACAAATCTTTGTAAGTTATTTTTCTAAAAATTCAACTCAGATCAGACCAATACCTGCCATGCCCCTCTCTGTCCTCATCCTGGGGCTCACATTGCCATCATTCATCTTCATTGTTGCTGTTCTGCTCTTGATCTTCTCCCTGTGGAGACACAGCTGGAAGATGAGGACTATGGTGGGCACCAGGGAGCCTAGCAGACACGGCCACATCAGTGCGATGCTCTCCATTCTATCGTTCTTGGTCCTATACGTCTCCCACTATATGGTGGCCCTTGTGATCTCTACCCAAGGCTTCCACTTAGGAAGCACAGCCTTTCTATTCTGCAGTTTGATGATTGGTATTTACCCCTCATTACACTCTGTCATCTTAGTTCTAGGAAATCCTAAGCTGAAACAAAATGCAAAAATGTTCATTGTCCATTGCAAGTGCTGTCATTGTGTGAGAGCGTAGTCACTTCAAAAAGGCGATGCAGTCACTTGCCAGTGCTTGTCACTCATCACTCAGCCAACAAAGCATCTTTCTCATGTGTATGTAATAGCATCTTAATCATCCAACCTGAGGCTTACTGCTAGGTTTGCTAAAAAATTAACTATATTATCAGATTGCTACCATCCCTCATCCACTCTTCTTGGCTGAAGATGAGAACTCTCGGGTTGGTACTGTGGCTGATCCTGGGGTCTGTGCTCTCTGTAACTGTTAGTTATATCATCTATAAAGTTAATTGATTATAAAAGCACAACACATGTTGGTGGACAACGTCAAGGTCTGTATCCTAGTTCTGATGAATAAGTCCTATCTTGTAAGATGATGTCACCGATGAAGCAGGACAAACAAAGCGAGGGCCTTTGTGGATTGCTTGCTGCAGTGCATATGAATCTATAAATTTTCTCAAAGTAAAAAGTTTAAAGAGAAGAAAAGCACAAGATTGACCTTACAAGGCCTGGGGAACACAGAACACTAACATCCCGTGTTGGTTGCCTGAACTCAGACACCATCTCAGACTTGAATGAGTTGACTGGGTATGTCTTGATAGCAAGAATATCTTTTCTGTCTTGTTTGTTGAAGTCACAGAAAGTAAAGCCACTCTTCTTCTTTGGGTCAGAAAGGAAGCTGAGGACAGCCAGGTCTTCTCTGTCCTTGTGAGAATGTTCACTTCCTCCTGGAGCAGAAAATCTAGTGGCACACCCATTGACTGTTAGGAAGGCTGATAGACAGAGAGGATGGACTTTTAAGAGGTGGAAAAGAATGAAGAAGAGGAGGTGGAAGAAGGAGCTCTTTGTTTCTTGTAATTGTACATCTTCAGCAGACAGTGGCTTACAAAGGCCTTTCATTTTGCACTTGTGCACTCCTGCCTGGGGGTTCCTTTTGAGTGATAGTAACAATTGACAATTCCACTTCCCATGTCTTCCTAATGCAGCAATATCAGTAGGGGTGAATGGGAATTATAGGGTCTCTATCTGCTTGAAGTCATAGATACATTTTTTGTTGGGAAGGTAACTTAAGAATCTAAGCTATCTGTGTGTGTGTGTGTGTGTGTGTGTGTGTGTGTGTGTGTGTACCAGAGTATCATGTGTCATGCATTTTCATACATGTAAATAATGTAATTAATAACATCTGCTTCAATATCCTCCTTTGCTTACCCCTCTTTTCCTTCATTCTCTCAAATAGTTTTTTTTCTATTTTTATTTTTTAAATATGGCTTCTGTATGTGAGAGAAAATGTGACATTTCGTCTTTCTCAGTTTGACTAATCGGCTAACATGGTGATCGCTAGTTCTAGCCATTTACCTGCAGATGACATCTTTCTACTCTTCTTGATGTCTGATGAACCCTCTGCTGTATTGTATGTATAGCACATTCTCTGTGCCCACTGTCGATTGTCACATGGGTCAGTTCTCGGCTCTTGTGAACAGTACCATTCAGACCCCAGATTCTGACTGTGTTACGACCCTTGCTTTAACAATGCTAGTTAATAAGTTGACTTGTAAGATGTGACTGTGCTACTAATATTAGCAAGAGCTTTTGAAAGAATAAACAAAACAAGAATTAAGCACTCTGAAGGCACTGCACAGTCTACTTTCCTCCCAAACTCATCTCTGACTATTTTGAAATTGGTGCTGTAGAGGAAACCACTGCTCAGTTTCAGAAACGGCACCCTCACTGGCTTCATCCCTCATTCAGTCTTTGTCTCTTTGCCAGCCCTCCACACTGTCTCTCCTTTATTTGCCCTCTTGCTCCAAGAGCTGGGCTTGCTGGGCTTTGGAGATGGTTTGGGTACAGGATCCCTGGGCTTCTGTTGGAGTTGAAACTCCATTCCCAGTTGTTGGAAACCTCACTAACTACAGTATCCAAGTTATTTAGAAGCGCCACCTTTGGGGGGTGATGGTGATGAGATAAGGTGTCTCATTATAGCCCTCATGATTGGTCCCTGGTGGGTTCATCATAAAGAGAGAGTGCCAAGGAGACTCATGTGTGCACTCTTCCTCTTCCTCACTATGAGATGCAGTGCTCCCAGATATTGCTATCAAAAAAGCCAGGGTAAGGTGTCACACCTGATATTGACCCCAAACCAAAAATCCAGGTGAACCTCTTATTTATTTATTTATCTTGAGGGGTTGTGTAACCTAAGTGGTTCATGGCATAGTATTATTGGCAATGGAAAATGTACCAAGGCAGGGCTGACTCCTAGGAGCTGTGGGCTTGAGATCTTCTTCATGGTCCACCAGGAAATCTCATAACTGTGTTCCATTGTTGTCACTTCCAGTTAACTGTGGGTTCAGAGGAAGGCTCTTTCTGAAAAGGGACTAGCAGGAATATTCTGATTTTCAGAGAAGAGACACAAATCCGAAGTGGAGTCTCCCATTGACCATGACTTCCCCAGACTCCAGGAGATCTTCACAGGTTCCAGTGATGAACGATGTGACATCATTGTGCACTCTCAATCTATTTGCTTATACACACTGACTTTAAAAAATATTAAATGTCATAATTTGAATATTAAAATAATATGCAGTCTAGAATGTCTCACAAGTGATACATGTCTCATACATTCTTACTTACGGGTGCAGCAGCTGCTGGAGGTTAGACTACTCTGGACTTGGAAGTGCTAGGCAGACATTAGCATTTAATGATTACCCTTGGACTTGAGGCTAATGATTTCTTGAAGCTAATGACCAACCATCCCCAGTCCTCCAGACAGCTCAAAGGTTACACCCACTTGAATGTTTATAATCTTATTTCTCAGGTTATGAATATTCTAATTTTAGGCTTGGGTAATAAGGCCTTCAAAAATTTGCCCACTTATAGTTATACCTCTTCTGAGTGAGACAACACAGGTCAGTAGAAATATACATGAAAGTAGGGGAAGCTCTCCACTGTGTCAATTGGATTTTGGTAGCCAGTGGGATGACAGATGTTTTGGGCAGATGGCACCACATTGGAGTCAAATCCAAGTGGACAAAGCAAAGAGAGTCATGGACATTAATGGTCTTGCTAAAAGTGAGTGCAAGTCTGTTTCTATGTATTAGCATGGTAGGCGTGCTCCTTACTATTTATTATTATTATCATTATTTTCCCCTCATAACTCACTGGAAAACATCACACTACTGAAATGTGTGTCCCTGGAAGAATCACAGTGAGAAAAGCCACGGAGAGCTGATGGCAGTTAACAGCAACATGGCGCATCTGATTCCCTGCTTTCTTGACAAACGAATGCAGTCCCCTTTTTGGTGAATTAGACTATTCAATATGTCCCTCCAACACCTTTTCAGTACTAAATCATGTTCACTTTTGAGATGTGAAGTTAACGTTTGAGTTTGTGACTGTGGCGTCCACACCTGCTTAATCTTTTTGGGCTGAGCACCAGAAGTTGGTGATTTCATCCTGTCATTAAAGTCATATTCACTGATGCATAGGTTTTTTTTTTTTAAAAAAAAATTCTGTATTGTGTCATTTCTATCTTAAGTGTTTCATAGCATTGAATTAGCTAGCTACTACGGAGCACTGATAGCCTTTTTTTTTTTAAAAGTGATTGAAGGTTCCTTTAATTTTCAATACAGCCTTTCTGAGAAAAAAAATTCACTGCAACTGATTCTGTGTTTGAGGACGCTATGGACTTAACAGAGCATGTTAGCTTCTCTCAGCTAAACTTCTCATTGATTTAGGGACTTGGGGACACACACACACACACACACACACACACACACACACACACACACACATGAGTCTGTTGTGTGACCGGGTAGTGGGTGCATCTGGGAACAAACAGGGACAAAGTCTAATAGCCAGGTTGAACCTATCTCTCGATGAGCCCTCAGAACAAGGCAAGGTACTGAACCATGGGGAATATCTGATTCTTGAGAGGACGGGCAGGCAGAAAATGATGCAGGACCCCAGGTTGTGGCTACAAGTGAACCAGGACCTCCAGGCGACTGTAGAGATTGATGACTTCAGCCCCAGCCATCCCCATTTGGACAACAGATGTTACCCTTCCAAGTCTTCCTTCACTTGAAGCCCCACATACTGGCTTCAGAAATGCTGTCCGGGTCTGACTGTTGATCTAAAGCTCAGTTTCCTGATAAATTCTCTAGAATATTCATCACTTCTACTCTGAAAAAAAAAAGCAGATGGGAGTTCTGAAATGAAGGCTCACACTTCTATCACAAGGTGTGATGTCATCATCAGTGCTGTTTCCCCGGGGAATAAACCCAGACATCCTGCATTCTGCAATGAAGCAACCAAAGGAATGGCAAGGTTTGTATAGGTTCCCTTAGTCCATAGTTGAGGCAAACCAGTGACTTTATACATCTTGAGACCTGTCTCCTTGGCTCTCCTCATAAGGATGCCACCTGCTCAACTGGGTCACTACAGCAGTGTCTGCAAAGCCTACAAGCATCAACCAGAAGTAAGTCTCAGTTTTTCCATCTGTAGAATGGGGAGAAGAATGAAGCTAGACCAAACATAACCAAGCCTCAGGCCCATTGTTATCACAAAGAACATCACTACTAAGATTGGGGACTGTGATAGAGACTAACAGCAGCATGACACTTGATGGTCAGAATGTGGGTACAAATTTATGTCCTCTTATTCTTTAGTTGTAGCCTTTACACATGCAAATGCACATGTTTATTAAGACAACCTAGGGAGGTCATTTAGTATGGCTCGTATGAGTTTAGGTATAACCTTGTGAAATTGGCTAGGCAATAAGGGAAGGTGTGCCTGGAGAAGCATTATTCTTTCCCTCTTTTCCCTCCCCCTCTCGCTCTCTACCCTCTTCCTCACTCTGTCTCTCAGAAGCCATCAATTTGCCTATGGCTCTTCTTCTAGGGATGACAATTATAACTGAAGTTATATATGAGAGACCATCAATTTGAGAAGGAGTAGGAGGGACATGGGAGGAAATGGAGCGAGAAGGGGGAAGAAGAGAATGATTTAAATACAGCATTCATATATGAAATTATCAAAAAACAAACAAACAAACAAAAAACAAAACCAACGTAGGGACAACCCAAGTTTCCATCAACAAATGAGGGGAACCACAACATGTGGTATGCCCATCATATGGAATATTATTAAGTATTTTACTAAGGAATAAAATATATGCTACAACAAGGATAAACCTTAAAGACATTATGCTAAGTTAAAGAAGACAGATATTGTACAATCACACATTTATGATGTTCTTAAAACATGATAATCCATGCAGACAATGTAGAGTGTAGTGGGTGCTAAAGTGGGAGAGGAAATGGGGAGCCAGTGCTTCATGGTACAGAATCTCTGTTGGGAATGATGAGAACTTGAGGGAATTTGATAGTTGTGCAATATCATGAATGTTCTTAATGTCACTGATTTGTTAAATAATTGAAATGCCAAATGTTATAATATATGTATATGTATTTGCATTTATATATACGCATGCACATACATACCTATGTACATCTATGTACATATGTATGTCACAATAAAAATAACTCTACCATAAGAAAGAAGAGGCTTGGTTGGACAGATGGTTGGACTTGCACCATTGCATCCATTCATGGGCAGACACAGGTGAGAGCATCTTCCTTGTGGGCAACACATAGTGAGAATTTTGTGCGTCCTCCAGCCTGGTCCCTTGGGACCAGGCTGGCCTCCAGCTCAGGAATCCAGTTGTCTTTGACTCCTGAAGTGCTGGAATTAGCAGTGTGTGCCTCCATGACCAGCTAACAACTGCCTCTGGTAACAGCAGACTGCTTTCTTCCAGGGCGCACAATGTGTGTTAGAGGCATTGAACACAGGAATGGGCTGTGGTTATTGAAAGTATAGTAAGGAAACCTCAGGGCCTTTGAAACACATCTCCAGAATCAATCTCAGAGAAATCTCAAAAACAATTTTCTCTTTTCCTTCTTTCCTTTCTTCTTTTGCTTCTTCTCTCTCTTTATCTTCTTTCTTTTTTGCAGCCAAAGGATTTTTGGTACAAATAGGCAGAGAATAGATATTACTTGTAGTCAAATATTTAATTATCTGTGACTGGCATAAGGGAATAAGTTCTGATTAGGGATGACCTGTCTCCAAATGTCAGAAATAGACACATTTCCCCGGACAGGACTCCTTCCCTGTGTCAAATGAGCCCTCTGAGGAGTTTTGACTGTGACTTTATCTTGAGGGTGGCTACTGGGCCTGGATAAGAGTTAAGGCAGGGTGTCACTCAGCTCAGGTGGGAAACTTCACCTGAAAACCCATCTCTTTTGCCTTTTGGCTTCTGGCTCTATTTTTGGCTCTATCCTTAGTTCTATCTTCTGGCTCTATTATTATAGTTCAGGTTTCTAGCTCTATGTTCACAGCTATTTCATTGGTCTTTGCATTCAGATCCACTCACGTGCACTGGGAGGCAATTTTGAGTCGGTTTCAGGCAAAGCATTGCCCTTTCTGGAGGTCACAAGGGGACCAAGTATGAATGGCTGTTTTTCTCTCTGTCTCCACAAAAAGACAATGAATGGATGTCTTGTGAAATAACTCTGATATTTTCCCTGTAGGAATGTCATTTTCAATCCTATCAGACAGGAACTCGGTGGTCATGTCCTGAGTAACTCCAAGAACTTTACCTGACAAGGGCTACAAAGAAATGAAAAAAAATCACACAGGAGAATCTGGTTTTAGATGGGAAAGCTACAGCACCCCAGAAGCTCAGTCCACTTATTATGTAATTCAACAGGGAGATGGGGTCATTGCATGCATACAAACAGGGAGGTGGGTTACTGCATGCAGATAAGCAGGGAGGCGGGGTTATTATACACCTTCAAAGAGGCAGGCTGAGCTCATCTTAGTCGAAGCAGTCTCTAGAGGGGAGCAGTCTTTGGCCCATGATCATCCAGGGAGGGAGAAAACCCTAGCAGGCATTTTCTGCACATACTATCAACATCCTTCCACCCGCTACTCATTCCCAAGGTCCCCAGGCATTGACATGGCAGTGCCAATATAAACAATACACATTCACCCAGGACGTCACTCACTCATAGGTGGCTTCTGCTTCTGTGATTCAGAATACAAATGCCCGAGCAGGTCAAGTACATGCTGACAGTGGGCAACAAGTCCAGAAGGTTTGCATATTTAATTAGATCTCTCTTTATTACACATAGTATAAATTAATAAATCATGCCAAAGAACATCATCCTGAATTCATCTCCTGGAAAAGCCATCAGTGGTTTTGAATTGCTGATGTTTCTATTTAAATGAGGAAATAAAAAGGCTCATTTTGCATCACTGCCATCGTGGCCTACATGCATCTTCATAAATATCCTTCCACTTTTTATTGATTATTTTAGTGATTACAAATGTTTTATTAGGCCGATGTAACATATACCCAGAAGTAGAGGCATTTGGTGAATACTCATTGAAAAAATGAATTATGTTTGTTGTCTGATTCCTTACCCAAGGGTTCTGTGTTTGATTCTACTTTCATGCTTACCAACAGTGTTTGGTGGGCATCTTTGTGTATTTCTTCTTATTCCTTATTGTCCCATTAGAAAAGCTTCGAGGACCAGGATGACTAGGTGTGTGGCTGGCAGATTCATCCTCATCGAGAGGGAATAAATTTGTGTTTCCACTAGCAATGGATCAGCATTCTAGGTCTTTAGATCTTGGCCAGCACAACTAGGTTGGTTAATTTATTTTTTTCTTAACCTTTACTAATTTAATAGGTAAAGAGAGTTCAACTTTAATTTGCGAAAAATATCTTTTCAAATAATTATCAAGTAACTTTTGCCTTTCATCTTCATTTAATAGGGCTTTTCCTTATGGCCCTGAAAAACCTAATTAGCTTTTTAATTTTTCTACATAAACCTCATTCAAGCAAGTTAGAGACCTTCAAAATGAGCATGTGGAACACCCTGCACACACTCTGTCCTGCTAGAAGGCCCCAAACAACCAGGCTTGGGGATCACACGTTGCCCTGAGTTTGGTCCATGATGACTCTTCCTTCCTACCAGGGTAGTTGCAGGGCAGAGATCCAAGACACAGGGCCCAACACGATAGGAAAAGAAGGTTCTGTGTGGTGTGTCTACGGAAGAGGGTGCTGCCACTGTGGACAGCCCCTTGTAGTGGGGAGCTGGCAACCCCTCAGGTTTGATGTGACATTCGCTCCTTTTCCTCCTCAGTCCCAGCAAAGGCAGAGGTGTGAGAGGGAGCTGTGAACTGACGCTCTCCCTTAGCCACCAGCCTTCAGCTTATGGTCTAATTGGCAGACCCTGCCTCCTGACTCACGCCAACCATGCACTGAACTTTAAGGCCGCCCTTGGAGTCTTAGGTGCTTCACACAACCTAATCAATAGGAGTGGTGGGCAGTACGTGGAGGTGACATTAGCCAGAACGTGATGTATAAGTCTGAGGAGAAGCTAGGAAGGGGGCTTCAAGGGAGTATCTGCCATCTGGGAAACAGAAAATGTTCGGAGAAGGAGCTGTGAAAAGCAGGAGCCAAAGGGAAGGTCGCGGAGGACTTCTTGGAACACGCATGGTAGAACTGGAGTTTTGGGTTTCAATTCATCTTGTCCGGGAGTAGAAACGGAAGGAGATGGTGAAGAAGAGAGTGAAACATGGGTTATGCTTCCATGGGAATAATTGTCTGATGCATGCTAAGCCATGTCAACAGCCAAACAGCATAACACATGAGAAAGGCCCCTGTGTTCTCGTCCACAGACAGCCTAGGATGTTCTGCACAGCATCACCGGTAGAGTGTATAGAAAAGAGGGAGCTTGTGTCATAAAGTGGAGAAAGAAAGTTACAAGGCAAAAGGCCATGCACTGTCCCCTGCCCCTGAACTCTTGTTCTGTTTCCCAGGAAGTCCCCATCCACATAGCAATGATTCCAGCCTCTTCACGCTTTCTTTCCCTGCATTGCTTCAAGTCCAGGTCTTGTGTCAACATTTCTTCCCATCTTGGTTTGAACTGGAAAAAAATCTGAGTTATGCAAGGGACATGTATTTCCTGGTGATTCTACAAAGGTCTCCCATCTTCCATTCTCTTGACCCTGGAGCATTTGTTTTAGGGGAACAGTGGTCTGATCTGAGCACTGTGGCATGGTGGGTAAACTCTGTGATTCTATTCATTAGGTTCCAGTAGTGTCCTCAGTCGTGAAAACCAAGTATGCCTCTTAACCCTGGCTTGTGTCCTTTCTTGGTCTGCAAAACTGTCTCCTGGCCCTAATTTGAAACAAGCATGAGAGAGGAGATCTTTTATTTTTCTTTACAAATACACTGACAATAATACACTAATAAAACAAATGATAACAAGTTTGTTATTTGTAATAACAGATACTCTAATAACATGTGGCCTGGAGAACTTTGTTGTCTAAAGGTAACCAGAGTTCCTCACAATAGTCAAACAATTACATAATAGAGGAGCCAACTCCAATGAATACTACCTTCTAGATGAGACCCAGTACAGTGTCATTTGAAGCAGAGCGAAGTTCAGCCAACTTTTCTTGTTTCCGGAAAGCTTCTCATGGACCTCCGATCCAGATCGTGGCTCTGATCTCTCAGAAGCACCCGCACCACCCCAGAGGCAGCTGCACTTCTGTTCTGAGCAGGCACATGTGTCTTGGGAATGGCTTAGCACTTGAGATGTATATGCTGTGAGGGGAAAAGTCACAGAGTTGTTTGCACAAGGAAAATAAGGAAAGATCCAGGAACTTCAGACATGGCTCAGTGGATAAAGAGCTTGCTACAAAAGCATGAAGACCTGGATGCAGATCTTCAGCAACTCTCTCCCCAAATATAGCTGCTGTGATGCACACCAGCATGGAACTCAGGAAGCAGGCAGACCCCAAGGGCTCACTGACCAGCTCATCTAGCTGAATCAGTGAGAAACCCATCCTCAAAAGATTAGTTGAAGAGATTGAAGCAAACACTTGACATCAGTCTCTGGCCTCTACGTGAGCAAGCATAATGGAGTATATCTTCATGTGCAGATGCACACACTTATACAGCACACACGCACACACACATTTCAAAGAAGGAAAGAAGAAAAACCAAGTCTATGGAGAGTCAGAAGTGAACCTCTTCCTTTTTCTCCGTGGCCACCCTCTAAAGAGCCTGAGGGTCCAATGGCATATGGTCTGAGCAGTTCCTTGTGTCACCAACCAATAGCGGCATCTGTAGAGTAGAAAGACAATGCTCAGAGATCTTGTTCTACAACCCAGATACTTACTCTAAGGGTCGCTGAGGAGTTTAGACAACTTCCCGCAGGGAGCCTAAAGGTATATGTCACCAGCACAGCCATAAGTTATGTATAAGGGAAGATTGAACTAAATAGGCAGGGCCATGGTCTGTCATCTCTCTCATTCCAGTGTGTGTGAGAAGCCTCACAGGACCACTAAGACCTAGGGAAGGTTTCCTGCCTGTGTCTTCATTCCCATCCTCTATGACCTGTAGAAAAGAAGGCTTAGGGATTGAGCCTTATCTGACAGAAGACTATGGCTCTTTTCTGGGTGCTGAGCCAGAATCCAAAGACTTCTGGGAGACTCCCTGGCCCTAAAGGGCACAGTAGAGAAAGGAGAGCCAGCTCTTTCCACCTCCATTCTGGTACAAAAACTGATTTATGTCAGTGCTGGTCCCCGACATGTGTGCAGGGTTAGTGTAACAGGGATGCTGCTGGGATGGGCAGTGGTCATGCACAGCCAATGTCACTGTAAGAAGTGTGGGAGGGGCTTGTTTTCGGTTTTTCTCATCGGAAGACAGGGGCATCCACGGGGCACATAAATGCTGATCTTTGCCAATGAAAGGCTGACTCAGTATGTGTATAATAAGCAGATAGGTGGGTTTCTCCTGTGCTCAATGTTAAAGCCGAAAGAATCAGAGCTCCGCCCCATATTAACTATTTGTACAGGAAAATGATAGCTCACTGATAGTGAGACATTGGGAGACAGTCACAGAATCTGTCACAGTGACTGTTAACATAGCAAGAGGTCTCAACAATGAGAAAACTCATTGTCGCTCAATAGAACAGGCAAAGGAGGTCAACTAGGCAGTTCAACAGGGGCTAGTACTTGGTTAATATCAACAATGCAAGCGAATGGTGTTGGTGGAGCAGGATAGTTCCAGAGTCGGGACATTGACTCAGTGAGTGCTTGCCATGAAACCATGAAGACTTGAGTTCAAATCTCAAGTGCTCGAATGAAAACAAAATAAACACCACCAAGCATGGCTGCGCTTGCCTGTAACCAGAGTGTTAGAGGGTAGGGCCAGGCCGATCTTGGGAGCTGGCTAGCCAGTCAGCCTAGCAGAGCTGTAAACTTCTGGTTCAGGGAGAGACCTTGATTCCAACAAGGCAGAAAGAGATAGAGGAGCACATTGATGTTTACTTCTGGCCTTCGCATGTGCACTCACATATGTGTGTGTTTGAATGCATGCTTGCATGCACACGTGTGTACCAGAGTATCTAGTGTTTAGTAATGAGAAATAAGGAAGTGTGTAAGTACCATAAGTGTAAATTTAAAGGAAATGCATTATGCAGTTATCTGCAGAGGTAAAAATTCACAGAAGCCTAAATGATTCGGTAAGTGCTTAGATAAATTACAGTATAGCTGGATGATGGGCTAATCTTATGTTCATTACAGATATTAATGCTGACTGACATTTATGGACATGAGCATGTTTATAAAGCATAAAATGCAATAAATTATAGCCAACAAAACTTCATTATATGAAAATTATTACATTTATGCATACTATAATGAATGGGGCTACACACACCAAAATATAGACAACGATGAGCTCTTAGTGTGTAAATTAGACTTCTTCCTACATGTATTATCTATTTTTAAAATATTAAAATAATGACAATTAATAATAAACTGAACTTTTACTTACCTGGCAGGAGAGAGAGAACACACTTCTCTAATTTCTCATGGATTTTGCTGCTCTGTTAGGAATCACAAACCATTTCCCAGTGAGAGAAACTCTCCATTTGACTTTTAACCAGTGCCTTTTATTCTGAGTCTCCATCTGTCCATCTCTTTCCTGCTCCCTTTTCGCAGGACCCAAGTCCAGGTCCGCCCCTCTGCAACTGTCGTTCCTAGGATCTCGCCCTGTTCCTCTGGTTCTGGTGTGGACCTTCCTTCCTCTCTGAGGCTCTAGCCAGGACCTGGAAGTAGGCTATGTATTCAATTATCCATTTGTTACTTCTCCCAACCGGAGCTCTAGTTCCTTAAAGGTAGAAACAGGTTCCATCTTAGTTCCAGCTAACATTCCAAACATTTTTTGGCCCATGTTTCTTGGAAGAAAGTCAGAGGTGATGATGATAATAGGCACTGACTTGGAAAACAAGTAATACCTACGTGAGCAAAATCTGGTTTCTGGAGACTCTCATAAAGTGATCTACTAAAAAGGTGATTAAATAAAAAGACAAGAATGTAAACAAATCACATTAGTAATGAAAAATGGGTCAGAACTGTAGGGTAGAAAAGATGGGGAAATCCTAAGTGGTTTCCATGACCTAATTCATGACAGTGATTTGGAATATTCCACAGTTGGCTTGAAGGGGTCCTGCCTAGCCTAGCACCACCTCTGCAGTTCTTCTGCCAGTGTGGATACAGCACAGCTCCAGAAACAAGGTGTGGCACTTCCGTGATTGAAAGTCCACTGCCCTCGTTGACGTTAACTGCCATCTTGATGCCGACAAAGGAGTCTTTAGCAGGTTGGCCTGTGAGCGTGTCTCTGAGGGATTGGCTTTATTGCTAACTGATGTGGGAGCGTCCAGCCCATTGTGAGCAGTTGGTCCTGGGTTGTATAAGTAAGCTAAATAAACATGAGCCTGAGAGTGAGCCAGCAAGCAGTGTTTCTCCACGGTTAGTACTTCAAGTTCTTGCTTGAGTTCCTGCCCAGATGTCCTTCACTGACAGTCTGTGATCTGGAAGTGTAAGCCAAACAGATCTTTCCTCCCATAAGCTGCTTTGGAGCGGTGTTTTATCACAACAACAGAAAGAAAACCAGACCATTTTCCTAGGCAAATGATTAGAATTAGATAATAACGAGACAAAATCATGAAAATTTATATCTTAAGGAGCTACCAATCATCATCATCATTAATCTGTACTATCCAGGAGAATCACATGGGATGCTATAGGTGATCCTCGCCTGTCTGAACCCTGTCATGCTCACGGCTCCAGGCTTTTTCTCCACATGATCCTTTATTGCCTCCTCCTGAGACAACAATTTTGTACTATCGTTTTCTGGATAGAGAATAGAACACGAATCTCATCTTTCCCGTGGCAAGGTGGGCGTACTTGCTTCCTGTTTCTGATGGTTCAGGAAGGCTCTTTCAGCATCTCTCTTCTTCATAACTGAACATGCTGCCGTGGTTTCTTGCTCATGCTCAATGGGTTTTTCTTTCTTTGGTGATTAGGGGGCAGGCAAAGCTCAGGAGAGCCTACAAATCTTTGTGTTTCTCAAGTGGCTGGGAATCGGGACAGCTCTCAGAGGCCTCAGGTCTACAATCCTTAAATGTTTCTGCAGATAGATGCTGGACTGCTTAGTTTTGTCAGATTTATATAAACTGAAGAGAGAGCTTCAGTGGTAGATATTGGAATGCCTCACCCAATGTGGGTGGCACCACCAATAGAAAGGTGGTCCTTTGTTGGGTGAAAAAGCAAACTGAGTCATCCATCTGAAGCAAGCCAATCAGCAATGTCCCTCCATGGTCTGCGTTTCAGTTCTTTTGTTGAGATCTTGCTTTGACTTCCATCAAAGATCTAGTATAGGCTGTAGGGTGAAATAAACCCTCTCCTCCCCAAGTTGCTTTGGGTCATGGTGTTCATCACAGCAACAGACAGAAAGCTAGAACAAACACTGAGAGCATTTGTTTCAGTTTTCCTACCCTTCCTTTATACTCCTGTGTTTTCTGGGCTTGCTCATCCTACACAAGGGGCAGAGCTGAAGCCACTGATTGTCAGGATTCTCAGCAATCTGTGTGGATATGTGCCATCGCCGGCAGCTCTCTGCACTCCATTTAGCTCATCAGAATCTAGGCTTAAAGTTCATTCCTGGGATGCACCGTGTATCTAATGATTTCCTGGAGTTGTCCCAACCTCCCTGTATCCCTAGAGGTGATCATAGCAGAATTAGTTCATTCTCTTCCTGGAAAACCTACCTCTGGCTAGGAGGCCAGCTCTGAGAAGGTGGGCAGCTCAAGAGCCTGCAGAAGGACACATGGACTTCCTGCTGGGTGACTAGGACTTGACACCATATTCTGCCCCTGACCTTTCCTCATTCCTGTTGGTTGCTAGGTATTGACCACTTGTGTCTGTACCAATTACATCCTCAGTCCCTGTATCAAGAATGATCCACTTGTTTGTAATCTGCTATCCTGTTATTTTTGCCTATGTTCCTTGTCTCTTTATGGTTGACTACTCCCCATCACTGCCCTTTAAAGACACATATCCATGTATATCGACACATATTCTAGTGTAGCATCCTGACTTCCCCATCATTATTTCACTATCTCTCAGTTATTTTGACAACTACAATTCATACCCTAGCATTCCCTGACCTAATCCAGATGTGCAGGTGTTGGTGCTGAGCAAGGGTGTGAGCTAATGGCCCACCACCAAGGAAAACAGCATTAAGTGATGGGAGCTGATCATGGCGAGGCCTTGGACTTCTTTGATCAGAGGGTGACTTCAAGGGGATGTTATTTTAGTGTCCCTGGCCCAGACCTGGAATGTGACCCATGTCCTTCTGAACTTATACTGAGTTGGGTCCTGTCCTCGTTCTGGGCCTCAGCAAGCACAGGTGTCTGTAAAGTTATTCATCCAGTCAGACCACAACAGCAATGGTTCTGCCAGTCCCCTGTGGAGCTGGAGAATGGGATTAACCACTTGGAGGGGCAGTTGCATGTTGAGTACCCCTGGGTTTGCTCAACAGTGCATACTGTCTTCTTATGTTTAGAAACTCACCACAAGAAGGGTCTGAAGAAATTCTCCTAATACGGAGAACAGGATGATGCGTACAGTTTCTCAAAGCCTCCTCCTGACAGATGACATTGAAAGAAGACTCTGAATTAGTGAAGGAATTAATTAATATAGGAATGGAGAGAGTGACTTTACCTCTTTCAGAAGACAGGGTGGCAGGAGTGTGTGGTAACCGGTAACACTGTATCCTCAGCCTGGAGGCAGAGAGTGATAAACTCTAGTGGTCCCTTTACTTTCTCTCCTTGAGTCTAGGGACCTAGTCAACCGAAGACATTTAAGGTGAGTCTTTTACTCACATCAGTTACTGCAGAAGGGGAGTAACCTTCTAGATGCCCAGGAAGGAAGCGGAGTAACCTTCTAGATGCCCAGGAGTGCTTCAGTCTCTCTGAGGTCTTCACCTAGCCTTTCCCAAAACTCACTATTACTAATCTGCAGTTATTCTCAACTCTTACTCCTGACCTCAGACAGCTGAAAAGTAAAACAGGTGCCCATAACTGCTCTCAATAAAGGCCACCTCCTCTAAGGTTTGGCATCACTGTGGAAGATAGGGTGGAAGGCATGTGGAAGCCCTAAGATAGAGAGGAGGGCTGCATCTTCTGGGCACGACAGTCATTGTAATCACGAGCTCACAGCAACTGTAGGTAACTGCAGCAGGTTTACACAGGACTGGCCCTGTCAGTCATGAGTTGGAAGGGGGGGGGCGAGGTGAGGCTGAGCGATTGGTTACTGGAACATTCTGAATGAGTGGAAGTCACCGCCTTCAGCTGTGTACCCACTTGTGAGCCCACTAAGCTCCAATGGCCAGTTCCAAGCCCATGGTTGCATGCATGACCTTGGTTAGACTCAGTGGGTCCCAAAGCAAAACAAGTATGAATGTGGGAAATAATTTGTGTGTAGGAGGGGGCTTGATCGGGGCGGGAGGTGGGTGTGTAAAGAATCACATACTTCTCAGTCTGAGGTCATTGGGAACATGTTAGTAATTAGAAGGCCTTTGGTAAATGTAAAAAAAAAAGTCAAAGAACAAATTTAATTCATAATCTTTTTAGAGTCATAAATGGCCTTTTGGAGGTAGACTGTGTACATTAAGTAATTCCTTAAACCCAGACAAAACTTTGAGAATAGGAGATTCTAACAAACCATGAGACAAGCTAAGCACCAAAACCTTTGAAGCAGAGTACGGCTTTGCCAGCGCTCCGGCCCTCATCCTTAGTGCATGCCCTGCTGAGTGATTGAGGATTTTAAAAACAAGGATGCTATGAGCTGATTATTCTGGGGGGCAGAAGACTGGACTAAAGGAAATTAAAATGTTCTAAACCTACTCTTGAAAAGTCACTCCCTAGTTTACTCCAAGTCCTTGGTAATTTCCAGAATTGTGAAAATTTTGATTCTGACAACTTTTGTCACCTCTTTCCCTTACTTTCTTGAAGAGAATTCTTGGATGTCTGTGCGCTTCACCTTCTTCTGCTGTCTGCATCATCTTTATTATTCGGCCCCCAGGTAACTTTGGTCTGGTCCAGGAGTGGCACTACTCAGTGACTTTTTGACCTTCGCTCCCTGTTTACCTTTCTGTGCTGCACTTCCACACCCCGGCACATGAGTGTACCCCCAAATCAAATAGAAGCAAACTGGCTTTCAGTATAGTGCACATAAGGGTTCTGCATATAGACGCTGTATATAAAAGTGTTACCCAGTTGAGGGTACACCTAGATGCGTGGACATTGTAGGCTTATTAGAAATCTCAGGCCTTGACGTAATCTACTAAACGAGAAGCCAAGGGTAGGGCCCAGGTAGTGTTTAAACAAACATTCTAGGTGACTGAGATAAGGCAATATGTATCTGTCACATTGGTTAAATATCCTCATAATGTAAGTAGTAGCCCTTTGTTCTCTGTGTGCACTGAACTCAGTGGCCTTGGGTGAGTTACTTACTTTAGATCTTAGCTTGTGATATGATGGAGTCAACATGTAATCAGAGATCTGGAAGAAGTTAGGGTTTTATTTTTCATATAGTCTTTATTACATCTAGGTTACCAGGCCTAGAAACAGTCTCCCTCCTCAATGGCTTAAAAAGAAAAGGATAGCTTTTGAATTTTATTGTAACATTTAAAAGATTTCATCTATCTAAAAGTCATTTTATAATTTTGCATAAATGCATCTATACTTTTTCCTTCCCAAGTAATGTTTGCATTATATTAGAAATTCAAGTACTTTTTTTTATTATTGGTTTCTCAATTCTGCTCTTCTTTGCTTACCTGCCCACCTATTCCTATGCCACAGTCACATTGTTTTGATGAGAATAACTCTGACATCCACTTATATCCCTGGAATGTAAGTTTCCATCGTGTCTTTTCCAGAGCAGTCTCAGAAGCTGAGTTTATTCCATCAGATGTCTTTTACAATCCATTTCCTGATGGGAGCCACGTGGTGTTGGCAGTGCTTCTGTGACGATGGCTCTTCTCAGTCAGGGATGTGACATCTCCATTTGCAGAAATCTCGTCTCATGACTTCAGTAAAACCTTAATGCTGCGATAGGTGTTCCCAACCTATGACTTTCTCCTGAAGCACACTTTCAATTCTGTGTAGCTTTAGTAGCTGTCGTGAATGGGATATGCTGCTCTTTTCAGTTTTGAAATGCCTGGTTATGAGGAGGGGAAATCTGTTGAGTGTCTTTTTCCAAATATTTAGATAGCAATATATTTTTTGTGGTTTTTAAAAGAGAAAGAATTCTGAAAGTGTTTCTCTTAATACACCTTCCAAATTTTCTATGACTAAAATTGTATTATCTGCAAAGGTGAAAACTATTGGTTTTATTTTGTTTCATCAGATGCAATCTCTCTACACAGCTGCCTAGTGGAGAGCCTGTTTCTTATCCCATTTCCACCACTGCAGGCTTTCTGGATTTTAGAACTTGATATAATGCATCTTGATAGCTTCTGATACTACTTAATTTTTGTTTTATTAAAATATCTGATAAGAAATTTTCTTTGATTCAAAATCTTTACTTGGAAGTTTTTTCTTCAGTGTATCTTCTTCTGGGTCTCATGTACTTATTCCTTATCCAAATTATTTATTGTTCAACTTCTTTATTTTGTTACATTCTCCAAAATTGAGGCATTTCAACAAGTATGAAAAATAAACCTTCTGGGTAGGAGATGATACCACACCCAATATTCAAAGATAAACAGGAGACTCAGAAAAAACACAAGTTATGGAAAGAATTATTACTTTAGGGAGTTGGGAAGGTGTCTCAGGTGATGAAGCACTTACTGTATAAGCAGGAGATTCTGAGTTGCATTCCTAGGCTTCCTGAGAAGAGCAAATGTAGCTTGGTCTCTGTTTATTAATTAAAATAATGCATAAGGGGTATAAACAGAAATGTGTGGAAATATATTCTATTTCAATCATTATTTTAAAGATGGAAATTAAGGTAAGATACAGTCTTGACATTCAAAATGACAGCATCAAATCATAGAGTGAAGGAAAAATGATGTCTTCCTACATTTGTCATGATGTTTTAAGATAAAATATGATTTTATGCATTTCAAATTATATATGATCATCAGGAAACTCAATGCCAGCAATTCTTACATAAACTATAGGATAAATCCCTACATAATCCATAGCATAAACTTTTCCAGGTTTTCCCTCCTATGTTTTAGAAAAAAATGCAAAGGCAAAAGTTTTTTAGCTGTCTGTTAATAGTGGACTTGGTTGGTAAACACCAACACAGTGCTACGGAACAGCAGTCACTTAAAACGAAAGAGAGGGTTGAAAATAGGAGTGTGCATTGGTTCTGTTCTTCAACAGAAGCATGGACAGCTGCTTATCTGTCTACAGACAGATGCCGGGGACGTTTAGACAATAAAGGGCAATTTTGAGATTTGAGCAGATCATTAGCTGCAACCAATAGCACGTGGGTTTGTGTTGTTGTCAAGAGAGAAATGAAGTAAACTGTGTTGCCTGGAGAAATGGCGTCCAAGCGTTGCACTCCTGAAGATGCACTCCGAGCATCTGAAAGCACACAGGCTTTCTAAAAACCTGTCCTTTAAACCATTCAGACGACAGACACCTTCTGAATCCGTGCTGGGTTATACCTCTGTGTAAATATTTGTTCCAAACACGACATTCTGTTGTGTTTCAGTCACCTTTTTGATCTCCAATTTGAAGGTCGTACTGTGCATTACCTTTTGATGGCAACTGCTTTCTGAGGCTCCAATTCTGTCAGGTGGGGAAAACAAAGGGGGATACCGTTCCATTGTTATTCAACACCGACATGGGACATCATATTGAACACAGTATGGTGATAGGGTTTATGCTTGGGAGCTGAAGAGTGAATGTTTCCACGGACAGAATTCTGAAGGAAGAGAAGGGTAATTCCCTTGGTTAGCCTTACCAGGGGCTCCGGCATTAGACTGGAAACTCTAAGCACAGAAATTCATCTCTGCCTTATGGAATGAGAAGCAGGAAAATGATGGCAACTGTGTCTGCATAGATTAAGGTTTGAAGAAAAGGGGAGTCTTTCCTTACAAGCCCTAAGTTGCTTCTATGTTTAGGGGAAGAAAATATGATCTATTTTTCCACAAGAGTTCAACAATTTCCCCAGGATGTATGACAGGCAGCAGGGTTAACGAAACCTCTCAAACTATGGCGCACCGTGGTAGAAGTACAGAAATGGGAGCTGCTGAGGCCTGTCCTCGGCAACTACAAAGGAACTTTTCAAGTTCCAACTTCAAAATATTCTGGAAACATCCTTATTTTGTATAGGGAGTCATAGAATCTCTCCCTCTGTTTTAATGTCCGGCTGCGTTCCGTGACTTGAGACTGCTGGGACACATGCCATTTGGGTGAGCTGTCCTTTTTTTTT
>JAQHUG010000220.1:2473783-2505338 GCA_028555095.1 Dicrostonyx torquatus
AGTCAAGTAATTGTCTTTGTGATATGATTAAGCCTCTTTTGGGTATATGTACAAGAACAGTATAGGTATAAGTGGGTCTTGTGATAGGTTTTTTGATTCCCAGTTTTTTAAGGAACTGCCACATTTACTTACAAAGTTGTTGTACAAGGTAGCACTTCCACCAGCAATGGAGGAGCATTCCCCTTGCTCTACATCCTATCCAGCATGAGTTGTCACTTGCGTTTTTGATCTTAGCCATCCTGACGGTGAAAGATGGAATCTCAGAGTAGTTTTGATTTACAAATCCCTGATGGCTAAGTATGTTGAACATCTCTTTCAGTGTTTCTTGGCCATTTGAGATTCTTCTGTTGGGAATTCTCTGTTTATATCTGTACTTTATTTTTAATTAAATTATTTGGTTTTTTGATATTTAGTTTCTTGAGTTTCTTGTATATTTTGGAAATCGGCCCTCTGTCCGATGTGGAGTTGATGAAGATCTTTTTCCTTTCTGTAGGCTGGCATTTTGTCCTGTTGACATTGTCCTTTCCTTACAGAAGCTTTTCAGTTTCACGAGGTCCCCATTGATGAATTGTCAGTCTCAGTGTGTGTGCTACTGGTGTTCTGTTCAGGAAGCTGTCACCTGGGCCAATGCATTTGAGATTATTTTCCACATTCTCTTGGTCAGTTTCAGTGTATCTGGATTTATGTTGAGGTTTTTAATTCATTCAGACTTGAGTTTTGTGCATGGTGATAGATATGGATCTGTTTGAATTCTACATGCTTCTGTCTAGTTATGCCAGAATCATTTGTTGAAGATGCTTTCTTTTTTTATTGTATTATTTTCATTTCTTTTTTTGTCAAAAATCAGGTGTCCATAGGTGTGTGGGTTTACCTTTGAGTCTTTTATTCAATTCTATTGATCACATATCTGATTTTATGCAAATACCATATAGTTTTTATTGCTATAGCTCTGTAGTACAACTTAAGAATCAGGGATGGTGAAGCCTCTGGAAGTTCTTTTGTTGTGCAGGATTGTTATCCTGGATGTTTTGTTTTTCCATATGAAGTTGAGTATTGTTCTTTCAAGGTTTGTAAAGCATTGTGTTGGGATTTAAATGGGGATTGCATTGAATCTGCATATTGCTTTTTGGTAAGATAGCCATTTTTACTATGTTAATGCTACTGATCCATGAGCATGGGAGAACTTTCCATCTTCTAATATCTTCTTGAATTTAAAAGGAATATTATTTTTAGCTGTAGCATCTCTGTGCCCTTCTGCTTTGTATCAATCAGAAGGGTGAAATGAAATTTACCAAGTGAAGCCACTTGGTAAAATGTTTTCTGGATAACTATGCAGTTAGGGTGATATGGCAAGGGGAAAATCAAAAACAAAAACAATAGACAATAGAAATTCTTCCTTCATAGAATCATAGTTTCTGAGCTCACCACTGGAGACTGCTGTGGAATAATCCTTTTGTACACTGTGAAGATTTGTCACTCAGATAGGTTTAATAAAAAGTTGATTTTCTGATAGCCAGGCAGGAAATATAGGCAGGACAACCAAACTAGAAGAATAATGGAAGGAAGAATGGCAGACTCAGAAGAGATGCCAGTCAGTCACTGAGCAAGCAAGACATGTAGAACGTGAGGTAACAAAACATGAGCCAATGCTCAGATAAGAAATATGGGTTAATTTAGATGCAAAAGTTAGGTAGTAACAAGCCTGAGCGATCAGCTAGCATTTATAATTAAATTAAGTCTCCAAGACAATTATTTGGGGACTGGTTGCTGAGATTAAAACAGCAACTAGGAAGTGACTGGGCTCTCCTGACATCAGGTATATCATTTGACACTTGCTTGCTTCGTGTAGGAAATACTGCTATCTCAGGAGTGATTTCTGGTAGGAAAACCATTCTTCCAGACTTATTGGAAGCAGGCCCTGGAATGTGGAGCTGGCAGTCTCTCCATGACAGACCCCACATCAAAGCTGAACTGCCCCCCACCTCCAGGATACACAGCCAAGTACCACTGCTCACCATCTCTTCCTCCCTCTGCGAGCTGAACTGTGTAAGATTTGAGAACTATCTATCAACTCCCCAGGCATAATGAGGGTTTCTGGCCAGTGGAAAGCTTACTTTTATGATAAAATAATTTGCTCAATAAAATTAACAGTTTGCGTTCCTCCCCTACCATCTGCAGCATAAACTGCATTTTTATTTGGTTTTCTTTTAAACTTCACAGAACTGCAAATACCATGCATATGTTCAGGAAAACCTGCCTAGTGAAGAAGCTGGCTTCAGCACACAGTGCGCAGAGCCTCCGAGTTTTTCAAATGTGAAGCAGTAAGAAACAGAGTCCTGAAATTAATTTGTTGATAGTTCATTTACCCACATCTTAATACCTCAGGATGGTGGCGGAGTGTAACATAGCAACCCCACCCTTCTGCCGGAGCTGTTAAAGAATTAAGAGTTTTTCTCTTCCTGTCTTCAAAGAAGGGAGAGAGCTGATACTCTTGCGTTTACTGGCCTACCTGAAAAGGCTGTTGATCTTTCCCCTGTTTTTTTTTTTTTTTTTTTTTGGTTTTTTGAGACAGAGTTTCTTTCCTCTGGTTTTTACAAGTAAACACCTTCCCCTCAGGTTTTCCGTTTCTTATGTTTTGACTTTGCGTTTTGATGGAGGTTTAGGAGTTTGCTTTGTTTTGGGTGGGGTTTTGTTACTTTGAAACAAGGTATTACTCTGTAACCCAAACTGGGCTCAAATTTGAAATGCTTCTGTCTCAGCCCCTTCAATGCTGGGATTTGCAGACAAGTACCACTTTTATGATCCCGAGACTTCATTTTAATGTGGCTTTAATTTCTCCCCCCCCCTTTTCTTTATGATTAATGTCTTGTGGGTACTACTTGAGCAATTCTGGGCCTATAATATGATTATGAATATCTTTCCATATTTTTTTCTAAAAGATGTATTTTTTTCTCTAAATTGCCAGCTACAAGACTGTTCTCTTCTCTGCCTACCAAGCCATTCAGTCACTGTGTGCATGCTGGTCTTTTCTTCTAGACCTTCTGTTCTGATATGTTTATCCAACAATCGAAACAGGTACTGTCTTGTAGGGGATCTCAGAAAACAATAAGTTATTTTTCCTAGACGTAATCCATAGAAACTAGCGTTCCCTTCTGCAAGTGAACTTGGGAAGACAACAATCCTTCGCCTTGAAACTGGCAACAAAACTAAAACTATATTCCTCTAACTTTTCTTGTCTTTCTGTGTAACAGCCGTAAAGAAATCTCGACCTCCCTATTTGATTGTCGGTATAAGACCCCATTCCAGAAGGTTCCTGCAGGACTAGGGCTATAGGTCAGTGACAGAGCTCTTGCCTGCCATGTACCGGGCCCTGGGTTCAGTCCCCAACACTGAAGGAAAAAGTCAAAACCAGGAAGGCTGCTGTTACAACCTAGGGCAGGAAATGCTCCACCGATGCTAAGAAGGACACTAACCAGACACAGCTTGCTGTGTTCCCTGCCTCTGTCATCACGAGCTCAGACTCTTTCTATCCAATCGTGTTTCTACACAGCAGCCTGGCTTCCTGGAGCCGAAACACAAGATCAGCATTCCCTGTCCCCCGTCTTCATTCCGAGACTCTTGTTCCATGTGAAACAGATGGTCCCGCTCTGTTCTGCTCTTCTCTCTATGGGTGAGTAAGGACAGCCGCTGTGATGACGAGAAGGGGACCATTTCCACCCCCATACCTGTCATCACAGCCTGGTAACATGATGCATAGACTATTTAAAGTTGTTTTCTTGATACATATTGACTTGGAAAGAGTCAATGTATCAAAGGAAAAGCTCAGCTCTTAGCAATCAAACGCCTTCAAAATATTGTAAAGGGCCCAACAACACTTGTTAGTATTTTACTGGTTTGTCCTCCATTTCTCCAACATCTGGGTCTATCACTTAAACAACTGTGCCAAATGGGGCCCCTGTCACCAAGATGTTGGCCTTAGCCACTTCCTCTGCCATGTACCAGGGATGTGCTAGTGGTTCTCTGGGTAGATCTGAGTGCTGGGTGACAGAGAAGCATCCAGGAAAGGCGAACTTGTTCAGTTCTTTGGCACTATTGGTTAAAGTAACATTTAAGAGGTTAGGCCTAGGGGGAAGTCGTCTGATCCTGGAAGGAAAGTCCCTGAAGGGGATAATGATGCCAGCCCTTTCCTTCTTATCTATTTTGCTATTGTATTCTCTCCCTCCTTGCCCACCATCGTGTGTTGCTTCCTTATAAGCCCAGAGACAAAAGCACCAACTCACCACCTACTGACAGCCCCGGAATGGTAAGCTAAACAAGCACATTTCCTTTTATTAAAGGTTGATCATCTAGACTGGTTACATTCATATCTCTGTGACCAAAATGCCAGAGAGGAACAAAGGAGGAAAGTTTTGTGCTTTGGCTGACATTTCAGAGTCATGTCAGCCATCATGTCAGGAGCACGTGGCAGAGTCCTCACCTCACAGCAGCAGGAAGCAGGAAAAAGATGGAATCAGGGTAGTACAGCCATCACAGGTGCATCTGTAGTAACCTGCTTCCATGAGCCAGGACTCAACAGCTTCACGGCCCCCCAGATAACGCTGTCATCTGCTACACAACTGTTTGGAACACAAGCCTATATGGGCATTTGAGATTTAAGCCGTAGATACCTTGGGTATTGTGCTGACTAACAAACCCATGTTGGGAAACTAGGCCTCTGGGGGACTGCCACTTCACTCAAGACACTGGAGTTGTCAAGGTCAGGGGTGCACTTTGGTCTTCCAATGCATTACACCCCTTGGTAATTTGTGAAGTAGGTGCAGGCATTTTTATGTTTGAGCCTAAGAATTCCTTTCCCTTCTAACCTCTGTCTCTCCACCTCTACCTCTCTGTCTTTGTTTCTCCCTCTCTCTCTGCCTCTCTTCCAGTCTTTTTCATTTCTGTCTCTTTGTCTGTGTCTATGTCTACCTGTCTTTATCTATCTCTTTCTGTCTTTGTTCTGTTTCTTTCTCTCTGTCTCTCTCTCATATGTAAATACTTATATCCTTTTCAGAAAAACAAACAAACAAACAAACAAACAAACAAAAACACATTACCAGACTTCTCAGTGGATTGCCAGAATCCTCTGAATTTGTACCCTTGCCCCAGGCAAGGCTTATAGCCAGGCAAGAGTGACCATGAGGGTGCCCTTTACACAGATAGGCATTCTACAGTTACAAGCATTGAAGGAAACCAATAGGCATATTCTCAGAAAAGAAAATTTGTTGGAAACTAAAGTGCCATTCCTGAAGCACAGTTAAAGAGAAAGGTGTTCAGGTTGCCAGTTTTCTGGGAACTTGGGACTATGTCAAGAGAATGACTGTTTGGTGAATATTGTGGTTCTAGGAAGGATGAGTCTGGTGTGGTTGGCCATGGATGAGTTCCCAGTGCTGAGAGGGGTAGGATAAAGTTGACAGGTGTTGCCCATCCTAGAAATAATCTTCAAGCTACAGACCGGATTCCCTATCTGGCAGACATCTCTTTCCCTCACACACTTACACCCACAAACCTCTCCCTGTCACGCCCCTGCAGGCTGACATTTGAGATCTTTGCCAATACCCTAAAAGGAATTTTGGCAAGCCTGAGCATGCTAGTTCTTCCGCCACCTCCATATTATGCGGTGTTCTGAGCTGTGCAGCGTGAGCAAGAAAAGGATATGGGCAGAGATCGGCAAAGGCGGTGTGCCCTCTGTCACCAAATGCTGGGTGGTGTAATTGCTATAGATTTTATAGTCATCAGAAAAATTAATGTCTTTTGTAGAAGTGAGGTATTAAAAACATGGTTTCTAGGTCTTGGAAGAAAGCTGATTTGAAAGAAGCTCTTGTTCGTGGAGCTGACTTCAATGGGCTCCTTATTTAGACTCAGGAAAACACATCTCTCAGACGCACACTGGCTGGTTATCCGCTAAACCCTGTGTGTCCTGAAGTGTTCAAAGACAGGAAGAAAATGAGCCATGGTCATTGGTTGGTTGGGGGGGATGGGAAGTGGACAGAATCTCTAGGTCTAGTAAGACCCAAGCCAAAGTCACATCTAGACTCTTCCAGTTGTCTTGTGTCTCCATCTGTGTCAGGTGCCTCCTACATGGTCAGGAAATAAAAAAATGTCCCCAAACAAGCAGAGGGGACAAAAGCTAAGCATGAGCTGTGATGATCAGATGCTAGCATTGTCAAGGTTTGTGCAGAATGTGGACTTGTACACAGATTGGAAAGAGGGAGTAGAAACTTCTCCAGTACAACCTAACAACTTCTCTGCCAAGTCTGTGCCTGCTGCTTCCTCCAAGACAGGGGAGGGGGAGATTACCTCCTAAGGGTTTCCCATGCTCCTGGATAGTTCTTGAAGATTCCATCTTTTAGCCCCTATAATCCAGGAGAACAGATATTATTTTCATTTTATGATGAGGAATTGGGCTGAGAGGTAAAATCGTTTGCAGAAAACCCCACAAATAGTAAAATACGAACATAAAGTTTCTTTTGTCTGGCTTGAAAGTCTACTGTAAGTGAAGTCACTATTTCTCAAATATAATGATGCTCTCCAGAACTAGGCTTCAATTAACCCTGTGAGTTATTCTAGCATTTTCTTCACAAATAGCTTTAAAGGGTGCTGCGTAATTTCCTCATCACGCCAGCCCTTAACATGTCCACATTTTTGCTAAAATCTCTTAAACATTTTCCTTTTTGACAGTTCACTTTTAGTATTTTTAAGTTTTATTTAAATTGAAAAGTAACAATTCTATAGGTACAACATGGTATATTTGCATATGTATGCGTTGAAAGAGAGAGTGTTGAGTTAATTAACAAGTCTACGCTTTGCCTACTGTGATGGGCAGCTCTAAAGGTTGACATGGCAGAGTCTAAGATCACCCGGAAGATGGATGTGGATTGGGGGGTTACCTCAATTACAGTATTTGATTTGAGAAGATTCATCTTAATTGTGAGCAGGAAATTTAAGATGTATAAACAGAGAAAGGGAACTGAGGAAGGCTGGAGCACCCATCCTCTCTGTTTCCTGACTCTCCATGCCCACGTGAGCATCTGCTCAATGCTCCTGTTGTCCTGAATTGGCCCGTGACAACCGTGACCCAGAGGAAGGCTTCTTCCTTCAGGTTGCTTTAGTCTGGATATTTTATCAGAGCACCAGGCATGGAAACTAAGACACTTGCTTTTTTTTTTTTTTTTTTTTTTTTGGTTTTTCGAGACAGGGTTTCTCTGTGGCTTTGGAGCCTGTCCTGGAACTAGCTCTTGTAGACCAGGCTGGTCTCGAACTCACAAAGATCCACCTGCCTCTGCCTTCCGAGGACTGGGATTAAAGGCGTGCGCCACCACCGCCCGGCGACACTTGCTTTTTAATTGCTTGTGGTGAGAGCATTCAGAAATCTACTTTTAATGATTTTGAGCTAGGGTCAGCCCTCTAGCCAGTGGGTCATTAGCCTCCTCTTCCTGTCTGATTAAAATGTTTTACCCACTCAACAGTATTTTCCTCCAAATGGTGTTTTTTTTTTTCCATCTTGGAAATAATTGGAGGCAATCTCGAAGTTTCTAGATGATCTGAAACATTCTTTGAAGACTGTTTTATTTTGAGAGGAGCAGGTTTCCTCCGAATTCCATAGTAACAAACCGACAATAGCACCATATGCTTAGACGCGCCATGAGATCAATTCAGAATGTGAAGAAAAAGCCCCTTAGGCACATTCATGAGACAGACATCTTTGCTCTGTGTCAGAAACATATGAGCCCAGGTACTCCACACTCATATGTGTACCCAGATCTGAGAGTTGGAACTGAGCCGCCCAAAGCTTGGCATCAACTCTACGAGCCTTGTCTAATCCCACAGAAAGTGTCCAGGGAAACCGGCTTCCTCGTGCCCTGTCTGCAAATGAGTTATTAATGGATCTCTTATAGTTTAAGTACATCTCAATGAAAACAATACCTTGAAGTTTTGAAGCTGTTGAGTCTGCAATGCTTCAAATGTCTGAGTAAGAAGGCATGCCAAGAAAAGACTACTCCAGTGTCATGGCCATATGGAGTGTCTGGATTGTGTAATGTAGAGGAGTTACCTGCCTAGGGAATAAGGACAGACAACGCCAGCAAAGGCCTGCCCATCTCACGGGGTTCACAATAAACCTCCCAGCTGATACAACTACTTATGAGGAATGAACGGTAAATGGAAACCACAAAACTTTGTAGAAAGCATTACAAAACCAAAGACTGTAAGTAACTAACTTATAGCCACAAATCAATGTGGGGAACCAAGATTAGCAACCTGGAAGCTGGCTTCTTGGCCAGGACTCTGTTACTCTGTCTCCTTGGAACCAAAATTGTGATTGTGTGTGTATGTTAGCAGAAACCAGAGATAGTGATGGTAACTGCCAAAGAACAATATTTAGTTCCTGTAGGACTTGACTATTACTGTTCATATTCAAAATCTTTAAGGATTTATGTTCTAAAAATTATAGAGTGCTGAACACAATTTTCTCTGATTTTTTTGTCTGTCTCTCTTTTTTTTTTTTTAAAAAAAAACCAAACAGAATCCATTGGTGAAAGTATCTCTGCAGCTTGATGAGAACCCTCGATTAAGGCTGTGCTTCACAGTCAGCAAGGCTGTCTGAGAATCAGGTGAAGCAATGTATAATTAGTCCACATTTATTGGATTTTTAATAATCTCTAGTCAAGAGATAATTCCACATATTACCATGAGCAAACAAATATCCTTCATCCATTTTATTTCTGTGGTTATATAAAATGGTGGTTTGCAAAAAAAAAAAATTGTTCTCTAAAAGTAATCCCCAACTAAAAATACTTTGCATGGCATTATTTATTTTTACATTTATTTAGAGATTCTTTTGTGTGTTTGTGTGTGTATGTCTGTGTGAGTGTGTATATGAGCATGAGTATGTGTGTGTGTGTGTGTGTGTGTGTGTGTGTGTCTTCTCTCATCTTCCACAGTGTGTATCTCAGTGGAGATTAGAGGATGCTTCGAGAGAGTCAGTTCTCTTTCTTCTATGTAATCCTGGGGATCCAACTCAGGTCACACAGTGGGGCTGTGAGACCTTTTAACTGCTGAGCCATCTCACTGGCCCCGTGCAGTATTAACTCCCAATTGCCTGTCATAAACCTGTCCCTTCCGCCTTTCTTTAGCAATGACAATCCATTTTTCTTCTATTCCCTGCCGCCAAGTCAAATGGCTGCTTTCTCTTGTCTCTCAGAGCAACATGTGGACTTATGTTCGGGCCAGTGCAACACAAGTAAGAGCATTTGGTGTGATTGCCAGAAGTCGCTCTGAATACAGCATGCTCCCCTTCTTCCACTCCGGGCCATGTCTGTGACAGATGGAGCTCTGGCCCTCTGGGTACTAAAGTCATGAGACACATTCTTGAGATGACAGGGGTATGAGCTGGGCAAATGCAGGTCTGTGTGTGTCCAGGGCACCAGGCCTTGAGCGGGTATTGCTGGTGAGTGGTTGCTTTTCTCTGTTTTGTGTGAGGACTGCTAGCTTGGGTCTTCTTTCCTATGAAGCTGAACCTAATCCTAACTGATTCAACATGTTCAATGGTGTTATTATTATTGATAGGATTATTCTGCTAAAATGTAACTTTCCAGGGCTTTGGGGAAGAATATGGGTAATCTGGACTTTTCTACACTGTTCATCTCATCCATTATGACAAATAGCCACTGCCTTGTCTTCCACATGCCCTCACGGGCAGTCAGGCAGGCCACAGGTAAGAGAAATTTGTAGTCTTCTCTGCAACGTGTTGATAAAGATGTATTCCCACTAAGCTGGCTTCCCTGGTGTGGGATGGCTGTGTGCTTAATCATGGTGTAGTCTCCAAGCAGTGAGCCAATCTCTGGCTCCTGTCCTCCAACACATTTTAGTACAGTTAATTCATGATTGTTACTGACCTCATGTTTGGTTCAAGCCCAGAATGGCCTCCTAAATGGAATTAGGTATGATTCTGTGTAAACACACAGACCTGGTGTACTCCTTGTCTGAAAACCAGCCCAGGCTGTTGTAGTGAGCCCCGTCTTCAGAACATTCCATGGGATGTGGTGCACACGGGGTGATGCATCCCGGCCCTTATGAGGCTAGCCGATTTGGAGGAACCTTGAGACAGTTGCCTTTTTTTATAGATAATGATACAAAGTGACCTAACTTTCTGAGTAACTTTGGCACAGAGCTTTTGCCCCACAAACATACTTCATCTCCCATGTAGGTCAGGTAGCCAAAGTTCCTTCTAGTGGTTTTTTGATACGTTGAAAACCAGCACCAAAGTGACAAATATTTGTATATTAAAAGGTGAGAACTGATTCCAGAAGCAGGATTCCAGAGAAAACATGTTTTAACAATACAACCTAAATATGTAACTCCTTCCTGAACTTAAATACACTTGTATATAGTGACCTAGATGTTGGCCGTGTAAGTGAAAAATAGACATGTACACATAATTATGCAACATGCACAAATATTATCCTTATTTGTATTACTTTGTACGATATGTGTATGCATACTTATGTATTGTGTGTGTGTGCTAGACATCAAATGTCCTCCCAATTTCTCTCCACCTTATTTTTTGAGACAGTCTTTACTGAACCTGGAACTCACCTATTCAACAAGACAAGCTGATTTGCAAGCCAAGGGATCTTCCCATCTCTGCCTCTCCAGCACTGTGATTACAGGCTTGTGTTGCCATGCCTTTGTTTCTATGTAGGTACCTGAGATTGAGCTCAGTTAGTTTTAATAATATAAAACGATAAACTTAGATCCCAGCTTCTTACAATTTCCACTTTACTGGTAAGGAATCACAGTGACAACTCAAAGAAAGAAGCTGCTTTCACACCTCGGAGGTTATTAGTGGTCATAAGAGTTCTACAAGGAGAGATATTGCTATCACTCTTTCTTGAAAGCCAACTGAGGTTTAATTGGATCTTTTCCCGCTTTTGTCTGCTCTCTTTTATATGACTTAGCATGTGTAATGAGTATTCTCTTCAAAAGTATTTGCTCTCAAAATAAGGAGGTCAATGATTCATCCTTGGTCAAATTTACAGACTTTGGAAATTTTGCCAAATGCGTACATGCCTTAGTTTCTGGCCATGGCAGATTGGTTGCACTTAATTGGTTGCTCTTCTTGAGAATTCATCCATTTAAGCATCATTGGAAATGGATCCAGTTGGTGCTGCTGAGTAACAAGCAGAGGGAAGACCATGGTTTCCCTAAAAACAGCTCACCTGGAATGATGGGTTTTGAGTGAATGGAGGAGATGACAAGGAGCCAAATGCCAGTTGGGTGAGACTAGTGGAGGAACAGTAAGAGAAATGAAGGGGGCCTGAAAACATCCATGTAGTTTCTGGGTACATGACTCTGGAGGCTGAAGGAGGATGGAGACTCTACAGCATCCTGGGCCTGAAGCCATCTTTGTAGTTTCTGGGAACATAACTCTGGAGGCTGGAGGAAGATGGAGACTCCACAGCATCCTGGAAAGGAAGAAGGGGTGATGGCTCAGCCAAAGCAGGGACCATGGGTAAGTAAAGTTTACATCTGCTGAGCACCATTCAGCTTTCTGCTGACAAAGTAGATATTTCTCTCACTCTGCACGCTTATGTGTTTTGCTTTCTTGATAGAGGTGAATATCTGCAGGTTTTGCAGAACTGAACAGTAGTTTCTGTGCTCATCCACTTGACTTCTGAGTGGCTGCCTTGAGTACCCGATCACCTTTGCTATTGCATTGCCTGCAGAAGCAAACCTCTGTTCTGATCCTCTGTGAAGATCTGTGAGGTGCACTAAAGTTTGTGTAAGATCAATTTTCACTGTCAGTCCCTTCTCATCCAACAAAGTCAGGGTGACTTGGGATGGTTATCTAAAATGAAGATAGTGAAAACACTCTGCATGATGCCATACTGGTAGATTGTACATTTGTCAAAACCTGAAGAATGTACCCCTGCAACTGAGGATCCTAAGGTAGGCTGTAGACTCAGGTGATGCTGGGCATGGCAGGCTTGTCAGCTGTAAAGATGCTCCATTCAGGTGGCGTGTGGATTTTAGAGGTGGCTGTGCATGTCTGGGGAGCCAGAGCCATGTGAGATATATGTATGACTACTTTCCACTTGAGATGGGATTGAGATTGTTCTTTAAAGTTTTTAAAAGACTAAGGGTAGGTTGCAGTTTCCTACAGCCTGACCGCAAAGTGTCACTTCTACAACCTTTCAGTGGCCAGGACAAAGAACATCTTGAGGATAAGAAAGACAGAAACTTTGTCTCAATGGAAGAAACAGGAAAGAGTGTGTCACCATGTTTAGTTCAGCCAGGATGCTGTGCATAGAGGATGCTGGGTCCATACTCACTCTGGGAAGTCCTATGTTTCTCCAACCTCAGACTGCCCAAAGAGAACATGGTGCTTGCACCATCTAGAGCATAACATTCTTTGAGTTAAAAGTGGCTGATGTGCTGGAAATACACATCCAAATATCCAATCATAAGTTCAAATAACTGCATGGACATAATTTAAAATGTTCTAGAAGCAATGGAAATTTTAAATAAAACCTTTATATATTTTCTTGGTGTGGAAGGTTCTTTTGTCTATGTGTTGCTTTTATTGGTTAATGAATAAAGAAACTGGCTTGGCCTGATAGGCTAGAACAGAGTTAGGCAGGAAGAACTAAACTGAATGCTGGGAGGAAGAAGGCAGAGTCAGAGAGAAGCCATGGAGCCGCCAGAGACAGACACTGATTGGAATCATGCCGGTAAGCCACAGCCACATGGCAACATAGATTAATAGAAATGGGTTCAATTAAGATGTAGGAGTTAGCCAATAAGAAGCTAAAGCTAATGGGTCAAGCAGTGATTTAATTAATTCAGTTTCTGTGTGATTGTTTCAGGGTTAAGCAGCTGGGAACTAACTAGCACCTCCTCCTCTGCATTTTTTTTAGTAAATATATCCAATAGATTTTTAAATTCGAAAGTAATTTTTAATCCACTAGTGACTATTTTTAAAACTACACAAGCAACTTTTTCTCTTTTACAGAAGTTTTATACCATTTCTTTTTCTCATTGAATTTGCATTTCCATTATACTTTTCTAGAACATAAATGCTGGCATGTATTTAAACTCAATTTTCTAAAATACCATATGATATTTAAAATTTCCTGTTCTGTGTTTTGAATAATCATCTCCAGATTTAGTTATCATTAAAATAATTACTGCTGAATAATAGGACAAATGCAAAACTCTCTCATAAATTTTTGGTAATCATAAGAACACAGTATTTTCTCGAACTAGATGTGTCCTTAGTGAAATGATTACATGTTTCCTCTTTCTTTATGCCTTATTCAATTTTCCCCTAAGCTCACTTGTCCCCGGATGATATTACTTATTGCTAAAATGAAAAGGGGATTAGGCATCAATTCTTTCCCTACTTTTCAGTTCTGCAAGTTCAAGCATTTAGAAAATTCACCCATATAAAGAGTTGGAAATAGAATCAATCTGTAATAGGTCTGTCACTCAGTTCCCTGAACTGCTTGCAAACACTGCTCCAGCAGTCATACTGCAGATCCATTACCCAAACTCGTTTTTAATGATCTATCAGCTGACAATTCAATTAAGTTCTCCCTCACTTTGGTTGAAAACAAATCACAAAACGAGAGTGTAATCTGATGGTACCATAAAGTCAGCAGCATGTACCTCTTTCTCCCCTTTCTTCCAAACTCCCCTTCCCACCTCCCTGAGGTGATCAAGAATAGAGAGAGGAGTTGAGCAGTGATGGCACATGCCTTTAATTCCCTAGCACTAGGGAGAAAGGGCAGATGGATCTCTGAGTCTGAGGCCAGCTGATCTACAGAGTGAGTTCCAGGACAGCCAGGACTACACAGAGAAACCCTGGAGAGAGACGGGGGAGGGAGAGACGGAAGGAGAGGATGTCCCCCCAATCCTTCTTCCAGAGGATGATAGATCCTAATCTGATCTCCAAGTCACAGTGACCTGTTTTATACCATGACAACCAGCTATCTAGATGCTGTCACCATGCTTCAGATGGTTCCATGCCTGACCATCCATTACCACAGTGTTTTGAGGAGATGCAGGATCAGGTGAACACGTCAAGGAGAAGATTACATTACACCTAATTTCTTTTCCCCCTTCAGAAGTCCTTAACAATTTCGCAGTAAAAAAATCATAAGTAACTAACTTAAATTATACACCAGCAGAGACACGGAAAACAGGACTTCACATCTGACATCTAAGAAGGGAACGGTTCATTTTAGCAATAAGTGATATCATCCAGGGATGTGTGAGCTTAGGAGAAAATTGAATAAAGCATTAAAAAAGGAAGCAAAAAGAATCATTGCACTACGGACATATCTAGTTCAAGAAATCCTTAGAATAAATGTATGGATGAAAGGAGCAGTGGGAATTAGCTGAATTCTTTTCCAGGGATCCCTTTCTTGGGGTCATCCTATTTAATATTTGTATGTTCTCTTGGGGAAGGAATGTGTGATTTGCATGATATTGTGTGTCCTCAGCTCAAACTGTGGCTACCATCTGAAACTCTGCAAGTGGGCTCAGGGGGATGAAATAAATATTAATTAGTCGGTGTTACCCAACAATGCTTTGAGAACTAGAGTACAGATGATTTGTGTCGAGAGATAAAGTCGGAATGTTAATTTTGCAAAGCCATTTGTTGAAGTTACATCCTGAATTTTGAAATAGCACCGACATAGCTTTGACATTCAGAGAAGGCAAGGTGTAGAAATATGTGCACAAGAATTTAGGAAATTGCCAGGTATGGTGGCTCAGAGCACTAATCCCAGCATGTGGGAGGCAGAGGCAGGTGGATCTTTGTGAGTTTGAGGTTAGCCTGGTCAACATAGCAAATTCTATGCCAAAGTAAGCCAGAGCTACATAGATAATGTTTCATAAGACAAAAAAATTTATCACCCTATAAGGTATTTATGTAACTGAATCTAACACCTTCAAAATGGTGCTCTTTCTTCCAGAGCTTAGAGATGTTTGGCACAAATACTTTCTCAACTTGGGACCACATTTTTCAGATGAACTTTGCATTGATACCTGTCTATTAAAACCAGTTTTTTTTGTTTTTGATTTTTGTTTCTTTCTTTCTTTTTATTTATTTTTGCAATGAACTACAGGAGGAGTTGAAACCTTCATCTCAAAACTGGTGACCTAGCATTCAGAGGATGGGAAACAACAGATGGGAGGCTTTTGCATCTCTGAATCCTGAATTGGTAGAGAGCTCCCTACTCACCAGGGGATTTCTCATGGGATCAAGCAGCAACCATCACAGGACTGTTATTTCACACAGCAGAATGTTGAGCTTGCTACATGAGCTAACAAGCCATAACACACACGGGAACCCACTGAAAATGTCTACGGACCAAATATTGTTGAAGGAAATTAATGGATGTCAGTTACTATTTTATATTTAAAGAAATACAGAGTGTTTATATTTATGAAAACCTAATGTGTGCACCATTTGCTTTTTTTCAAAGTGGCTTTTAGGGAATGTGAACACAGCATTTTTTTTTGTCTCAGGTTCCACTCACTCAAGCTAGCCTGCAACCACCTCTGATCCCAAGCACACAAACACTAATAAAGGGTGGAGTCTACCTAGCACACTATGAATAATATTTTTGAAAATATTTTCTTTCCATCATGTATCAAACAATCAAAACAGTACTATGTCACATTAGCAAAAAGATTAATAGCTACCTGTAAAGTTAGAGAGATGGTTTGGGTGAGATGTGGAAGAATTATTTCATTTGCAGCATCTGTTAATTGAGTTTGGGTCATGTAAATGTGCCTACAATAGGCAGTGAAGGAGCTGGGCCATCCAGATATGTCCTCCACATATTGTCTCCATTCAGGCTTCCTTCCTCAAAGCCAAGTTTATTGATGACATAAGAGGACAGAGATAGGGTGTATTGAACTTCTACTGATAGCCTGCTGCTGTTCTTATGTTGTCCATTCAATTTATACAGTATCTCTAAAATTGTGAGATTTAATAGAGATATCTCTGCTGTGGGACAATGGCCTGTACCCTGTTACTTGTATTTTCAATAAACACTGATTGGCCAGTAGCCAGGCAAGAAGTAGAGGTGGGGTGATAATTATGGGAAGAGGAAAAATTCAGTCTGCAGTCATGACCCAGCCACAAAGGAAGCAAGATAGCAAGATGTAACTGCCTCATCGAAGAAGGTACCAAGCCACGTGGCTAACACACACAAGAATTAAGGGCTAATATAAGTTATAAGAGTTAATAAAAAGCCTGAACTAATAGACCAATTGGTTTATAATTAATGTAGACCTCTGTGCATTTTCTTTGGGACTGAACTACTGCAGGACTAGGTGGTACAGAGACCTCAGTCAACATCTCTCTCTCTCTCTCTCTCTCTCTCTCTCTCTGTGTGTGTGTGTGTGTGTGTGTGTGTGTGTGTATGTGTGTTTGTCTGTCTCTCTCTCTTTCTGGTGTGTGTACATAATTTAGGAAAATATTAGAGCAAAACTATAAAAAGAACAAGGAAATCAGTCATCAAACATGCTCCAAAACTAACTTAAATGTAGTGTGAGAGAAGTCAGTTTACACTTGAATCATTTACACTAGGCATCCCTCCTAAATGTACAGGAATCAGCCAATGGTTTCCAAGCTTGGCCTCATTGTTAAGGAAATCAGTTCGGACAGCTCACTGGGAAGGTCTCCTGCAAGGCATGTTATAATTGGTTCTATTTGTGTGATGTGCAAGTAAGTTCTGATGACCAGGATACTCCTAAAGCCCAGGACAGCAAGGGTTCTTCTAATCCAATGCCTGTGCCCAAACAGAACTAAGGCATGTCAGATCATCTCCTTGAAAGCTTGTCTGAAATCAGGATGTCTGGTGGATGTGCAGCCAAGCTTTCCTTTTTCAATTTTTACAGTTCTGATGAAATCCTCTGGCCATAGTGATTGGATACTTTCGAGGTGTGGCATCGTTAGTCCCTTGCTCTGTGAGTTTTCAGCTGAGAGCTGCCCATCTTCACTGTATTTTGCTGCAATGCCAGATTACTCAGATAGCAGGCTTATTTCCAAATGGCATTCTTCAGCATCGTGTGTCCTTATTCCAGGGCAGCCAATGCCTTGATGATGCAGTGACCATTATCACATAGGACAGCTGAGGGTCAAGACAACAATGTACAGAGCAAGGTTCTGCTTGCATGAAGCCTGTGCAGCTTGTCACACCTGCTGGTGTAAGCAAATCCCAAGGTCAGGTCTCAATGTGGGCAGTGACGGAGTGGAATAGCAAGAGAGACACTAGAGTTCCCAGTGATACCAGTTGTGACCATCTTGGCCAAAATGCTGACCCTCCGCCCCCATACAGATAACCATCAGTAGCTTGATTTAAAGCACCCCCAAATCCCCACAGATACTGGTTTTATGCAGTTTTCCACATCTAGTCTATACCCAATGACCTGACACAGACCTGCAAACAGTACACAGCAGACATTATAGAAGTTACCTTTGGAGAAAAATGACACAGCGTTTTTCTTTGTTTCCGTGTGTCAAAGCCAAAGATGGCAGGAAGTATACGCTACCCCTCACCCTGAGTCACCTTGCTTCTATTGGACATCCATCCAAGGGCAGGTCCTTGGGCTTCTTCCTTCAGTCCATCTACCATGCCTTCAAAGTTGTTGCAGTGAAGATGAATCCTTAGCATGTGTGACAACCACGTTCCAAGCCCTTCGCCTGGTATACAAGTCTGCAGCCAAGCATGCAGTGCTGAAGGCCTTTTTCCTTGTTTCTCTGACTGCTACAGAAACCCCAAGCCCAACATGCGGTGTACAGCACAGTCAATCAATTACACAACCCCAAGGTGAGCAGTCAGAACCTTTCCAAGCAGTGACTGGCTTTTTCTCTCTCTCTCTCATACATTTCATCTTTAAGGGGAAGGAGTGATTCTCTGATGTAATTCCCTTTCCACATGTGGAATCCCACAAACACAGCTGCCTCCCTCACCAGCAGGGAGCTGAGAAACTGAAGATAGGATCCAGAATACCACAGGAGAGGTTTTCTTACCACCACAGGAGGGGCAATGGGATAACATTCAAATTCCAGAATCAAGACTGAGCAAGGGATGATACATGGGTATTAGGGAAGGATCAGGTAGGGGAACTTTTCTTTTTATATATTGTCTCTTTTCATTTCCTTGTATTCTCTTATCTTGCTCTAGCAGGCAGCCAGAAGTAAGCTCCTAAGTCACAAATGATGGTGGTTCAGAGTGCTAGTAAAAGATATAAGGTTGTGGAGGGACGGTCTCAGGTGGACCATCAAGGGCAGAGATATCGCAAAACCAAGGTCCCCGTTTTTCCTTTTCCCAGCTCTGAACCTTAACAATCACAAGCAGCAGAGAAGAGGAGAAATATGGGTCTGGCAATAGCTGCCCAAAGTCTGGAGCTCCTAACTATGCTCCATCAGTTAGGTCAGGAAACCTGGGGAATCTGGGAAAACAATAACATCTAATATTGCCACCTCTCTTCTATATCCTACCTTTTGTGTCTGTCTTAGTTTTATTTCTATTGCTCTGATAAAACTCATGATTAAAAGCTATGTATCCCAGGTCACGGTCTGTTGGGGGAAATCAAGGCAGGAGCTAAAGCAGGACAGGAACTGAAGTAAGTTAAGAACTCAAGCAGAGCAGGAACCTGGAGATAGAAACTGAAGAAGCCACTGAAGAGTGATGCTTAAGCTCTTCCTGGGACGGTGCTTAGAGGCACTCAGAATGGTCCAGCGTTTGACATACCGTCGTAGGCTTTCCTACAACACAGCCTCCAACAAAACTAGGCTGTCTCGAACCCCTGGCAACAGGATTGTTTACCTTTACACCAAGAAGGTTGGGAAAGCACCTAAATCAGCATGCGGTGTGTGCCTGGGCAGACTTCCTGGGGTTCGTGCTGTGAGACCAAAAGTCCTCATGAGATTGTCTAAGACAAAGAAGCATGTCAGCAGGGCCTATGGTGGCTCCATGTGTGCTAAGTGTGTCCGTGACAGGATCAAGCGGGCTTTCCTTATTGAGGAGCAGAAAATCGTTGTGAAAGTGTTGAAGGCACAAGCGCAGAGTCAGAAAGCGAAATAAATGTGGCTTTTTTAATAAAGGTCAAAAAAAAAAAAAAAGAGTGATGCTTAATGTCTTGCTCCCTCTGCTCCTCAAGGCTTGCTTAGCCTTCTTTATGTGTATATGTGTTTGAGACTTCTTTAACAACTGTAACTTCCTGTCCTGGGGGTGGCATTGCCCACAGTGAGCTGGGCTCTCCCACATCAACCCATAATCAATAAAATACTCCACTGTCTGCCTACAGGCCAATCTGATTGAAGGTAATTCTTTAATTGAGATTTACTCTTCCTAGATGATATATAGCTGGGTCATGTCGACAACAAACCAACCAACACAGTGTCTTTGGGCATCTTCCTTTCCAGAGCCCTTTTCCACAGCGTCACTTGCCCCAGCCCTACCACTCCACAAACACTCTGGTCTTCCTTCCAGACAATTCTTAAATCTCAGTCCCTGAGAAGCAAAGCTTCTTAAAGCCAGTCATTATCTCCCTTGACAATCAGCGTGAGAGCTCCTTGAGAATCCTAAGCTAAAATGACACAGCAGTCCCAGAGACTGGAGGCTGATGACTGCTTTTCTGAAATCAGCTTTTAAAACATTGTCTATTCTTCTACCCAGGCACGCTCCAGCTCTCCAGCTTCTGTTGTTGGCAGTTTTCTGCTAAGGCGACCTTTTGGGGGGTGGGGGGATGACATTTCTGTTTTGGTTTATTGTCTCATGACTGAAATAATTAATGTGCTAACGTGGATTTAGTGTCACATAATATCAACCCTGTGCATTGTTTGCATTTTAAAAGGGAACTGGGAGTATGGCATTGTACAATTGAAGATGCACGTTCGTTGAGAGATGTATCTATAGTCAGGAACTCCTTTCCTCCCTGGGAAACCGCTGACAGGAAGGCTACTTTAACAGGTCCTTTTTCTCCTGTCACCTGTGTCACCCACTGTCCAGCCAGCAGATATTCCTGAGCACTACATACAGATGTGACACTTGGTCCAAACCAGAAAAGACAGAAATTCCTGGTCTTACAGAATCTACTTTCTAGTAAGAGGGGGTGCAGTTGCCACAGTGAAAGAGAAGTTTGTAAAGATGGCTCCTAATTTGTGACACTTTGACTTGTAATGTTTTCAATTTTATGAAGTTTAAAAAGAAATATGCAGGGCGAGAGATGGCTCAGTGGCTAACAGCCCCTGCTGCTCTTGTCAAGGACCTGGGTTGTGTTTCTAGCAATTCCCCAGCACCTATATGACCCATTACAGTCATCCATATCTCCAGGGTATAGGAGGAGCCGGGGAGGGGGGCACTTGTTTGTCCTGGCTACTTAGCCCTGAAATAATCACACACAAACTGTATTAATTAAATCACTGCTTGGCCCATTAGCTCTATTTTCTTATTGGCTGACTCTTACATATTAAATTTAACCCATTTCTTTTAATCTGTATATCACCACGTGGCTGTGGCTTACTGGCTAAAGTTCCATCAGGCTCTGGCGGGGCCACATGGCTTCTCTCTGACTCTGACTCTTTTCTCCCAGCATTCAGTTTAGTTTTCCTCGCCTAGTTAAGTTCTGCCCTGCTATAGGTCCAAAACAGTTTCTTTATTAAATTAACCAATCATATTCAAAGCATACAGAGGGGAATCCCAAATCACCAGGGAATCTGATACCCTTTTCTGACTTCCATAAGCACCAGGCATGAATATGGCACACAGATGTGCATGCAGGCAAGACACTCATGCACATATAATATATATTGAAAAGTGATATGCATTCAGTAGAGCCCATACTTTGGGGCTGAGGAGTGGCACATAACTTCAATTCTAGACCCTGAGAACAAGGAGTAGGAGCATTACGAGTTCAAGGCCACCCTGTACTGTGTATCAAGAGTATCTAAAACATAGGTAAATTAATAAATGTAATTTGAGTTTTGAATTTGGGGCTTTTCCAAAGTTGGCAATACTTAATGCAGTCTTTTCCTATGATGTTAGCCAGGTACAACAAGCTGCTTTTCTCATCGGCCACACCCTACAGTGTGCTTTGGGGCTGAGCTGTGATATTCTCTGGGCTGAGTATGTTTGGATATACAAGGAGTTTGATAAAGAAGACAGGTTCTCAAGAGGTATCTTAAAATTTTCTGAAGCAGGCCTTTGAGCACATCACCCTCCAACCGGCTGTTTTCACTTAGTTAGCCATGAGCTGGAAAAGCAGCTAGGGGCTTTTGATTGTAAAAGATGAACGGATGGCAGCCGCTTTGAACTGACTGCTCCTAGGCAAGCAAGTGACAACTGCATGGCTGTTGGCTCTCATATCCAAACACTTCTAAGTGTCGGGTCTGCAGAAGAGCCTTCAGCGAACTGCAAAGTTAAAAACCAACACTTAATAGGACATTATTAATTATCTTTTCTTGTTTGCCCCAAAGATCAAGCCTGGACATTGCTCATGTGGGCCCGTTTTTATGTGCAGAGTCTGTTACCCAGACTCTACTTTAGCCCTCAATAAGCAGCTACCAGGAATGGAATCCTAGAGAGTGGGTCTCTGTTCCTTTCCCTCTTTATCGCTCTTGGCCTCCATACCATGCCCTACCCTCTGTTTCCTTAAAGCTTGTTTAACCTTCCTGGCTCTGCTTATCTTTGCTGGGTGATGTCCTAACGTGAGGGAATTTTGTTCAGGGACCAAGGTGAGTCTCTAATTTTCAGTAAGAGGTGGGATGTCAGTTAAGACAAACCTATAGTTTGTTAGGAGGCAATTTGTGCCCTGGGAAGGGGGACATTGGAGCATAGTTTAGAAAGGGCACTAGGAGTGTGGGAGAAGGGGTGGACATTTGAGTTGGCCTCACTGAGATGGTGGCAGGTTTCCAGTCTGTTGTCGTGACTGTCTCCATTTTTGACGTGGAGTTGCTGACAGCTGTCAGGTCTCTCTTCCTTTTCATCTTCCACACCGCAGGTGGCTGGTTGGTGGCATCAGGGAGATGTTGAAATCACTCGAGCTCCAACCACGCTTTCGTGGACTGAGGTCATGCAGCCTGTGCCATTAACAGGACCTCAGTGCTTCCTTGGATGTCCTGCTTTTGACACTGAAGTTCCGCATCAGTTTGGGGGGAGGAAAGCCAACCTCCCCACTCTGCTTGCCAAGTCTACCAGGCAGCCCTGATCTCAAGGAAATTCCAAAATTTAAACTTCAAATCTGTCCTTCCTGTTAGTTCACCCGGATGTCACTCTGAAGCCCTTGAGCTCATTGTGATGGTAAAGTTGAGATGCATATTGAGTCCGCAGAACTCACCTGTGGAGTTATAAGAGTAGTTTCAAAGAACCCAACTACCCTGTGTCCATCCTTTTCCCATTTAAGAAACACTCTCTTTTCCTGAGGTTATTGTCCTCCTCTGCAACATGTTAATTTCTTGTACGTCTTAAACATTCAGATGGGCGGGTCTCTTTCTGCACTGACTTCAGTTCCAACAAGTTGAGATCAAAACATTGCCATGAGCTTGTCCAAACTCTGAGAACATTCCTTTCCCATTGCTTCCCTCCTCTCCTACTCGTCTTTAATTCTGCAAAAGCTGCTCTTGCCAAGGTCATCAGTGGCCTTAGCATAATTTCCTGTGATAGGCCGTTCTCTGTTTGGCTACCTTCACAGTAGCCTCGATGGCGCTGACTTCTGCCTCTGTCTAGACATGTTCATTCAGAACTCAGAATTGTACATCCGGCTGCTGGCCTGAGGAGTCTTCCCACCATCACTTCCCTGCTGACAGTTCCGTTTCCTAAGCTCCAGGTAATAGCAGCAAAATGTTCTCAAAAGAAAGATGACATTAGCTAGTACCAAACCCTTTGCTTAGTTTTGACAAGAGCTGCCAACATTTTCAGCTTTCTTTCTGGATTTTATTCCTTATCTTCTCTGAGAACCATAGGAGCAATTGAGAGGTGCATTTCCTGCACTCCAACATGAAGCACATATTTTAACATCGGGTATTGTATTTTCATATGGTATCTAGTTATCTGTATAGCTCTTGACATTTTAAATTTTAGTTTAAACAGACCTAAAAATTAAGTCATTTTATTTATACTTTGCGAATGCTGTTCTTTCCTTTTATGCTTAATATTTTAAAATGAAGCTGAGAAAATTCTGCATGTGTATGAAATATATTGAAATATATTCTCACATACATGCATGCAGGCACACACACATACGTGAAATTTTGAGGTCAGTTCTGTAACATGACTCTATGAACTGTTGGTTTAGAATGATGACTGCAGAGGCATCATTCTAAAAACATGGGACTAACCATCAGGTCCAACAACTTGTGCTCATACAGCAACATCACTTAAGACCCCTGAAGCTCTGCATAGCCCCACTGCCCACATGGGGAAAACATTTCTAATTTCTGATCAACCAAGCCAAGAGCTTTCCATCTACTGGGCTAACTTAGGTATAATGACATGGGTCAAACCAGGTGCAAGTGCTTTCTATAGACGTAAAGCTTTGTGAGATATTAGCAACTTGATCTGGCTTAGCCTATTGTGTATTACGCAATCAGTGTGAGGGGTGTTGGAACCGCCAGCCAGCAAAACAATTGTCAATGCCCCTATTTACTCATGTGTTTGGACACTTGGGCACAGCTGGTGGCTCTGGTGGAGCTTTGCCAGACGAAGTGAGTCTCTGGGATTGGACTTTGATGTTATACAGCCTGGCCCTACTTCCTGCCAGGTCTCTGTTTCCTGACTGCAAGGTAACAGAGCTAGTGACTTCTGATTCCTGTTTGGCCAAGTTGGTGAAGCCTTGAGACAGGGAGTAGCAAAGAACACCCTGAAGTGAGTAATGAAAAGGTGTGCATGTGGCCAGGCAACCAAAAGCCAGTAGACCAGTGTGGTACATCCAGCACACAAGTGGGAGCTTGTGATGTCAGCGGACAAGTATCTTCTTCCAGAGAGCTCCACTAGAGATTGCTAGGTGACAGGACCCTCTAGTGTTGGTCTATCCAGAAGGTTTGGTTATCAGCTAAGGTTCCCTCCCACTATTGCAGATTGAATGTAATGGCTGGACTGAATCCCTGCATCAGTTGTAGGTACCAGACTGAGAGAAGCAACTATAGACCTCGTGAGAATGTGTCTTCCATGTGGAGATGACCCACTTCTGGATGAAAGAATAGATAGCTGTGAGCTTAGGATCACTCCGACCTTGTGGGGGTGGTGACTGAGTTCTATACATAAATTTCAGGCTAGGCGCAGATATTTGAAAGGCCCCTTACACCACAGCAACCCTGGTTCTACTCTTCCTCCTCCTCCTTTCCTTCTGCTTTCTCTCATAACATAGAATTGTATATTATCAAATGTGATGATTAATATTGATTGCCAACTTGACATGTTATAGAATCTCTTGAAAGACAAGTCTCCAGGAGTGCCTGGTAGTGGTTATCTAGACGAGGATAGCTGAGGTGGGAGCAAGGCTCTGTTCTGTGGGCTGGGGTCACAGACTGCGTGGAAAGAAGCAGATGAGTGAGGAGCCACCCCTCTAGGTCCTCACTCTTGGTGCCACATGACCAGCTGCCTCAGGTTCCTGCCGACACGACTTTCCTGATGTGATAGCCTCTGCCCTTGAACTCTGAGCCAAAGTAAGTGTGTTTGTCCCTTAAATATGTTTTTCCTGGGTTGCTTTACCACAGCATTGGGGAGAGTAACTAATACAGAAAGCACTGAAAATGAAAACTGGAATTGCTTGCATGAGGCATTGATGGAGACAGTAGTGAGGGCCAAAGGGGAAAACAGCCTATTTGCCAGGAGACGGAGCATCTGTGCCTGACCCAGCTCTGCCTCAGTTAGCTCTGCAAAGGTAGGAGGGATGTGCAGTCACTCCAGTCCAGTGCCCTTACAGGAATGATGAGGCTGAAGATGAGGAGTCTTGAAAGCCCCTCCTACTGCTCGGATCCCACCTTGATGAAGTAATATTAATTCCACAATTTCACGATTTTTTTTTAATTTTTTTTTATTTTTATTTTTATTGTTAAAAGAAAAATTTACATTTACTCCCATTGTTCCCGGCCCTCCCGCTTCCACCTACCTGCTGACCTCAAGAATGTAACCCATTAACTTTGGAATAAAAAGAGCTTAGAAGTTCAGTTTTTCCTTTCATTATGGAGTGAAATGAAGGTGTTGCAAGAGTGTTGTGAGTTCATATTGGCAGTGGATGCAGGACAGCCCCATCCGTGTGGAGGACAGACAGACTGCTGGCTTTTCCCTTATATGGCTGTGCCCATTTTTTTCTCAAAATGGGGGGCAAGAGGCACTCATGTTTTTTTTATTTTTTTAAAGCAAATGACTTTTTTCCTCTGTCTAAATCAAAGTAGCGTAAGAATATTTTAATTCCTCACCCATTCTCCCTTGGTCACCTTTGGCACTGAGCTGTTTGCAGCTGTCTAGCCCGCCTTACTCCAGTCCCTCCAACTTCAAAATCCCCATTTGCCTCCTCTGAAACCCTATAACTTTCCGTCCTTTAGTCTCCAGTCTCTAAGCAACTGTGCCTTGTGGGCAAAGGCTTCTTATGTAGAATCATAACTTTGCACATTAAATGCAACTTGAACAAGACCCAAGACTGAATGAAAAATTCAGATTGTATGACAGAAATGAGTTCCCCATGCTAGGCAGTGCCATTCGCTTGAATTACTACAATTTTCCCAAAGCCTTGGAATTTTTGGCACATTTTGAAATAGTTGGAAACAATCTAACATAGCAATATGGTCATTCATCTTCTTTTCTTTCCATAAACAAATCTTGAATGCCTTGTCTCCTTTGCCAGAGCAGATACCTGGCTCTGAAAGGCAGGTGTCTGTCTCGAGATTCAGCATGTCCTGTAGACAGGATAAAGAGAGATAATTTGTGGACTTGCAGGTGACCTAATACATCAGAATCAGGGTATGTTGTCAGACACTAATCTGAATTAATAAGGCCGCTCTTCCTATGACTTTACAGGATGGTTGAGTTTCAGAGCCTCTGATCTAGAGTTGGGATTGACACAGTCACCAGAGGCCAAATCTGGCATGATTTTAAGAATAAATTATTATTAGAACACAATTTGTTTTTAGGTTGTCTGGAGTTGCAACAGAAACTGTCTGACTCAGAGAGCCTAAAATATTTACTTCCTGGCCCTTGATAGAAAACATTTGCCAGCCCTGATCACACACAGAGGAGGTGGTGAGGACTTAAACCTTGATGCCAGCCATGTGGCTGACTGCTTCTGTCTACACCTCCTGGTGTCTAACCTGGGAATTACATAGTCTGTCTGTGTGTCGGTGCGCTCATCTGTAAGGTGGTGACAGGTACAGCTTCTATGACAGTCAGTCAATGTGGAAGGGTAGCCCTGTAGTGCATCTTAGCCTGCCCACCGGAGAGTACTCCATACATGTTTGCTCCCAATAAATAAAAAACACAGTGTACCTATACTTCAGTGGCATAGCTATAGTCCTCTGCATACTTTCATTGATCCATCCCCACCTCTGAGAAAATTCCACATTCTATCTGTGCAGTGTTTGGGGTTCCCAGAGGTAGAAGCCAACTTTCTCCAAGCAGTGAGTGGAGCAATATTCCATATGATAGACCTTGGAAGGCATAACTAGATTTTTCTTTACTGCCCAAGATCCTCACATAGGACTCCAGGGTGTGTTGGGATGACAGGCTTCCCTCTGGGCAGTTTCTGGCAAAATAAACATTACTGGAGTTTTTGCACTGGCATGGCCAGACAACCAGCTGCGGAGCTGGGATAGAGACATGTGAAGGTCAGAAAGCCTTAGTGCTTGCTACTCAGTGGGAAATCCTTTCTTGCCCATACCCCTGACCCCCAGAGCTCTCTCTTGCTTCTGAGTGCAGCTGTGGAAGTCTGTAAGTTGTCATCCTGGAAGACAGCCTCCTGCTGAAGCAGGAGGATTCTGTTTGAACCTGGTATCCAGGTTTGCTTCTCAACTACTGTGATAAACCCCACAACAAAAACCAACTTGGAGAGGGGAGGGTTTATTTGGCTCCCACATCCTGCCACAGCCCATCACTGAGGGGAGTCAGGGCAAGAACCATGGGGAAAAACTGCTTACAGGCTGGCTTTTTATCCTTAGGTTTAGCTAGCTTCCTTTTAGAACCTAGGACCCTTTGCTCAGGGTCACCATACCCACAGGAGGCTAAGAACTTTTATCAGGTACAACCAAGGAATGCCCTAGCCAACCCAATAGAGGCAATTGCTCAACAAGGTTCCCTCTTCCCATGTTTACCAAGTTGACAACCAAGAATCACTGTTACAACAGGCTCTTGTCTCAATTTAAAACAAACAAAAAGAATAAAAAGGTGAAATCTGATCCAAATATAAAGAAGAGGTATGGTGTGTGTATGTATGTATGTGTGTGTATGTGTTCTGTAACATGAGGGCTGGCTCGTTGGGATTACTGTCCCACCCAGTACCCCACAGCCGGCAAGCCCCAAAGAAAATCACACAGAGTCTACATTAGGTTATTAACTGATTGGCCCATTAGCTCAGGCTTCTTACTAGCTCCCATAAGTTATATTAACCCATTGTTCCCATCCATGCCAGGCACATGGCCGGTACCTTTTCTCAGCTGGGACAGGGACACATGCTGCTTCCTTGGAGATCTGCGCAGGAATGCCAGGGAAGCTTCCTGCTTCCCAGACTTTCTCCTTGCCCTGCCTCTACTTCCTGTCTGGTTGACCCGCCTATACTTCCTACCTGGCCAATCATCAATTATTTAAAACATGCTTGACTGAAAAGACAAGTCTCCTGCACTATATGTGTTTATGTATGTGTGTGCATGTGTATTTGTATGTGTGCTTATGTATGTGTGTATATGTGTGTATGTGTATTTGTAAGTGTGTGTGCGTGTGTGTGTAAGAGGAAAATAAGAAGCAAGAGAAAGAAAGAGGGGGGAGGATAATATGAATGTAGATATCCCCTAAAGAAATAAATCTAAACATTTGAAGAGAATATTATTAATACACATAATGCTTTAAGTCAATTGATAAAGTCAATATTTTCATGAGTCTCTGAACAGAGGGGCAAGTATGAGAAGCCTCCTGGATTGTGTACAATTCTTAATAGGAAGCCTGCCTCGGCGCAGCCTGGGTGGGATGAGGCTCTCTGCAGGAAGAGTTCTGAACACTGCAGGAGAATCCTAGAGATGGGCAAGAGGGCAACTGGGCACTGCCATCCTTGTCCTCCCAGGACTGCCAGCACCAAACATGAGAGGTGATGTTGTATTCATTTTAAAGTATTTTTAATTTTAGAGACTTTTATACATGTATACAATGAAATATGATCATATATACCCCTACCTATTTCTTCCCTTCGACTCCCCCCTGCATTTATCCCCAACACCCCATACCAACTTCATGTCTTTTTCCTTATTCATTGTTTGTTTATTTTTGTTATTGAAATTAGATTTTTTTCCATCTGATTAGGGTTTCCCCTCCATCTTTTCTCCCAGTTTCTTCCCATCTTCCCTTGCATTTCTGTTTCTCATTAGAAAATGAGCAGACTTCAAAGGGTACTAATAAAATAAAATACAATAAGATAAAACAAATCTAATGCATTGGAATAGGACTAAACAAGCAGACAGAAGGAAAAGGGTTTAAGAAAAGACAGAGAAACAGATAGATATACAGAGACTCACTTCTTCACCATTCAAGAATTCCATAACAACTCAAAATAAGTTATAATACATAAATGCAAAACCTGCACAATAAAAATTAATTAATGAATGAATAAATAAGGTAGAAAAAATAAAAAGCCCTGACATTGTGACACAAGGAGCCACAAAAAGGCCATTGTACTTGCTTTCTGTTGGCCATCAACAGCTTGCGATGGGCCCTACCCTTAAGAGTAGCTTGTTTCCCCAGGGAGACTCCTTTGGAGAAAATTAAATTTTCATTTGTGAGTTGTTCTTATCAATGGGAGACTGCTTATGGTTAGGGATGAGGGCTTATGACCATTTCTCTCAGTTCTAGGACCCCATCTAGTACAGACCTGGGCAAGTGATTTTTTTTTAAAACAGGTATGGTTGTCAAATTCTGAAATCACAGGTCTGGGCTCTCATCCATGGAGACTGACTCAATGTATATAAAGACAGCTATGACTTTTGAAGTTTGGAAGAGTCTCCAGCTACTTCTAATCAGTCCAATCGGTGAAGGTTTATCACTATCTCTGCCAAGGAGGCACTAGAGATGAACATCAAATTCCATGGTATGCTTGTTAGCATTTACTGTGTTGAGACCTGTAGGTGCAGGTTGGTGTAGTACCAAGGATATATAGTTTGGAGCTAGAATCAGATACTTCTGTATTCCTTGGGTTTACTTCACAGGGATCTTTTTTTTTTTTCGTCTCTGAATCACACACTCAAAGTTATAGAATGATTTTGTCGATGGTTATTATATGTTGAACTTCATATAACTGCATATGAAGTCCACTATATAGCTATAGTCACTGAAGATTTCTCTTAGAGATCAAATGTCAGCACTGATCCGGTATCTGAGATCTTCTTCTTCTGTCCCTGGCTGTCACTCTCAACAAACACAAATGTCTCCTTTTTAATCCCATTGCCGCGCATAGACCTTGGAATACCAGGCTCTCATGACAATGGTTCCTAGATCTCAGCTAGTGCCCCACACTCCAAGCCATTGACACAGTCTCCAGTTTTGTCTCTGGGTATTTGAAAGCTAGTTCACATTGCATGATGCTCCCGAAAGTACTTCTCACAAACTTTGTCAGTGTTCCTGCTCCTCTTGCTTGTTATCTTCTGCCTGGATTCTAGCATCCCGCATCTCCAGGACAGGTGGAGGTATGGGATTCTATTATCTCCATACCTCTGCTGCTGGAGATGCTTGATGATGCTGGACAGAACCTACCAGGCTGCTGATGGAGTTTGTCATGGGATAAGGGCCATGATATTCATGGATCTATGGAGACTCTAGGGCGGCACCTCAGGAAGTTCCTTTCCTGATGTGCACCGTGCTTACTCTGTCATTCCCTTTATCTCTTCTAGCATTCATACCTGCTCTCTGCTCCAGACGAAAGCTTTGCTCATGCCATGTTAGGAAAACAGAAGTTCTCAGGGGATCAGGTATCTACATGTGTCAGTAAAGACTCAATCCCCACCTCAGTTGGGTCTGGCCCTGGTCTGCTTTCCCTTAATAATTCCAGGAGAACCCTGATCCTTCCAAACACAAATCCTATGGCCTCTTAGCTCAGCAAGGCCTTTGTCCTGGAATTACTATTTTTCCTACTACATAGATATTTTGACCCTGTCCATAGAAGCATTTTAGGCTAAAACAGTCTTCCAGTGATCCTCTTCTAAACTAGCCCTCTGTGCGCACGTCCCTCCAGCTGCTACAGATTCTTACTTTTCTTCAGTACAAAACCACTTTAATGAGCTTCCTGCCCTGATTCTCTGTGCCTCCTTTCTTCCCATTAACCCCCTTTATTGAATTAGGAAATCTTTTGAGGATTCAGAAACGGGCACTAATCTAATGAGTGTCCACCCAAACTGCCCTGTTTGATCTTAACATTTTCAGTATCTGCATTATTCCTTATTTCTCTATTAATGGAAAAACAAGATCACTTCTACAATTGGTGGCCTTTATTTAGCTCTCTACAATCTTCCCTCTCTTTTGAACGGGAAGTCATGAATTTAAAATTCATGTCTTAGCCTTTTAACTACTGTGCATGTGCCCATACATTGTTCAGGTAAGTTATTTAGATTTAGGTGTTAGTTTTTATTTATTAATAAATGCATAGTAGTTTTCCTGTTCCCCTTGTCCAATGGCTGCAATGAAATGTGCATTTTCAAGTTTACAAGAGTCCCCAAAATGCCTTCCCGATTGATTATAACAATCCACACTTCCAGAGTTATTTTTGCCAGTGTCTGATGTTAGTTTATGCTGCCAGACTTCTTAATTATGGCCAATGGTATTTAATGGCCCCTTACTTTGGTTGGCTTTTGTGATTTGGGTAAGGTGTGACATGATACTATTATGCCTATTAGCCATTGAATGATTGTTCTATTTGTACATTTTTGCCTTTAATCTTTTCCCAGTGGGTCGACTCGAGATTGGGAGTATACACCGCCTTCCCCCTTTGTTGTTTGTGTGCACTTGGAGTATACACCGCCTTCCCCCTTTGTTGTTTGTGTGCACTCGGAGTATACACCGCCTTCCCCCTTTGTTGTTTGTGTGCACTCGGAGTATACACCGCCTTCCCCCTTTGTTGTTTGTGTGCACTCGGAGTATACACTGCCTTCCCCCTTTGCTGTTTGTGTGCACTCGGAGTATACACTGCCTTCTCCCTTTGTTGTTTGTGTGCACTCAGAGTATACACCACCTACCCCCTTTGTTGTTTGTGTGCACTCGGATTATACACCACCTACCCCCTTTGTTGCTTGTATACACTCAGAGTATACACC
>JAQHUG010000220.1:2509808-2522963 GCA_028555095.1 Dicrostonyx torquatus
AAGAGCTCACACCATGCTGTCTGGGGAGAGTCGTAGTTTTGGTTTTTGTTTCTGTGATAAATACCACACTCAAAAGGGAATTCTGGAAGAAGGATTTACCTCCTATGACATCTCTAGTTCTGCACTCAGAGAAGTGAGGGTGGGAACCCAAGGTAGGAAAATCGAGGAAGAAGTTTAAGTATCGACCATTAAGGAATACTGGTTACTGGCTTGCTAGCTCTATGGCTTCTGTTCAGCTCCCTATCTTATACAGTCCAGGACCACCTAACTAGGGGTGGCACCACCCACAGTGGGCTGTGCTCTTTGTCTCTATCATTAATCAAGAAAATGCCTCACACATATGCCACAGGCCAGTCTGAAGGAGGCAGCTCCTCAACTGAGGTTTCTGTCCTCTTCCCAGGTTACCCTAGGTTTGGTCAAACTGACAGCAGAAACAAGCCAGTATAGTGGGTCTTTCTTGCTTAGTTCATTTTCCCTGGAAATCCTTCCCCACACACCCACAGGTCAGCTTTGTTAATCCCCCATCTCTTCTCAGCATAGTCAACAATCAGGGTTAAGAACCCAGAGCAGCTAGGCGCCCCAAGATTTAAGAGTCATTTTCACTATCATCTTTGCTCCCGGCTTATTTCTGGTTACAGACTAAGGTGGGGACTGGAATTCAGCCACCACATTAAGTTCTGAGCAGACTCAGGCAGAAGAGGAAAGGAAAAAAAATCACATCTGGGGGTTTATATCTGCACAGAACCTCGCCCAGTGTTCACCTTGCTATCCCCAACTGAATAGGAAGGCTTCATCCAGCTGCAAGAAAGTTTTGTTGTTCGTGTTTGTTTTAAAACCAGGTATTTTGCAATTCAAATAAAATCAGTCCTGTGTCATTAAAGATGATGCTTGGGGAGGGGTGATGCTGTTTGAGGAGCAATCACTGCTGTCAGCCAGCGGTGTTGTGTTCCGAGGGAGAGAAACTGACATGCTGAATTAAGGCAGTAATGGAGGGAATGGGAAGGAAGTTCAGAAATAAATTTTGACAGAGGACTACAAGAACCCAACAACCTTTATTCCTCCTAATTTGCTTGAGAAGACATGCCCCCCCTTTGGTTAATTCTACAAATATCCCTTTTTATTGAAGTCAAGGTTATTATGCTAAATTTAGTTGGTAAATATTGAAATAAACTTGGACAGAGAAATTTGTGCTTCAAAATCTAAATATATTTTTAAAATGTATTTCTGAAAGAATTTATGTCCCCTTGAAGCTCTGTTTCTCAAAGACGAAGAACGTAGAAGACATTAGCTAATAAGTCAAAATACCTTTTAAAAGTAAGTACAGCCACTTTTTGCTTATAAACACTCAAGACACATGAGTCTCAATGTCAGAAAATAACTACAAGGAAACTAAAGGGATACTTTATCTTCCTGCCATAAACCATCTGCCTTTCCTGTAGATATTCCAAAAATCATTTAAATTTAGCATTTTTCTGCTCCCCATACTATGCTTCTAAAAGACAACTTGAACTGCTTTGAGGGCACAAGCTTTATCTTCAGGAAATTGGGTTGCCAGAAAACATATCTAGAAATCCAGCCGTGCATGCGTGTGCTTGCATGCATGTGTGCATACACACACATCTAGAACGCTTTGATTCCTGGAAGTGTAACAGAAGCAAATTGTGATGCTCTACTGAATGCTTGTGGTATCACTGAACATGTTAAGAAAACAAATAATGGTTGAAGACTAAGTCCTTCCCCTTGCAGATCTTCCTGCGGGTATGTCTGGGAGAACCCTGAATCTATTTCCTGCTGTGGCCGGCTCTTTAACCAGGCAGCTTCTTTGAACATGGCTATGAGGTGAAAGAACGCCATGCTTAGTGTGGGTTGAATCTCTGGGAAGCAGAACTCCCCCAGGGTGGGTAAAGGCAGGTTTTTCTGTGTCATCCATCAGGAATAACTGGGGACAAAGTCCATTGTCACATCCCTTTGAAGCTGAGGTAGACCCTGAATAGAAATTACTCTACTTTGGAGGAGGCCATGCTGGAGGCTCCCTCACATACCCTAGCAGAGTGGAACAACTGGAACTTTACCCTAAGAACTGAGAATCTGTACTTTATATCATATTCTTTAAAGCCCCTTCTGTGTATGTGTGTGTGTATTCGTGTGGGACGTATGTGTGTGTGTATCTGTGTGGCTGTGTGTGTTTATCTGTGTGTGAGTGTGTGTGTTTATCTCTGTGTGAGTGTGTACGCATGTGTAAATGTGTGTGAGAATGTGTATGTGAGTGTGTGTTTATGTGTGTATAAGTGTGTGAGTGTGTATGTGTGTGTCAGTGAGATGACAGCTTCCAGGCACGTACCATGTTCTTTTAAAACAAATCTAGTCTCCTTAACAACACTGAAGAGGGGCGAGCTTTCTTGGGACAAAGGAAGCCTAAGGGGGTTTTGGTGAAGCCCAGCAGACAAGTGAAAGTTCACTCAACTTCTCCAGTTCAAATGCCTTCATCTGTGAAAACCTCCACGAGTGGCCATCATGATGTCATATGTAACTACAACTGTGGCCCTTCTGAATCCTACAACACAAATAATCCTGGAGCCGCTCTGAGCAATGCTACAGTGACATCAAGTTTCCCGTCTTTGCATCAGTGTTTAGCTGTGTTAAAGAGATAGCATTCGCCAGGCAATGGTGGTGCTAGCTTTTAATCCCAGCACTGGGAGACAGAGGCAGCTGGATCTCTCAGCTGGAGGCCGGCCTGGACTACAGACTGAAGTCAGGACAGCCAGGGCCACACAGAGAAACTCTGTCAAAAACCAAAACCAAAGCATAGGACCTTGGAAACCAGGGTGAAAATTGTCTAATGGTGACTCCAACTACCTGGCTCATCTACAGGGAAACATGAAATGTGAAGAGGCCAGGATTCTAGGATTGTTTCTATTTTCTTTTTAATACTTTGGTAGTCTTATTACATTTCAAAGTCCGCAGTTAGCGAGTCTTCCTGGGAAAGCCAGCTGTAGTCCACAGCTGTGTCTTCACATCTCTCAGGCCCTGCTCTCTGCAGTTCTCCCTGCTCTGTTCTCCGGCTGTAATCAGGCCCTGGGAGGGAATATAAAGATGATAGGAAACCTCTGCATTAGTTCAAAGTCATGTACAGCTTCGTATTGCTAAAGAGAGTCTTAGGTGAGTCAGGAAATGGATGGCGTTTTTCAAGTCACATGAATCAGCGCCCCAGAATTCATCATTTTCACCAGCTTTTCTCTGTTTTGACCCTGTACACAAGGCTCACCCGAAGCAGTTGAGTGGGGGGGGGGGAGTTTCAGTGTGATGACAACAGAACACCCTGGTAAAATCATAATCACATTTAGTTTTACAGTCTGGTGATTCAGGTACTTTGACAAGAAAGACTTCTTAAGAGGAAAGAAAATCAAATTTTATTAGGAAAGGGAAATATTTATAAGTACTTTAAGACAATTACATTTTTCAGAGTGCCTACTTGGTGCTGAGTCTCAGGTATTTTGTGTTTAACAACTCCTTTCTCCTTTGCTGCTCTGACTGACATTTCTGGTGAGCCGGTCACACGGCACCAGAAGATACTAGCACAGAAAGTTCACAGACTTTCTGCAAGTCAGTGACAAAATCGTCCTCAACTTAGAACCAGTCCACTTTAAACCAAGAAAGCACTCTAAACGAGACTTTGGTTTCTGTTCTCGCTTATTAGAGATTTCTAATTCCGGATCATGGTGATAAATTCCAACAGTGCTACAATGTGGTCTGTAAGCAGCCAAACTGAACCCATTTCCGGCCCCAGTGATACAAAGTCGCTTCTTTTGGACAGGGAGAGTCTCTGTGATAATCCTCAGGGTGCACAGGGCTTCGGCCTCCAAGCTGAGTTTCTTTGCTTGCTTGTGAGTTTATATGAGACAGGGTCCTCCTAGGTGACCCCAAACTAGCCTTAAATCCCAGCCCTTCTGCTTCAGACACCAGAGCGCTGGGTATGCAGGCATGACATATCTCACTTTTTTCTTAAAAAATAGTTTATTAAAAAGTGTTAACTGTGTTTAACAGTAGCATCGAGAGGTAAAGGCTACGAATTAGCTAAACACATTTGAGTCTTAATTTTTCTTTCTTCACCCTGTTAGGTTACACCCGCCCACACGAAGGCTATAGGGTCCATGCGAAAGGCTGAAGTCCTCCCGTGCCAGAACTTGGCCCTTGGCAGGCATCTGTCTCCCAAGAGCCTCTCAGGCTCCTGTGCCACGTTGGCAAGGGAAAGGGAGTGTTAGCAATGGCTCCAGTTCCCACCCACTTCTGAAGCAGAAGCAAGCTCAGGAAACCCATTAACTTTTCCTTTCAAGACCCAGAAACCAGGAGCTGCCACTGAGAGCTGGAAGCCAGTCAAACAACTGTGAGGGATGCTTCCCAAAAAATCCCCGAAAAACCATCCAAGTTGGGACACTGGTCCCCTCCGTGCCCACAGTTCCAGCCACTGTGCACTCTGGGGTTGACATAGGCACCCACAGAGGCTTTCAAATTAGTTTCACTGAATTCGTTTATCTGAAAGGTGACAGAAACGACAGATTGGGGGCGATTTGTGCTTCTATTGTTCTCCTCTTGGGTCTCTGGTGGTCCTAGAAGGGGCTGTAACACATTCTAGCTATTACCAGGTCTCCAGTTAGTACAGCGGCACACCCTTGCAGACCTCTGAACTGCTCCCCCCAGCACATTTGCAACTTCCTGATTACCAGGGTGTGAATTTGGCTCCATAAGGACGACCTTCGGTCCTGCAGCTAGGAGAGTCACTCATGAGGTCCCTTAATGCAAAAACATCCTGAAGCCACTAACAAAGCCCAAGACAGGGGGAAAAATAGCCTGAAGACGCTGTCACCCCATCCTATACTGAGGGAAGGGGTCACACGTGACTACAGGGGTAGGAACCCGAGTTTTCTGGCTCCCTTTATCCTTGTGACTTTCCCATTCAACAACCTTGTAAGTTGTTTAAAACCCCATGAGTTGATCACTTCCCTAAAAGGAGAAAAGAGCAACTCGTCAACAAAACTGCCCTGCCAAGGCGATTGACTTTGTGTTCTAATATAAACTCTGAGAGGCTTGCTCAGTAAGGCTCAAATATCCTTGCAGACTGGTGAATTAGCCCAGCTGACTCTGTCCATGAAGAGATCTTCTCCTAATGCTACCTGGGCCACTTGGAGACCTCTTGCTCTGCTTCCCTGGATGGCAGATTTGTTCATTTGTCTGCTCTATGCTCTTCAAGTAAGCCGAAACTAGCTGAGAGCCACGTGGGCCCAACTTGCTGGCAAGAATACGCGGCGAGCCCCTCGTTCCCCCCACCCTCATCCTGCCCCCAGCATTCTTAGGATGACACGGAAGAACTGAATCTTAAACTTCTACCCTCTCCCCACCCACGATCCGCCAAAGGGCGCGCACATACCTGGAGCCTAGGCCGGCCTGGTAGAAGCGCCGCGTCTCTGATTTGCCTGGAGCGGCCTCCAGCCCTTTATACAGCCCAACCCGCTTAGTAGCCACGTCGGAGCGACTGGACAGGGGGCGGGTAACCTTAGAAGGTCTCGGCGATCCGAGAAAGAGAGTCCCTAAAATGTCACCCTTTGGGTGAACTTGCCCTCGGGAGGCACAAATGGGACTCGTGGGGTGTAGTGACAGTCCCCCCAGGAGTGTTTAGGGGGTCCCATCTCGGGTAGAGGCGGGGCCAGAGGAGGGGCTTGGGAAGGTCAGGGGCGGGTGGGGCGCTCTGTTTGCACCCGGGAGGGGCGGAGAAGGGGAGGTGCGGCGGCGGGGGCGTGGCGAGGGCGTGGCGAGGCGGCCCTGGGCTCCCCGCCCCGAACTCCGGGCCCGCGCACCCAGCGCTGATCTACTCGCCGGGAAGGCGGCGCCGGCGCCGGCGGCTCACGCTGTGCCCACTCCCGGGTGCTGCGCTCCCGTAGCGAGTGGGCTTCTTAAACCCTGGCCAGCCGCGGCCCCTGCAGAGAGGTGGCCTCTGCATCCCAGTTTTTCACTGCGGGGACGCTCCAGCACGTGCGACCCTTCTTCAGGGGTGTTCTCACGAGCGGCTACCAAGCAGAGAGCACCCAACTTTGCCACCTTGAGGGTCGCCGTCGCTCAACGAGAGCTTGCTTGCTTAGCCGCACAACTGGGGACTCCGTGCTCCTGCCGGCGGAGCTGGTCCCCAGCCCGGCGCGCTGCAAGCAGAGGATAGCTCTGGAGAAGTGGCGGGGAGCAGTAGCGGCAGCTGCCTCGACTTCCCTTGCAGCGCGCTGAAGAGGACCCTTGGAGCCCCTCCGGGCCCCGGGCGCTGAATGATTGGCAGGAGGAACGCACCCTGCACCTGGTGAGCCCGCTCCGCGCCGCGTCCCTGGGTGTCGTGGCTCAGACCCTGCGCGGGTGAACTAGTCCTGGGGCAGCATTGGACTGTCTATGAGTGGTATAGGTCTCGGTTAGGTTTACTCTGCAGGCAGCTGGGTGGGAACAGCCTGGCAGCCGCGCGAGTAGGAATAGGACCACCATCAGTGCGAAGGCGGTCGCAGTGGAGGTAGTGCACAGGCTGGAAGTTTGTGTCCTAGCCTTTGCCCAGAGCCGAGAGTGCGTTGGAAAGGAGCTGGAGTGTCCGGGTGTGCGATCGGACAGTGGGCGAGCCTGCACCTCGGCCAGCACCTCTCAGGTATGCGTGGAGGTCTGTGCGCGCACTCCGCGCGATGCTAGGCTCGCGTGTTGGGAGCTGCAGTCAGCCAGATCTCGCAATCGGAATCGCCTACCTCCCAGCCCTGTGGGTTCGGGGACATTTTCTTGCTCTCGGTACAGGGCCTTTCCGGTGTTCGCGAGAATCCGGGGATAGTGGGACTAGGACTCAACTCCGCCAGACTGTTTTGTTGAGGTAGACTAAGGCAGGGTGATGAGGCCTGGGAACCCGCTAGACACTCGCGGAGCCCCTGTGCACTGGCACCTCCGCCTCATGCTTTTCGTACCCGGGCTCAGGGTCTGGGGTCAGGCGAAGATCCGGGCTCGGGCGAAGATCCGGGCTCGGGATGTTCGGAGGAACTGTTGGAGGTGGGGGGTTAAACCCGCGAGATCACCCCTGGTACTGGGCCTAGCGTGGTTGGGTTCCAGTTCCCCTGGCTTTGGCGGGAAGCGCTTTCGTCTGTCTTTTTGTTGTTGTACCTGGATGCGGTTGCCTGGAGTTGAGCTTTAACTTTCCTGCGCCCTCGGCGTCCCACAGATCCCCGGCAGGGGGCGCCAAGAGCGAGCTTTCGGAGAGGGCGAGAGGATGCTTCAGTCTGTTGGCGTTTCTGTCCTGGGCAGGAGGGTAGGAAATCCTAGTAGTGATAAAACACAGATTTTGCAGTAATTGCACCTCAAAAGGTGAAGGGCAGAGGAAGTTTTCTGTTACCGTAGAGAGCTTTCGGTCTACTCAGAAGAAGGGACAGAAAAGTTGGATGGAAGTCCTCTCACTGGAAAGGTCTCTTCGAAGACAAATTCCTACAAACGCCTCTGCAAATCTTTCTCCTTTGACAATTGGGTTTGACAAGAAGGCAATTGAAATTGTGTGAAAATGTCATAGTTATGTGCAATACGGAGAGGAAGTTCGGTTCCCGAGGAGCATATTGGTTAAAAGGCAGGGTGTTAAAATTACTGCAGCTTACTTATTTATATTTATTTTAAAATAGCTGTGTGTCCAGGGTTATCTGGGAGGGCTCTGTTGTAACGGCTAAGAGTATGAAGAACAGAGTCGTTATTAACTACAGAGATCATCTTTTAAAAGGAGACACAGAAAGACTAAACCAGACTTTAGCAGCAAATGGTTTTTAATACCCTATTAGAATTGTTGAATTAGCTGCTGATTAATGCTACTTTTCACTGTTTTGCGAGAAGGTACAGCCTATCCCTGGGAATAAGCAGTTCACAGTTCCACTGAAGGCATTAGTCTTAAGCGGACACCTTCTACCGTAGATCACTGAAGCAACTTTTCTGCGTTTACTCCAAACGAAATGTGCATTTCTTTCTGCCCACTCAAATTTCTTCTGCATGCTTGATTTACATGGAAGAGCGGTTCTACATGGAATTATCTGAAGCACAGATTGGCTTGAGTTTGTTTATTGTAAAAGTGTTGGGGGCAGTGGCTCCCCGAGATGCTGCCTGTAGTCACAATGTGTGGTCATACGACTGCGGGGTCTGTGAACTACTATCCGCTTTTCTACATCTGTAGTCAACACGTGCTTGTCCTCATGGAAGGAGGATGGATGGTGCTCATTATTTTATGCCTTTTAAGATGTTGCTAGCACTTTTGAGTGTCTTAATGGCAAACAGCTGCGGGATCCCTGCTGAGAGCAAAGACTTTAGTCTTCTGGGCCGGAAAGCCTGTATTTGACCAGAGAAGTATTTGAGGTGTTCAGAATTTGGTGAAAATAAACTGGTATTTGTCCCTGTTTGTGTCTGTCTCAACTTCTTAGCCATACCTGCAAGAATGAAGCAATGTAGACCGCAGAGTAAAACTAGTTGACAATAAGCGTATCCTTGCAAACTTAGCATAAGCTTGGAATCCACGGACAACCGGAAGTCCTCCTAGCTATCAGTTTCTCTATCCTCACTTTAGCCTCTTGCTGAGGGTTTCTGGCTCAAGATAGGTGCCAGTTTCTCATTGACTGTATCAATTGCTTCTCATGCCAGAGAGGGCTGCCAAGTGGAACCATTGCAAAGCTCCAGTTAACTGGCTGATGGTCTTTAAGGGCTCTGGATGTCAGATCACTGAAATAGAGGCTCGCCACCAATAAAATACAGGAAGGTGGAGGAGGATTAGGCGGGACTTTGCTGGTAGTTCAACCAATGATACAGGCTATTCCATCGAACAAATGGGTGAACATTGACTCCAGAGTTTGCAGATTAGAACCTGCCCCCAGATCTCGTAGTGTGCACTAAAGAATAAATCCATTCATTTACATTAAGTCCTAGCTAAGTAACCCATTTTTGGTGTAGATACGTACAACCATTTCTTCTTTCTATAATAAATCCGCGATAATTCTTGATTCTAAAATTATACCAAATTGGTATTACAAAATGTATCTTGAGTTGTTGCTATAGTTACTCAGACAAATTGGTATTATAAAATGTATCTTGAGTTGTTGCTATAGTTACTCAGACAAATTGCTTAGGGTATAATTATAATGCCAAGGTGACAAGTTTTTGTGTTTAATGTTTAATAATGTTGAATACACAAATTACAGTGTCGAACAAATTGAATTGCAACTAAGTATCTAATGGGGCAGCTTCTCCATGTCTGCCCACCTGCACCTGCTTGAAAATTTATATTGATATTCTGCAAAGTTAACTTTTCTGGAATCCCCAGATGAGCATATGTCATTTCCTAAGCTGTTTATAGTGTCTCTGGTGCTGTTGTCGGCAACATAGAGATTTTCACAGATGCTCCTGCATCCTTTCTGTTTGAAGATATAAGTCTAGTCCAAAATTACTGTGCTTTAAAGCCTCTCCCACCCTGCAGACATGCTCTGTTATGGATAGGACATTCTGCTGTTTTTAATTCCCACTGATTGGTAGCATCACAGAGATGAGTCTCCTCCAGTTCTTCCAGATGTAGTGTCTAGTATACATGTAAATATGTGTAAATTTTTTTGGTATTTAACTTTTTTTTAAGTAAATGAGTGTGCATGTATGTGTGTGTGTGTGTGTGTGTGTGTGTGTGCTTTGCACATGACATGGTGAATGTGTGAAGGTCACATGACAGCTTGTGGAAGTTGGTTCTGTTCTTCCACCATGTATCTGAGGACCAAATTTGGGTCATTCGATTTGGTAGCAAGTGCCTTTTTACCAACTCTGCCATTGTGTTCCGGGTTCTGATTACTTAGGCACACAGCATCTATTTCTGACAAGAAGGAAAAAGGGAATATAAACTCTACTTCAGACCTATGCAGACTTTCCACCCTCAGCCTAAAATTGTTTCGTTCAGAGTTTCAGGAAGACAGAACACAGCAAACAGAAAGCATGGCCCAAGAGAAGCCATTGAATCTTAAGTTATTTTAGCATACAGATACTGACATAATTAATTGGTGAGTTGTGGAAGATCCTAGGAATAGGAAACCTCGCCTCCATTTCACAGGGTAGTTTGATGTCAGAAAGCTTCAAAGATGGAGTTGTATTTCATCTGGGGCATGCCATTGAAAGCAGGATCAATGCAGCGTGGACTCAAACAGTCAAAACACTTTGCCCAAAGTATGCCTGTCATCATCTCCTTTTTCCTTCTCTCTCTCTTTCTTTTTCCTGGTCCCCGAATTTATGGTTATTTAACAAGACCAAAGCAGAGCACATCTTACTCCCCTTCCCGAGTTCCCAGATGTTTCCCCACATGCCCACAAGTGAACGTGGAGAAGTAAGTCACTCAATCGCTACTTTTTCTTCGCATGTTTTCGGACTGGCTGTCTGATTAACAGCAAATGGGAAACGATTTCACAAGAGAATCTGCCTTTGTTAAAGGGTGGCTTCTGTTGTGTTTGGTCACGAACCCACCTGTCTTTTATCTCTCAGGCTTTCACTCCGTTTCGTCTCTGCTTTCCCGGGGAATTGACTGACCTGGAGTTCAAACCAAGTGACGAGGAAGCACACAGCGGAACAATTCTACTTTGTGTTGCATTTTTATGGGCATTTGAGAGTAAATCCCATTACTGCAGTGGGTAATTCAATTACAGATATATATGATAAATAACCAGCCAAGTGATAATATCAGCAGCTGACACTATTGGAGAAATAATACTGTATTTGCTGAGATAAAAGATTAAAAATGAAAGTTGTAGGCAGGTGACAGCCACAGTGGCACAAGGACATCTTGGTCATAGGCCGTAGAGTCCCTCTCATCTGGCTCACATTCACCCAGTGTCTGGCAATGGTGCATGCATGATGCAGCCATGGAAAGAAAGCCCATCAGTGACAAGAAGGGTCTGCATTCACCAGACGGCTAGTGCTTCACCAAAACTTCTGTTCCAAATCACAGGATGTGTTTCATAAACTCCATCCAAACATGATTCCATACAAAGGAAATCTCTTTCTGTAACAATAGACAGAAAAACCGGAGTTGCCTTGTATCTGGAAGAGGCTTCCCGAAGCTGTCTGTACCATGAAGGATGCCTAGGGAAGTTTGCAGTGTAGCAGTTTGGTTTAGTGAAACCAAAAGGGTTTGAGGATCACAGCTGATTTCTGAGTTTCTCATAGAAAGCTAGTATTTGCATTTGCTTTACTGATTGTAATGCTAAAGAAGTTGTAACTAGTGGCATACAGTAAAGGTAAATAAGGAGATTAAGAAGAAAACAATTGCCCCAGATGTTAAACTTCTTTTGGTCTAGCCAAAGCTACAATTCAGCCGTCATTCATTCTGCTTGGCCTAAATGTGTCAGTCAAATAGGATGTGCTTTGCAACCATCTTGTCACTTAAGTCCTTATGTGTTCTAGCCCCGTGCTTGACTGAGGGGAATGCCTACAGGTCCATGTTTTAGGGAAGCAACTTGCCTGGTTGAGAAAGGGAATAGGAGATTCTTCTACCTTTAATTTGGGGTTTGCTGGCAACATTTTGCACTCGTGAAAGAATGTGCTGGAGAGTGGTGTTAGAGAGTCTGGCAGTGGTGATGGCTGTCGTAGGCGGGAGCAGCGGTAGCACCACTGTCCCCATGTCACTCATGGATGCACGTAGCAGCTGAGGGGTTGAGCCATCCAGGTAGACTTGGAGATGGCTGAGAGTCATGCTGGATGAGACCCCCACATCCATGTTGCTTGCGTAGGGCCCTTGAAGAGCTAATCTGACTGGGGATGGTAATGGGAAGCCAGGAAGACTCCCCGGCAAGGGCGGCCTGGTGTGGGTCATCACCAATTGGGACCTAAGAAAGGACGGTGCGGAACAAAACTCTAGGTGGAGGTTATGATCTGGAGAAAGAGCTCCCAGAACTTGAAGTCGACAATAGAACCATATGAACTTGCCTGGCCTTGTGCCCACTTCAAGTCCACCAACGGTCACACTCTGCTCCGTACGTTCAGAATGGGCCCAAAAGCCAGAACTCTACAGGAAGAAGTGAATGGCTCTACAGCCTGTTCACGGTCACAGCTGCCCCCCGAACTCCTTCCTGTCCCGCTGCCTGCTTCTAGGAGCCTGGCCTTGGCACTCCTGCTTGGAAGGCTTTTCTTGCGTTTTTCTGTGGGACTTTCTGTCTGTAGGCCTGGCCGCCTTGAGGTCCTTCCTCAAGCATCCCCTCTTCAGAAGAAGAGTCTCCAAAATACACGATTGAGAACATCTCCTCTCCCTTTTCCTCCCCCTAGCCTTCTTACTTTATTTTCCCCCCTTATTGTTCGTTGCAACAATATATATGATATATATTTCTTAATATATATTTTTATATATTATATAATATATTATATTTTGTTTGATATATTATATTTACATATAGTACAATATAATATATTCTTATATATTATTAATATATTTCACCAATGTAGAGTGTAAACTTAAGATAGGTGGGATTGCCTTGTTTATGTCTGTGTTCCCCAGTTCCTAATGATGCCGGGCAGACACATGGGGCCCTCTGGCTCCAATGGATCAGTAAATGAATGGGTAAATATGTTACATACTTCAGACTGCAGTGGAGCTTTGCATGTCACACGGATGGTGAGAACGGTTTATATTTTTCACAAGAAGAAACATATTCTCATACATTCAAACTGATTTCATGACCACAGTCTTAGAATTTAGCTGTGTCTGAAAGCCAGGAGCCATGGGGACTGTAATCCTCCATATATTCTAATATATGCTAATTATACATTAAGTAGGTACTTGGTAAATAAATTGGTGACCTTGCTTGGCTTGGAATTAGCATAGGAATACTTTGTGTGTATCAAAGCATAAAGAGTGGAATTCCAGGCTGTTAGTTGCTTATTTAGAACCACTTCCCACCCACACAAAGTTCCAGGGAACAAACTGTATCATCATTACATATTTTCACACATTATGGCTTCAGAAAATTGTAGAAATATGCCAGGCTTTCTCATTTCGTTCCCGAGATCAGGGCGATCAGCCTTGCCAGTTAGTTACATGTATATAGCTACGCCATAAGCTCTAGCAGGTAAGCAGTTAAGCAAAACGTTTTATTTCTTTTTTTT
>JAQHUG010000220.1:2524074-2559022 GCA_028555095.1 Dicrostonyx torquatus
ACTGGCTTGTAGACTTACAATGAGTCAGTTTTATAGCGTGTAACCCACCTCAGTAATATGGTTAGAAACGAAAATCTGGGACATAACTTCTAAAGTTAGAGTGAATTAGATGGCCAGCAGCCTAAACATAGCTCCTGCTGAATTTTCTGGGGGTTTTAGTCTGGGTTCCCACAATTCTTTTTAGAGAATTAGTGTCAAGGGAGATATACCAAGTCTCTGGGAGCCTGTGGCACTGTTTTCTCTGTTAGAGGAACAGGTAAACTCAGGTTGTTTGCACATGGGTCCGTATATGCACGCCAATTGATCAACTAAACTTAGCCAGCTTAGCTACTTCCAGAGCAAATGACTCCAATGGCTGCCAGGTTTGTTTATGCTTCTTTCCTGCTGGTCCAGTCGTTTTGGGTGTGTGGTGAACACAGAGCCCTGTTAGCACTTCAGTCAGAGTCTGTAACTCACAGGATAAAGCTTCTTCACTAAGGGAGGATGATCTGCTTTGCCGGGGTCAAGTTCACCTGCTTCTGCACTCTCAGGTCTCCTACAGTTGCTGCCATTGGCTCCAGCTGGTGGATGAGGCTTTTGTTTCCTTCTTTTGTGGCAGGATCTTGCTGAGTAGCCCCGTAGTAGGTAACTTCCAACAGCCACACCCAAAATCGGAGCACAAGATTCTATGCTGCTTGGCATTTTCCTTTACTTCATCTCTCCATCCCTCAGCCCTCTCTTGTCATAGGGTCCTGGCTGTGTTGCTCAGGTGGGCCTCCCACTTCCATGTCCTCAGGTGAAGGGCCTCGCACCTGACTAGAAGGCGAGTTTCAAAGTGCTCCAAAGCTGGACCCCTTTTACGTGAGAGAGCTTTCGAGCCTTTCTAGGTCTTGCTATTCCGCTCTCTGCTTTGGCTAAGGTGTGAAGCTGAGAATAGGATGTGGGTAGGTAGGTGTGAACTAGCTACTGCCTGAAGTTTACTTCCCCTCAGTTGTCTTCCAGGGGAAGTGAGTGAGTTTATCCCTCTCCCCTTGTTGACTGTGACTGCCATCTGTCCACTGCCTTAAAATCCACCCGCCTCCTGCCACAGGCTGCTCAGCTCTCCTGTGGCCTCCATGCTTTGTCCGCATCCGTTGGCTTCCACATGGTGACTTTCCGTCAAAGTGTTTGCTTTGGCATAGGCAGTCTGTGCTCCAAGAACGCCCTGTGTGGGGTTTAGAATCTGGCCACAGCTGGCCAGTGCTCTAGCTCGTAGACATCTTTCCATTAGCAAGGAAGTATTTTTTATCTAACTCTGTGCGGGTGTGGGGACCAGCCCTGCATTTCTCCAGCACCTCATCTCTCCAGTCCCTGCAGTTGTAGGGAAGTGACACAGGCTGTCTGATTCCACTGCAGTATTTTATAGACCTCTTGGAGTATTCTTTCTCATTGATTTACTCTGAGTTAGTCTCCTTGCAAATAAGCATCCCTGACCTAAGCCAAAACCAGGGTGATATTTACAGGGCAGCCATGCTTTCTCTTCCCAGTTCCGAGCACTTGCCATGGCAAGTGAGAAGCATTTATTTGTGAGACTTAATTCTTCTTCCTTCTTTCTGCCCATTTTTGGTGGTTTCAAGGGATCAGTAGAATACTGGTTATGCAGGCATTATTTTTCTTTATTTAATTTTGTTTTCTTTTGTTTCCAATGAGCTAATGTTCTCTAGATTTTTAGGGGAGCCGGTTAGACATTTTGTTAAACAGGTTGAATGTGTTTCCAGGGTGGATTTGGGTTATAGAGTAAACAAGCAATGTGTGGCTTTCTCTTATTAAGTCCTCTAGAGTAGTTGTTGGCCTGTTTGGGTTCTGATAGCTTGAGTTGATCTCAAGCGTGTATCAATTGCAGTATGATCTGGAGACATTACTCTGACTAGGGATAGCACTATTACCTTTGAAAGCTTTTACTTTTTTCCCCAGCCATTTTCTTTTCTGGGATGCATCTAAGATTTCACATAAGGATTTGTTTGGATTCTGGCAGATGTGTGGGATCCTAACTTTATTGTTGCAGGCTGAAGCATAAGAAGGGACTCTGGATATCACTATCTAGCCTGAAGGGTTGATACCTTCCTCTCACGCACCCCCCCCCCAAGATTATGGTTGGATCCTACTAAGCTGGGCTGTAGCTCTGTTGGTAGACTGTTTTCTAGTAAGTCTCATGTGCAGGGATCGCATCACCAGTACCAGCACTGCACAAACTGGGGCTGTGGTCCATGTGCCTGTAATTCCTGCGTGTGAAATGTGCAAGCAGAAGGGTCAGACGTTTCTCAGCTGAATAGCAAGCTGGAGGCCAGCCTGGGCTACATGGGATTCTGTCGCACCCTGACACCTGAGATCCTGCTCCTGTGTCAGCAAAGGAAAAGTCTGAACTCTGAGCTAAGAGTTAAAAGTAGACATTTATTTAAAGTTTAATGTTTCCAATCCCAACACAGTATACACAAATGATGTTTTCCAGGGAATTAGCTCAGGTGTCAGAGGTTGACAACATACCCTCCTTATTAGTGTGATAATGTGGCCTTCCATGTCCACCCTTCAGTCTTTGCGTATGTGTTGGGGGATTCCGAGGTCAACTTCAGGTGCTGCTCCTCATGACAGAACTTGTTATTAGAAGCCCATCCCTGCCATCCCAGTGCTGGCCTTAGACGATCAAACCACAGACCACTTCCTTCAGCTTTGTTGTATGGCCTCTGGATTGAACTCAGATCTGCAGGCTTGGGAAGCAAACACTTTCGCTGACTGAGCCATCTCCCCAGCCCTCACTCAGTCTTTTAATTATTATCCTCCAGCTTTACCAGAAACATCAGTCTCAGCCACCTTCCCTTGACCAACTATGCAGAATGAGGTTTGCTGGCTTGGCTGAGCCATGTTTGTCAGGACCCATGGATCTGGGAACTGCCACAGCTGGTGTGACAAGAGCTCTGTGCTCTCTTCAGCCTTGCTCCTGGGCTGTTTGTGTCACCTCCTGCATGGGCCACTCAGTCTGACATCTGTACTGTGTGCTGGGCTGCCTAGCTGGGGAGTATGCGTCTGTTTCTGGGGTCACTTTCTCTTTGCTTGCTGCAGCATGATGGGCATCCCATTCTTCAGCCCCGCTTGCTTGAGAGACAGAGCGATGCAGCAGGGCTGTGCATGCCTCTTCCCTCACTGCTTCACTACCTCCTGCCAATCATCCTGCCTTTGCTTTATGTCACACCAGGTGGTGCTGGACTGATGGCTGATGTGAAAGTATTTACCTCCCTCCCTCCCCGCCCCCAATTTTGTTCAGGGCACAGCTAGAACCATCGTTTCCGTAATGCTTTATATACCTGAGGATGTCCCCCTGAATGCAAGCCCTGCAGTGGTGGTCCTGGGGGTGGGCTGGGGAGTGGAGTTCAGAGGTCTGGGAGGAGGAGGAATCTGAGCAGACTTGTTCAAGTCCAGACACCATAGTTGTTGCAGTTTCCTAGTCTACTCTGAAGTCGGGCCTGGAGCCAAATTTACTTTCCGTCTGCCAGCAGTGATAGAATTTCTCGGGTCCCATCACCGGCTTGTGAAAAGAAATCAGGGAAGTGCAAGCTGGCAAGGAAGAGTTGGTAGACTCATTCACTTGAAAGTTTACGCTAGCCTGAAATGTTATTTAACTTGAGCAATTTCTCCCGGCCCACCTGCTGAGTTCCTCTCTCCCTGAGGTTTATTTTGGTACAGGGGAAAGCCAGTGGAGGACTCACAGTGGGGAACTTAACAAGACACATCTCAGAGTCCAAACTAGCAGGATGGGCTTTTAGGGTTCAACATTCGCTAAAAACTTCATGGGAGTCAGAATGTCGTAGTCTGTTTTCCATTGCTATAATGTAATATTCGAGGCTGGGTAATTTAATAAAGAAAAAAGGTGTAAGGATGTGGCATCAGTCAGGGTGGTTCCTCATGATGGGTGGCATCATAATGGTGGGAGCAAATAGACAGGAAATCACAGCCGTGGGAGGGGCCAATAGCAGCCTCCCATTCTTCTCACCTCTTAAAGATCCTGCCACATCCCACCACCACACTGAGGACCAGCTTGTAATGTGATCCCCTGGTGGCTGTCATTCATCATAACAACATCTAAATGGTGGGAGTTTAGTTCCTGCAACTGTACACAAGTTAAGGAATCATGATGCTGCACCGCAATGATCAAAGCACTCAGAAGACATTTCTTAACAGAGTATGGACTGAGTTTCATTATTTCCTCATTAATCTGAAAGACCAAGGGTAAAGAGAACCTTGACTTACCTGGCCTTTGTAGAATGTGTCCTGAATTTTTGATGGGAGGAGGCACTTCCCAGTGATGATGTATGGAAAAGGGAAGATGTTCTCATGTCGACGATAACAGAAACACTGGTGAGTTCTGGTTGGTGGAGGGAGCAGGAGACACTTTGGAACATGGAAGACTTGACAGGTATCCCTCACTTGATCTGTGTGAATCAACGTGCCTCAAGAATCTTCTAGAACACTATAGATGGTTTGTGGTTGTTTATTTGTTTGTTTTCTCCTCATAGTGTCTAAATACCTTATTCTTTTTCTTTTTCTAGTGGGAAAAGAATCATAGTCTTCCAGGGGTCTTATTGTAGAGAAATTTAGCGATATATGGCTCAGTTTTGTTTAGTAATTATCCCTCATGTCACCCAGCACCCTTGAGTCACCTCCTTTCCTTACTTGACAAGATGCTTAGGTGTCAATGCGGGAAGGCCTTGAGAAGCAAAGATCTCCCCAGTTAGGGAGCTCCCCCCAGGCAGACACTGGGGGCTCCATTTAGTCTCATCTCACTTACTATAAACTGGTCCACACACTGACTTTTTCTGTTCTTGGCTTCCCAGGCAGATGTTGGGTTTGTTTAAAGTGGGAAAAAATGCTTGCAGTTGGATATATCTAGCCATGTGTGATCCTGTTACCTGCAGAAGAGCCGGGAAGCATCTCTACGCGGTTTGGAGCCTTGCTCTGGAATATTGGCAGACTCCTTCTCAGAATAATGCTGCTGTGTTCCATAAACTAAGTTTGAAAGTTCATCCTCAATCTATAATCAAGGGTGCCTTCAATTAGTTGTGGCAATACACACACTTTTAATAGTTTTGAGATTTACTCTTAAGTATCTTTCAATGATCTTTTGGAATTTTGTGTTTTAATTAACAGTATACATTCCCTGAAGAGTGAGCCTTTGGGACGAATCTTCCTGCCTTGAAGTTGCTGGAGATGGTCCTAAGTGGAAAAATTAGGGTTGCAATTGGAAGCATGGCAGATTGTCATTAAGAGACTTGGACAGAGGGGGTAATTAGCACATTGTTCACAGTAGGGACTCCTGGGAGGCCCTCAGGGCCAAGTGTCCTTCTGGGTTGGTCTTTAATTGCACTTTTGAATGAGAACAGAGTTGGCTACTGGGTTTAATTAAGCCTGAGGGGCTAGCCTCATGAAAACAAGGCCGGCAGGTATTAGGAAAGGCTGCTTTCTGGAGCCCTAGGATTACCTACGTTTATCTTTTTCCTCTTCTTAAACCAGCACCAGGGTTGACCTCTGTCAGCTGGCTCTAGGGCCTGATAATTGTGGTGTGATGTTAAATGTTTTAAAATCCTGGAGTAAAAGGGGCATTCGTGTCAGACAAATCCATCTTTAGTGTCTTTGCAAGTGCATGCAAAACTAAAATCACAGATGCATTTATATAGAAGAGATTGGAGCACAGTTAGGAACTGTGGACAGCTGAAGGAATATGTCAATGTTTGAAATACATGTTTGACGAGCTTTGTCCTTCTGTGCAACTGGGAATTTGTTAGCTGTTTCTCCACAATCATATAATTTAATTAAGTTAATTGGATTTATTTAACCAAAGATGCCACATTTTAATAGTTAGAGATGCAAGAAATATGCCAAATTTTATTATTTTATAGTGAATATCTCAGTTAAGTATTTTGTACCTAAGCTGTATTAAATCCTCTGCTTATAATCGCAGACATTAAATCCTATGTTGATTATGTATCTTTTAATCTTTCCTCTTAAAAGAAGACATCTATTAAAAAAAGTAGCCCATGGAAGTTTCTCCAAACATCCTTGAGGAACTCTTTTCTTGCCTTCCGCATGTGTTACCCAGTTTGTCACCAGAAACACATCTGTTGCTCTCACAGTAGGTTGAAGTGTTCAGAGGGTAGCTGGGCTATTTTTATCAGGCCCCAGTGTGTTCAGTGCTGGATGATTTCCAATGATCCAAAGTTAGTAACGGCCTCTTAGACATCGCAGTGTTGAACACTCAGACAGTTTGGCACATTCAACGTCATTGGATTGTCGACTGGAACCCAACACAAGCATGGTAGGCTTTGTTAAAGCTCATATATACCTCTCCGGAGAAAGCAAAAGGTGAATCTGCAGTTGTGGGTGAAGATAACCGAAGTTCTGAAAACAGGAGCTAGACAGAGTGTGTGCTGTGCAAGACTGCAGCCTTCTGCCCGAAGGCTGTTAGATACCCAATGGGGACAGTCTGGGACACTGCGACAGACCATGCAGGACAGCTGAAATCTGCTTTCTTCTTCTAGAGAGGTCAAGGGGGAAGGGTGGTGCACCCATCCAAGGCAGAAAGAACCTGGTTGTCATGGCGGCCTTTCATCAGTAGGAGAGGGAAGTGGATACTGTTACCCACGTAGAAACATCTGTGACTCAGGCGTGGCTCCCAGTTATCCCAGACACACATGTGGCATCTCCTGTGTCTAGGGACAGGCACCACCACCACACACATACATAGCGTTGTCCCCTCCACCTTATCCATTGATTCTGCCCCCAACCCTGAGGTTTTTTGTTTGTTTATAAAATAATCTGAGGATTTTTGTTTGTTTATAAAATAATCCATGGCTTACAAAAACCTGGACTAATTTCTTTCTTTCTTTTTTTTTTTTTTTTTTGGTTTTTCAAGACAAGGTTTCTCTGTGGCTTTGGAGCCTGCACTGGAACTAGCTCTTGTAGACCAGGCTGGCCTCGAACTCACAAAGATCCGCCTGCCTCTGCCTCCCGAGTGCTGGGATTAAAGGCGTGCGCCACCACCGGCCGGCTAAAAACCTGGACTAATTTCAATAGCGTTATGCCAACGTTTTCTATTGCCTTGCTGTAAACTGGCGTGACAGAAGGGTAGAATGGAAACGTTTGTGTTTGCTTTGTTGAATACGGTCTGCCTCCTAGTTGACACTCACAGTCCGCAAAGCCCCTGACCCCAAGGACACTCTAGAGACTGTCCAGTTTCACCCCTGTCCAGGCAGGCTTCTCTGAACCTCCCCAGAGAGATGATGTTCTTATATTCTTATGCTTTATGCTTATGAAAGAGGGGCTCACACTGGGGGCCCACCAACTGGACAGGTGATTTGCTTTTGCTTGGCCCAGCTCCACTGAAGACACTGCACAGAGGGAACCACCATGCCTTCCAGGAAACATTTCCTAGTTATTGCTCCAGGCTGGTGCTATACTCTACCATGTGAAGTCAGTGTGCAGGTGCCAGGGATGGCTTCACTCCTGTTTTCCAGTGGGCATACCCCCTGTCCTGGAACAGATGCTAGTCCTTTCCTGCAGGGTTCCTTGAGAACATAAACCAATGTTCCACGTTCTGTTTAATGTGGAATTGCAAGGATCCTATGGCAGGGTCACAGTGGTAAGAAGAGAGAGGGAGAGTTAGGTGAGAAAGCAGGAGAGCATAGAAGCTGTCCTTAGTGTCGTCTTGCCTTGGTGGGGCTTCTTCACTGGGGTAAAGTGGCACGCAGGGGATTGGGGACAGTGGCAGAAAAGAGACTGATGGCTTCCTAATGTTTCAGGAAGCCCCCTGAAGTAGCATTCTTGAAGTGTTCTTCTCTCTCTCTCTCTCTCTCTCTCTCTCTCTCTCTCTCTCTCTCTCTCTCTGTGTGTGTGTGTGTGTGTGTGTGTGTGTGTGTGTGTGTGTATTGGAGATTGAACTGACAACCTTGTGTGTGCTATTCAGGTTCTCCGTGCTCTACTCCTGAGGTACACACTCAGTCCTGGTTTCTTTTTTTAACATCTGATCTGTCCTTTACAGTATAAGTCAGCATAACAAAGGGTTGGCGACTTGATCACTTAAGACAGCTCTGTGTGTGGTCAACGCTTGGGTCTCTGGCATTCTGCTGTCTGTCAGAGAGCACGTTCTATCTGATGATACAGTTCTCTGCATGCAGAGGTTGCCTTAAATCAAAAACGGCTTCAGGGTTGCTAAGTAAATCTTGTACTGTTTGCATGCTTTATTTTGGCAAATCACAGAAAATTGGGGATTGTCATCTCCCTGTGGCACTGTTGTCCATCTCACAGCATCCCCAAATATGTAGTGGGTTTCTTAGTGTCTTTCAGGGGACAAAAGTCACAAATTCACTTTTGTGGCAGAATGTCCTTCACAATGTGAAGATACTCAGCAGCCAAGATAAAGATGTCCTTTTGAGAAGTGGAAGAGCTTCAGGACTTGCAATGGGAAACTGGAGCTGCTTGCAGACCACTGCTGCTGAGCCCTTGCTGAGTGCAGCACGCTCTGCCTTCCGGCCTCATCTTCACCTTCATGGCAGCTCTTTAGCACGGAGCTTGGGTAAACTGGGAAGTTTCTCTTTTAAAGTGAGTCCTGCATTTTGGTTCAGATCCCTAACTAGTCTCCAGGCTCCAGAGAACTGTCTCTGTCTTTCCCAGGTTTTCCTCGTGTGTAGATCCCAAGATAGATCCCAAGGGGCCTGTTGGAATCAGTCTAGGATTCAGAGTGTCATCGTGCAGCACGAAAATGCCACACAGCTTTTGTTTCCCAAGTTGTGAGCTCATTGCAACAGGGGTGGTAAGGCAGGTGACATCCACCCTTCCCCTCCTATTGTCACTTTGTGGAAACCTGAGAGAGCGCTATTTAGGGGTAAATTTTGGCTAACTTTTTAATTTTAAAGTACTAACTTTAAAATAAGGAGCAGGTCATTGTAAAAGAGTTCTTAACTCTTCCTTATGCAGTATTGTTACTTAAGATTGGGTTGTCAATTGTCTGTGCATTTTAGTATTGGATATTTAATTTGTATATACATATTTATATTTCAATTGTCAATCAGAACATATAATCCTAGAAAGACTGTGTGAATATACCTAGGATCTATCAGATGATTCATATTTATTTGGATGGGAGGGTCTCAGTTCTCCTACCATCAGCATGAGCTATGTGTCCTTCAGTTTCCCTTCTCCCTGAGGAACACTCCCAGCCTTGTTTTGTTCTGTTCTTCATAGTATAAACCAAATTTAGCTGTGCACATTGGTGTATGTTCCTCTCTAAGAAAGCTGTGACAGGGCTGGAGAGATGGCTCAGAGGTTAAGAGCACTGGCTGTTCTTCCAGAGGTCCTGAGTCCAATTCCCAGCAACCACGTGGTGGCTCACAACCATCTGTAATGAGATCTGGTGCCCTCTTCTGGCCTGCAGGTATACGTGCAGACAGAACACTGTATACATAATAAATAAGTAAATCTTAAAAAAAAATAAAAAAAAAGAAAGCTGTGACAGCAAAGCTCCAGAGCAAGGAAGGGAATTGGGCACACATACCCCGATACCTCATACTGGCAAATGTCCCAAATGGATGCCTCCCCCTGGGGCTTCCCAGGGCTCTCCTGGCTCTTTCCCTCTCCTTAGAAGTGGTGCTGGCTAGTGGGCCACCTAAGATAATACCTACTGAGTATCTGAGTGCAATGTTCTCGGATTTAATGGTACTTGGGTTCAGGCATCCATTCAGAAGGCTTAGTGCAGATTTCCTGTTGCAGCTGGGTAGCTCACAGAGGATAAAGGTTTCTTCTGCCTCTTGGTTCTGAAGGTCTATGAGCAGGTGCTCATCTATCTACTGAGGCTCCTTGGCGATTCAAGTCGAAGTGTGGTGAAGAGGGAGCGAAGGGGCCACAGTGGAGAAGACCCTCTCTGGGAGCCTCTGCTATGGAGGAACTACATACGCTGTTCTTAAAAATAAACCTGATCACTTCCTAAAAGTGCCGCGCTCCTCACGTTGGCAGTAAAACTTCAGTCTGTATGATGATGGGAACAAAACACACCCGACGTTCCAAGGGACCCCAGCAAGTACAAAAGGAATGCCCGAGCCCTGTCCTAGCAGCAGCTTATCAAAAAGACGACCATTCAACAGTCCGTTCTGCTCCAGCAAGCTTGTTCCCGAAAAGCTCTAAGCAGAATAAATGAATAATAATAGCCTAAGCTCCTGGTCATTTTCGAATATACTCGTGGGGTTTTACAAGGATTTGAACACTAGGAGGGGCGGTAATTGAAAGCATGTGATTAGTTTACAATGTGACCAAAAAGTTTGGGCCCAGCTCAGTCCATATCTTGGTACCATTGGCAGAGGCCAATGGGTCATTGTCTGGAATACTCCTTGTGTCAGAGTTCGACATGTTTAATTTTTTGAAATTGGAATGAATCAGGTAATTTCGGTTCAGTGTCTCCGCATTTCATGTTTATGGTCTTGTCCCGCAAAGCTGTCGGGAAAAACTGTACAGCTGCAGGACAAAGGCAGGTCACACACGCAGCTCTCCAGGATGGCAGGTTACCCACCAGAGGGGTCAAGTGGAGCTCTGACCTGTTGTGAAGGTGCTGACAGGTCTGGAAGGCAGGGAAGACGCTGTGGGCTTCTGCTTCAGTAATGCACGAGGAAATGGTGAGCGGCAGAGTTGGCAGGCTCAGATGGGAAGCCCTTCGTCCCCAAGGGCTGACTGCCATTCCTGTAGCACATGGCCACCATAGTCAGTGGTTCCTGAGGCTTGGTGGAGCTGACAGCTGCTTGTGCTCTCGGAACTGGAAGAGAGGGTGATGATAACCAGAACCATCTGGGCAGCACCACAATCATCTGAGTGCTCGGTGGCTTTTCCATAAGTACCAAATTCTTCAAACAGAAGCACCGCGTCTAAGTACCACCCAAGCTTGATGTCTTGCCGCAGCTCAGCCTCCTAATGGTCCTGAAGCCCTGGGCTGACTGCTGGAGCCTAAGTGAAGACCCTTTTTCTCTTTGGCAGGGCCTTCGTATTTTTCCACTCTTTTTGAAAGACAACAAATCAAATCGATAATTATATGTGAGTATAGTCTTAGAGTTCAAGCTACCATCATTTATTATGAGGCTGCACAGCTCTCTTGGGGGCCTAGACTCCACTGGATAGCTTCCCGGGTCTCATCCAGTTGCAGTCACAGATTGACTGGTCCTGGCATCAATACAGCTGGCCTCTCACAGCTGGGTGTAAGAAGCACCTCATTTGCATATCTGATGCTCCAGGGCCTGCCTAGGTCTGGTCTCCTCTGCACAGAAAGATTCAAGGGGCAGGAAATGGAAGTTTCAAGGCTGTGCCCAGAAACTGGCACAGGCCTATTTCCTTTGAATACTTTTGCACAGTGCCAGGGCTTTCCCAGATGTGCAAGTGTGGCCTGATGAGCGAGGGGCAGAGTGCACTGCAGAGGAATGTCTGGGAGAGGCAGCTGTGCATAGGCCATCTGAGGGAAAGGCCATCTGCCACTCCAGACCCCATGTGCAGTGTCTGGGAACTGAGAAGATCACGCGTCATTCGGTGCTTAAGTCAGTCACGCTTGCCTTCAGGTCTGTGAATACAGGGTAGCTTTACACACAACACATGGATGCCAGACTTGCCTATTATAGAACGGGGCAACCTTTTACCACCAGTGGCTTTTGCTTCATCACTATTAGCTGCACAGTTTCCTGCAGCAGCACTGCCCTCTGGGTGGTTTCAGTGTACTGACAGGACAATGTAATTATCGTGGTCGTGAGAGAGGACTTCAGATGTGCCTTGTATTTGTAGAACAGTCCTGATGCATCCCGAAGGAGAACCTTAGACATCTGTTAAGTTGTCCCTGGCTTGAGCTAGTTCTGTCCATGTATGTTAGCGTGTTAGATACTCCACAGTGAGCAGTCTGTAATGCCAGTGGGTCTGACTCTTGGCATGAGCCAGTGAACAGAAACTATTACAGCTGCGCTGTGGTTTGATGTCTTTCTCTACTTAGAAACACATTCACTATGCAGCTGGTTTGCCTCCCTGACTAGGTCCGCTGCACACAGGAGCACCTTCACAGGAAAAGGGGAGGGGTAGGAGGAAGGCAGCAACAATTGCTAAAAATACAACCAGGGCTGGGAGTTGCTGCTGCTCCACATTGCATAAGAGCAGACAGCTCAATGTTAGGGAAAGGGCAGCCTGCTGGCTTCTCATATACTGCTACCCTCCCAGATCCTCAGCAGATCCCAGGCCCTGGAGCACATTCTGGTTGACTTTCTGCCCATTTCTCACCAGCTGTAGAGATGAAGGGAGGGAAATGGGCTCTTGGCTTGAGGGATATTCACATCTGGATATAGCTGGGTCCCTCTACCCAAAGCCTCAACACATTCAAGGTCTGGTCAAGGCTCTTCCAGTTCCATCTGGCCTCTGAGTGGCTGCTAAGCCCTGTTAGTCATGCTGACTCTGAGTTGTTCCTTGTGTTTACCCAGCTCTTGAATTGCGGTCTCCTGACAATGCTCCACGGAGTGTGGTGTGCCATCTGCCCCTGGAGGCTGACTAATGTCGGCATCTGTATCCCATTGGTTTGGGGGCATCCAGTCCTGCAAGCCAAGGGAAGGAAGGGAGAAGCTAAGAAAGTTATTTTTCACTCTTGTGTGGGGACATTGATGGGGGTCTATCTTCCAGCCACTGTCAACCTGGTCTAAGGAGCCTTCCCATGGTTTGAATAGGACTCACATCCTGGCCAGCTCCCTGCCCAGCATTCTCTTTGGCTATCAGCAAGAAGGGAATCCAGGACCAGAACCCACAGTGTGAAGCTGTCATACCTTAGCACTTCTTGGGGCCACCAGTCCATTGTAGCTCTCAAGACTATTGCTGCAGAGGCCACAGGAAGAAACCAGCAAAGGCGACAGAGGACAGCAGTGTTTTCATAAGAAACTGGGAACACTGATGCTGTTGGTGAGTCTCCTTCAGCTAGATAATCCTTATCTCCGAGTTGACATCTTTATCAGACAGTGGGCAGCTATTTACATAATAGAGGGCACTGGTGAATTAATTTTGATAAAATTGGTAAACTATGTTACCTGATGACAGATCTCTCATAAATGCAATTCAAGAGACATTTAGTCTCCTTTATCTAAACCTAGAAATATTGGTTTATGCACACGCATCCCACTTGGCTTTTAGCTAATCGTAAGCTGAAATGTTTATCCCCACATTTCGATAAGCTTTGGCTTGTCAGAGGGAACGGGAAGAGGGGCCCTGTCTGGACTCAGGCTTCAGTCTTTTCACATCATCACACTCCTGGGAGTGGCTTTCCGCAGGGAGGGCATCGCTGTGAGACACCCAGCTCCAGCTTTGTAGCAGGAACATTTTTAAGGGACTGTGGTTTATTAATGAAGAAAACAGCTTTTTGCAAGTTTGTCTGACAGTAATATGAAGGGATTCCTCAGCTTCTAGGTCTCTTCATAGTTATTAAAAATAGAGCCTCTGCAGTCATTATAGACCTTCATGTTTCTGTTCAAATGCTGTTCACGATCAGAGATTGCAAAAATGCACTTTTTGCTCTAGAGGCTGTTATTCTCTCACGTCAGAATAAACCATCCAGTTTCCTCAGATGCCATGTCCATCCTTATATCGCCTACTTTCAAAGAAAAGTGGGATTTCTCATTGCCTGCCAAAGGGAATTTTTGACCTCCAAAGCCTCCTCAAACGCTTCTCACTGTTTTCATTGAAGACAGGACCTGCAAGGAAGTGGGTCTTTCTTGGTGTTCTACTGCTCCAGGGTCCCTGGTTTTCGTGGCAGGGAACTGCACAGCCTTTATCGTCATTTACCACCCTTGCTGATGGCTGTCTCTTTCCTCCTGTGTGTGAGCGGCTTTAGGACTTGTGACCCTGATGTCCAACAGAGACAGCTTGGGGAAAGGGTGATAGGACCATGTGGGGGAGCTCCTCATGGTGGATCAAGAAGCCGAGTACAGGAATGAGGGGTCAGTCCGCTATCCTGTGACCTCTCCTTAGTGACCTATATCACTAGTCAGGCTTTCTGAGTCCCACAGTTGTTAGAATGGTGCCATCAACTCCATAGTAAGTCTTCTGTGGGAGGGTCCACCTGTATTTCTGTGCCTTGATTGGCTAAATAAAGACCTGCCTGGCTTATAGTTAGTCCAACCCTTAGGTGGGCGTAATTTTACTATGTTAAAATGAAAGCTTTTCTTTTTTGTTTAAACAGAAAAAGGGGAAATGTGGGAGGGTCCACCTGTATTTCTGTGCCTTGATTGGCTAAATAAAGACCTGCCTGGCTTATAGTTAGTCCAACCCTTAGGTGGGCGGAGTAGACAGAACGGAAGTTCTGGGAGGAGAAGAAGGAAGGAGCAGAAGCCATGAGCCGCCGCTGCAGATGGATGCAGGTTAGACCCTTCCGGTAAGTCACCACGTGGTGACTTACAGACTTTTATAATGGGTTAGTTTAATTATGAGAGCTAGCCAAGGAAAAGCTAGTGATAATAAGCCGGGCAGAGTTTAAATGAATCCAGTTTGTCATGTGGTTATTTCGGGTGCAGACGGTCAGCCGCTGAGCGGGCCATCGGCTGGGTGCTGGGAACATACAACCCGCACCACACCTCTCTCCCCTAATCACAACAGTCTTCAGAACATGAGTCAATGGGAGGCATTTTATATCTGAGCACATGTCCTATCCCATCAGACCCCAGGCCCTTTCTCAGGTTCCATGTCACCTCTGAACAATTAGGGAACACACTGTTAAGGACTTATTTTATATCAGTTTCACCCTCTCTGAAAATTCTGCTTTCTTTATGTTATCGCCAATGAGTTGATGTAAATACTGAGTTAAACCAGGGTATTTCAGGCTGCAAGGGCCACACGGTCTCTGTCATGGCTACTCAGTTCTGCCAGTGTGGCATGAAAGCAGCCATTGGCAGCATGCAGATGTGTATGTGTGTGTGTATGGGGGGCATGTTTCAGTAAAACTTTATTTATATAATCCCTTTGTTCCAGATTTTGTTGACAGACCACAGTTTTCAATTCTTGTCAAAACCTAATAGTCTGTTTCAGTAGTTCAGCAATGGCACACTAAGGGCATTTGTGTGTGGTTCCTACTAACATGTGGTACTCCTTGCGGGTCTTATCACCTTCTGAACTGTGTATTCCATTCCTACCCATCTTTCTCTTCTCTCTCTGCTTTCTTAACTTCTTTTTAGACATCGTTGGTGTTTAGTCCAAAGCTTTTAGTGACTTGAACATCCATCTCACACACACACTAATGTTCATATCTATTTGTTTATGCTTGTGTTGATGATAGTTGAGAGTGGAAAAAAGCCTTTTAATCTGACCAAAAAGTCATCATTGTTTTGTACAGTTATCTTTAATATCTGCATTTCTTTCCCAAGGCTACTATAACAAACAATTACCTTATATTTGATTGCAACAGTAATCAATTCTTTCTGGTTCGGATGTTGCCTGTTGGTTCCTTCAGGAGACAGTTCTGAGTTACTGACATTGCCCCGCCCCCCACCCTGGAGGCCCACCTGGCATTCTTTAGTTTGTAGAAGCACTGCTTCAGGATCTGCATCCGTGGTCACATGGAGTTCTCTGTGTGTGACTTGTGTCTTCACACGGCCTCCCTACAGAGACAACAGTCACTGGATCCATATTAATCCAGCATGACCTCATTGTAATTTAATTAGTTGCATCTGCAAAGATCCTATTTACAAATAGCGTGGTGTTTGAAGTTCTGAGTAGACCAAAATGTGGTGTGTGTGTGTCTAGACTCCGTGAACCTCCATACTCAGATGATCATGGCCCTGGTGAAGGAGCCAGGACCCTGTGCATTTTAATGTAAGCGTTGGTGGGGCCTGCGAGCTTCCCTGTCCCTGGGGAGCCTCCTGGCTTCCTTGCATTGGATATGGCTCAATGAATGACGTGCCTGGTGCTTCCTAAGTGTTCCTCTGTGTGTCTTTGCAGGTGTGTTTGCTCCTGCCAACTGCTGTCACATATGGTTGAGGACGGTGATTATTCAGTGGCAGTTTCTGACTTGCTCATGAAATATTAGGTCTTGCTTCCTTCCCTTTGGCTACCATCTCTGGGCTTTTCCATATCTGTATAAAGAGGCAGGGCTTATATTTGATTTGTTTTGATTTCTGAGCTTTTGTAAGTAATTTTTCCCCCACCGTATGGAAAGGTTGTAATTTAGCTACAACATGAAAATGCTATGAAGGTTTTTTGATTTTTTTTTCTTTTGGTTTTTCAAGATGGGTTTTCTATGTGTAGCCTTGGCTGTCCTAGAACTCATTGTGTAGACCAGACTGGCCACAAACTCAGAAATCTGCCTCCCTCTGCCTCTGGAGTTCAGGGACTAAAGGCATGAGCCGCCACCAGGCTGCCCTTAATGAAACCAACCCGCCCTCTATAAGAAGCTCACATCTCTCATGGATCCATGACATGGCTGGAGTAGGGGATACACATGTCACAATATTTAAAAGGACACTGTGAGCAGCTGCTGCTCTGCTGGACTCACCTTGACCTCTGGGGCCAGGTGGCCACCTCTCTGCTCTGCGCTTCACTTCTCAACCTCGTTAATCCCTTGATTGAAGCCATTTGTTTCTGCTATACAAATAAAGAATGGATTTCTTGAGATGGTAGTAAACATTCTGATTAGCTATGCAAATTAAATCACTTTAATCACTCACTAATTGCTTTATCAAATTTGACAAAACACAAAAACTCTAAGAATGTACTTTCCTGGTCTTTGGGAAAGAGAAAAGAGAAATCCCATTTAAACACTAAGCAAAGGGAAGCCGCGTCTGTCCAAGTGTATAAAAGTCTGAGCAGACTCAATTTCAACTTAAAGCTATTTTGTCAAGAGCAGACAAGAATTCTACATCTGGAATGCAAAGGGGCGATATGGATCCATGCAGTGGTCTTTGTTAGGAAACACAAAATACAGTCAGCTCGGTGCTCACACTGAACTCAAGGGTTTGGCTGAATATTCAAGTTGAAATTCTTTTTTATTTTGTCTAAAGGTGGGAAGCAGAAACCTCAGGGGCGGAGTGGATACTGTGTTTCTGGGCCCCCTTTCCTTGCGTTTTCCTTCTTTTCTCTGTAGTCCACACAGCCTGGGTGCTCCCTAGGTGTGTGGTCCTTTTCTGCATTAGCCTGCTCTCTCCAGGTTGTCAACATCCTTTCCTGAGTAATCTGTGGGCGGATGTGCTCTGTGAGGCTGCAGAGATGCCAAAGAAGAAGCGGGTTCTGTTGAAGGGTTTTTGCAGTGTGGATGAGGTCACTGGCCTGAGAGGCTGCCTCGAACCCTCTGCAGCATTGTTAGTCTGATTCTTCAGGAAGCAGGCGGCATCTCACAGATGTCTGGACCCCCAGAGACAGTGAGGCACCTGAGGACAAAGGTGACAGACAGCAGTACTTCATTAGTAAATCTGATGTAGTCACCAGGCAAAGCTGCCTTCTCTGATGAGTGCCTCTGGAAGGTGCACAATTTACCTCCTTGGAGAGGTGACAGCACCCTGGGCACCCTAAACGCTGCATGAGGGAAAGGAAGTACTTTGGTGGGAGATGAAAGACTGACTGTGAAAAGAACAGTTGATGGGAAAGGAAGCTTTCCTAGGACTTCATAGGCCTGGAGGAGATAGCGAGAATCAATGGGTGGTGGTGGCAATAATGTTTTGGTGCTGTGTTGGGCACTTAATAATTCAGGGCCTTAAAGAAATGCAATGACTGGCTTTGGATCCTCTAATTGATTTGATAACCCATTTAGCAGGAATACGGCAAATGGCATTAAATCCTTAATGATTAATCTCTGAAGCTGTTTTGCATTCATCTTTTCTTGTCTGCTTGTTGAACAATTTTTTTTTAAAGTCTAGAATCATTACTCTGGGCATAAGGTATTTGGATATGTTAAATGAAATACAGTTTCAACAACATTTTGCAGTACTCTGAGATATGGAAAAAAACTACTGTTAGCCTTGGCATTTCTGTTCCTCTGCTGGCTTTTCTCTGCTGTTTCCTCCTTGTGGTCTTGTGGTCCATTGGTCGGAGCACTGATGGCATAGCATTAACAAAGCCAACATTTCATTCAGTGTCACCAGATTTTCCTCACACCTGTCCAGGACCCCATATCCGAGACATCGTGGGACTTTACACACCATGTCTTCAGACTCTTCTAGATATCTTCGATCAGTTCTCAGACTTTGTTTTTGGTCACCCCGCTGGTTTTGAGGAGCTCAGATCAGGGAACTTACACAATGTATCACAGTTGGGTTTGTATGAATTCTTTTCTTATGACTAGTCTGTAGTTATGGTTTTAATTAACTAGCGTATTTATCTTGATTTTTTCAGTATGTGTGTGTACATGTATGGGCATGCCTGATAAAGTGAGCACATGCATGGAGGTCAGCAATTTGTGGAAGTCAGTTCTCTCCTTTCATTGTGGGGGTTCAGGGATGGAGCTAGGATGATCTCCTGCATGTAAAAGTTGGGTGTGGTGATGTGTGACTGTAATCCCAGAACTCGGGAAAGGCAAGGGACAGGAGAACTCCTAGAGATTGCTAGCTAGGTATTCTGGGTTTCCTGATCGATACCCAACATTGATCTAGAGCCTCTGCATGCATGCACGTACTTTTGTAGGTGCATGTAGGTACACACATATATCATCCTCATGGTCACATCATGTCATGGGGGTCCATTGCCAGTGTTGAGCAGCTTCCAACCCCTCTTTCCTCTTAGTCCCCACTGCTTGTTTGACCTTTCCCAAGTCCCTCTGACTCTAACCTACTTGACACATGTGTCAGCTCCCTCCCTTCTCAGCCACCCCTCCCTTCTGTATCCCCACCACCCCTTTCCTGATGCTTCTTGGCTTCTTGTATAATTGACCTATTTGGAGTTTGGTTCTCTGGAGTCTAGCCTAGGAGGATGTACACGTTTCTGGAATGGGCAGATGCTCAAAAGGTATTGAACAGCTGAGAGCTGTGTGAGAGGGTAGACCACAGCATTATAGCATGCCTCCTCTCCTCCATGTGTGTGTGTGTGGTGTGTGTGTGTGTGTGTGTGTGTGTGTGTGTGTGTGTGTGTGAGCACATGCACGCAGACTCACTCTGTGTGGGAGGGTCCACCTGTATTTCTGTGTTTTGATTGGTTAAATAAAGGGCTGCCTGGCTTATAGTTAGGCCAACCCTTAGGTGGGCGGAGTAGACAGAACGGAAGTTCTGGGAGGAGAAGAAGGAAGGGGCAGAAGCCCCAAGCCACCATCGCAAATGGATGCAGGTTAGACCCTTCCGGTAAGTCACCACGTGGTGACTTACAGACTTTTATAATGGGTTAGTTTAATTATGAGAGCTAGCCGGGAAAAGGCTAATGATAATAAGCCAGGCAGAGTTTAAATGAATCCAGTTTGTCACGTGGTTATTTCGGGTGCAGCCAGCCGCTGAGCGGGCCAGCGGCTGGGGGCTTGGAAGCTGGGTGCGAGGAACAAACAACACGCACCCCTCTCCCCCCTAATCACAACAACTCTGGGCTCTCATCGAGCTCCATGAACAACCACAGTGTGACCTGGTATATTACTTGGTACTTTCAACTGTCTTTCCCCATGGCCTCATGCGTCAATAGTTACGGGCTTAGGAGATACTTCGTCTCTTTAGCTCTTCCCTTCCTGAAGATCTGAGTGTTGGTTATGACAACTATTGTAATAATGTCTGCAGAGGCACATGATCTACAAGTATGAGCAAACACTTTAATGGGAATATGTTCCAGAGTGAACCAAAGGAAGATGACCTGGGCATGCAATAGGATGGATAGAGCGCAGGATGATGGGCCAGCCTGGAAAAGCAGCCTGTACGGGTCTCAACTTGGTCTTTGCAGTCTTGGCCTGTGCTGGCAAGCCCTTAATTGTGTGGATTTTGCAATAGTTTACTGTGCTGGGTTGTTAGTTCTTGGCTTCAATACACGCTGCTGATTGGAAACATATCTGAGGAATTTTCCCTTCCACTTAAGAAGTAGAGTGCCCAGGGGCGAGCCTATAAAAGACTCCCTTCAGCATTAATTACGTGGTTTGAGAAAAATAAATGGGTAAATTAGAGAATTAGCACTGGATGAAAACACAGGTGAAACGGACAAGGCAGCTGGCTAAGGCTGGTTTCAGGTCTGGGGAAATGCTGCTGGGTTTCTGGATCCAGACCTGGATGGGAAAGCATGTATGTCTATTCTCCTTTAGCGCCATGTGAGAGAGCAGCATCCAATTTACACATGCACATATGTACATACTTACACATGTACATGTATTTCGACCGCTTGGTTACCAAGAGGCTCTGTACAATATTTTGCAAAGGCTTTAGCACTGTATTTAGATTTTCGTTGAAAGTGGGCTACGTGCTTTAGGAAGGGTTGTGACTGGAACATGGCTTCACATGACATTAACTCTGTGTCTGCAGTGAGTATGCAGCCATGGAGGGATGGCCAGTGAAGACATGCTTTACAGAGAGTGGAAGCCAAGCCAATCAGACACGCAAAAGGAGACCAAAGCCCACCTAACATGCTAGGAAGAGAGGAGCTCACAATTTTATTTATGACTTTATAATATGCCAGAATTATTCATTTGGCCATGATAATGACAAATTCAAGTTGCAGGTGACCCCAAATGAGCCTTCATCGATGAAACCTTATATGTATTTTCTGTTCTTTTATGAAATGAAAAGAAGTAGGCAAAAGATAAACACGTCATTTTGACCATGACGCTACCATTGAGACTCACACTTCAGCCCTCTGTTCCTTTCTGCTGTGAACAGCCTCTCACCTATTTAGAAATAAAGTGGCTGCTTGTCCTAGTCTCCCCTGTACACACGTTTGTCTGAGCAGAGAGCAACATTTAATCTGAAAGCAAAGCAGAGGCCAATGAATAGGTAAGTGGGGCAGGAGGAAGGACATTCAGAGAGGCACTCAGGAGATATGGCTTAGGAGGCAGGATTCGGTGCCAATCCCTGGACAGAGTTTGGCTTCAGAGAATGGCTCTGCTTCATTTTCTCTGCAAAGAATGTCCACCTTTATTTTGGTTTTTACATAGGAAGTTTTGAGGGCTGGGTTAGTAAACCCAGTAGCTGAGATCTTGAAAGCCATTCCAAGATCTTCCCTAGATGTCAATTGTGTATCTTAGATATAGCTTGTCTTTGAAACTAATGGTATGATACCCTTCTAATCTTCAAAAGTTAATTCGTCTCCAGAAGGAAATATCTTTCAGTGAACAACTTAGCCGTCTCCAAAAGGGTTATTGCAGGCTTCTTTGAACTGCTAGCCCCCAAATCATGACACAGAGTCTTAGAGTTATGAATGTTTGGCCTTAGTTTAGGCTTGTCCTGCTAGCTCTTATAACTTATTTTAATCTTTTTCTCTTCATCTAGATTTTACCATGGGGCTTCCTCCCTTCCTTCCTCCCTCCCTTCCTTCCTCCCTCCCTTCCTTCCTCCCTCCCTCCCTCTCTCTCTTTCTTTCTTTCTTTTTTTCTTTCTATGTGGCCTACTTTGTGGCTCCCTCTGTGTCTGTCTGGCTGACGGCTGCCTGACTGACTCCGTCTCCTCATGCTCTCCTTTCTCAAGCCTAGATTCCTCCTCTTATTCTCTCTGTCCACAGCCTTACCTATCCCTTATCTGCCTAGCTATTGGCCATTCTGCTTTTTATTAGACCAATTGGGTGTCTTAGGCAGGCAAGGTGAAACAGCAACACATCTTTACATACTTAAATGCAGTGTAAACAAATGCAACATATCTTTATGTAGTTAAACAGTTGTTCTTCAACACAAACAAATACTACATATCTTTACATAGTTAAATATATATTCTATTCCACAGCAGGTTCAATTAATTAATCTTATTATTTTATCTTTATACTACATGAAAATGTAGTTGTTGTTGACTCATAACCCAGGTATGAAAACATAATTTAGCAGTTCCATAGCTTGCAAGTTGAACTGCCTGGGTAACAGGTCTTTGTGATTATCTTCTGCATACTGGGTTCTTCCTTGGGGAAGATTCGTCCCAGGTTGATTGTTTTGCAAGTGAAAGAGTCACTTTGCCCTCTGCAAAGCCATTTCTGAGTTTTCTCTGGTTTCCATAGTTACTCTTATTATTTTTGAAAGAGGCAGCAATTGCTTTTCTTGCGATGATGAAAAACTTGGCTTCTCTCAGTCTTTCCTACCTGTCGATACCAAAGCAGTGAGCAGAAAGAGTGAGACCTTTTAGGTTAGGTTGTTGTTTCTTTCTAAATCTGGAAATTGAGTTGTTTGGAGGGAATCAGCTAATGGCTAATGGCTAAGTTATAGCCTTCGATCCTCCCACCTCCATGTGTGTGTGTGTATGTGCATGCAGAAATCAGAAATCAGGTGTCTTCTTCCATAACTCTCCTCCTTAGCTTTTGATACCATCCTCATGTCCTCGTGCTTGTACCACACGGCAAATACCTAATCCACTGAGCTATCTCTCCAGCCCCACCCTTAGGTGCTTTGGTGACATTTTCATCACAAAGAGTTGTGAAAAGAGTCACTTGTTGTAGTGATCTCTTCATATATTAATTAGATTAAAATCCTCTTGGATAGGCAAGGAGGTACAAGTCATCCTTAATGATGGGACTTAATTATCAGTGTTCTGAGAAGGGGACTATGGAGAGAAGCATCCTTCATCTTGTTTGCCCCCACCCCCAGGGTCTCCCACTTTGAGGTTCAGAGGCTCTGGTGTTATGAGGATGCAGATCCTTATTCAGGCGTTGGCTGGGCCTGAGATCCCCAAATTCATAGAAGTCCTGCTGCTGCAGCTCCTGCATCTCAGCTTGAGCAGCAAGCACTGAGCTACATGTAGTGTGAAGGTAGCCAACATCCTCTTTGGAGCCCCAGCATAGACTTTTAGTGAGCAGGCTCTAAAATATTTAAACTCAGTCCATGGATCTTTATTGAGGAAAGAAGTGTAGTCATCAGTAGGGGGCATAGAATTTTATTTTCCTTTGGCCTGTGGCTAGTTGAACTCTTGCTGACCTGAGGGCGTGTTTTCTCTCCCATGCCAGGTTTGAGAAGAGCTGGTTCTGGCTGCACTTCCTACTTTTCTGTAATTGATATGGAGGTCAATAGCCAGCATCCACTATGAAAGGCATGAAGTGAACTGTGTTCTCATTGACATTTTCCTCATGCACAGAAAGAAACTGATCCGAGAACATCAGGATTTGGTGGGGCAGATCATCCTTAGAGCATAGCACGCCTATTTTGCCATTGTGGGATGTGATACAGATTTTAGAATGAACAGTAATGCTCCTTCTTTTTCTTTTTCACCCTACAGGTCAATGGCTTCCAGTTTTGTGTTTTTATGAGATTCCTGAATGTGAAAACTAATAGGTCTCTGCATCTAATTTTGTTTTCTGTGTCTTTTCTTAGGCTCTTTTCCTTCTGTCTGTTTTGTTTTATACCAATATTTTTTGTTTGTTTGTTTTATCTTACTTTATTTTATTATCTCTTTGATGCCCATTGGTTTTCTAATGGAAGACAGAAAGGGGTGGATCTAGGTGGGAGGGAATGCGGGGAGGAACTAGAAGGAGTAGACGGAGGGTCAACTGTAATTAGGATCTATTATGTGAAGAAGATCTATTTTAGCACAAAGTGTGTGTATTTAAGTGCTGTACAGTGTGCTCATTTCTGCTGTATGTACTGTGTGCATGTTCATGGATGTATGTGTGTATGTGAAGTGGGGTATGTGTGTATATGTACATCTATAAAGGCAGGCTGTGAGCTGAATTCAGTGCTGTGCCATCCATAATGGATATATAGCACAACTGACATTGCTATTTCATTAGCTTGTTTAATTCGATTGTGTTGAATGTAAGAGTAGTATGTGCGGTAGCAGAGATGGAGTTTATATTGATTTCATAAAGGTCAAACAGCTGGATGCAGAAATTTACAAATGGTTCAATTAAAGAGAGGTTCTCTCAGTAATCATGTGTGAGACAGGGTTGGTTACCGTAGATACATAGATACTTCTGCTTCATGCTCACATCTGGATTTCCAGCATACTGCTTTGAGGAAGCTTGAAGAACTAAAACCACATCATCTCCCGATGTTTAGATCTCATGCTCCCTTTGAACCATTTCTTCTTTTCTCTTTGTGAAAGCTCCTCTTTTTTTTTTTTTTTACTGGTGTAGTTTCATTTTTTTCCTTTTTTTTAAATTATTATTACAAGAAAAATTTACATTTACTCCCCTTGTTCCCGGCCCTCCCGCTCCCCCACTACCCCACCGCCCTCCCCCTGCTTCCTTAAGATGGGGCAGGATACCCTGCCCTATAAGAAGCCCAAGGCCCTCCCCCCTCCATCTCGGTCTAAGAAGATGTGCATCCATATAGAATAAGTTCCCAAAAAGCCAATACATGCAGAAGAGATAGGTCCCAGTGCCATTATCATTGGCTTCTCAGTCAGTCCCCACTGGCAGTCACATTCATAGAGTCCAGTTAGGTCATATGCTCATTCAGTCTTGGTCCAGCTGGATTTGATGAGCTCCCAATAGATCAAGCACACTGTCTCTGTTGATAGGCCAGTCCCTCATGGTCCTGACGTCCTTGCTCATCTTCTCCCTCCTTCTGCTCCTCCACTGGACCTTGAAAGCTCCTCTTCGGGAGTCAATTGAGCACCCTCTAGGCAGCTGATGTCTTGGGATGGCCTTGGGCTGGCAGCCAGCACCCCTGGGGAGTAGCCTGGGTTGTGATGACCTGCTTCTGTCCTGCTGCCAGCAGCAGAGAGCTCTGCTGTCTGTGCAGTCTTTATATCATCTAGGAGTAGCTGGGAACATTGCACATGCCCCCAGCCTCTCCTCGGAGTCCTCTGTGGCCATAGCCCTATTAGGCATGCATTTTTCACACTTATTTTATGGATCGTGGTCAGACTTTCCACACACTCCCAATGTTACATAAGCTGCTTTCCATCAAGTTGTTAAAGGGTTGCTAATTTTTAGTTGCTTAATGGACTTAATGGCTCTTGGAAGCTAATCTCACATGAATCACACTGGGTGTTCTCAGGCCCCGCATGCGTGAGCTTTAGACACTGATGCTTTAAATGGATGGGACAAAAAGGATGTGCACAGACAAGCAGGATTTTGTGATGTGGGATGAATGGGGAGGATATCCCTAGCCTTATGCTATATGACAGCTATATGGACAGCTATATGGCTGTCATGCTCTGATTGATACTTTATAATCTCATGCATTGTCAATGTTTGCCTGGGAACCAGAACTGATAAGATATACAAATATCTCTCATGTACATGTTAAATAAAGCATTGACTTACATGCTTATGGGGGAATCCTGTCATTTGCTCTCTGGATGCGGCATACCTGGCCAAGATGCTAGTCTAATTCAGTCTAAGTCCGAAGCCCCCAAACCAGGATAGCCCCCACACAGGGTCAAAGGTGGATGTGCCAACTGGACAGAGAGTGAATTTATTCCTTTTTCCTTTTTGTTCTGGCTGAGCTTTCAGTGGAATGCAAGACAGACAACTAACCTGCTGAAGGCAGATTTTTGTTATTCAGTCTGCTTTATCAAATGCTTGCTTGGAATGTTTACCCAGTTTTCAGTCAAATACTTGTAGGCATAGATGATGTTAAATTAGTAAACCTTTGCTTTAAAGCATATCCTACAAAGAGTTGGTAATGGGTGCAATTTCTATTTGTAATTTGCTTGCTTGAATGTAGAAGGAAACATTTTCAGGGATATCATTTTAAATTTTATTTTTCTGGTGGAAGGATGATAAAAAATAAAGTCCTGAGTATCTTATCTCACATTTTTTTTCCTTCTGAATGGTTCATGATACTTAAGGATTAAATTTAAGTTTGAATAGAATTTGTATTTACGAAAGATTACAAAAATGGGGTCTTTTTTAAAAAAGAGATCTTCAAAACTACATTTTCTTTTGCAAAGGAGGTTGGGGAATAGTTTTCAGTGGCTGACACTAAGAAAAGCCAGTTCTGATGTGGGAGCAAAAGAGTGGTCCAAAGACATCCAGCTCATGAAATTGCAGAGTATGGCCTCATATGGCAAGAGAAATTCTGCAGATGTGATTGACAGTCTGGAAGCAAGACATTGTCCAGTATTATCTCTGTCCTCAGTGTAACCATGGACACACTTGGAAGAAGAGGGCAGAGGGGATGACACAGCGGGCAGTGTGGGGATGGCACAGACAATTTTAAAGAGGCCTCATTGGCCTTGAGGATGAAGGAGCAGCCCCAGCAAAGAGTCCAAGAATGCAGCTCTGGGTGCTGAGAGCATGAGGGAACAGGCATTCTTCCCAGAGCCTCTGGACAGAACATGGCCTTGTCTGGAAACCCATTTTGGTTTTCTGAGTGAAAGAGAATTAAGCTGTTCTATGCTACCAACTTCATACCAAGAGTGTGTTGCAGGGAGGCTGCTTGTTGGTTCCTAGCTGCTGAGCCCCAAAATAATCACACAGAAACTATATTATTTAAATCACTGATTGTCCCGTTAGCTCTAGCTTCTTATTTGCTAACTCTTACATCTTAATTTAACTATCTCCATTAATCTGTGCATCACAATGAGGTGTGGTCTGTAAACAAAGTTCTAGCACGTCTGTCTCCGGCAGTGGCTCTATGGCTTCTCTGACTCCGCCTTCTTTCTCCCAGCATTTAGTTTAGTTTTCCTCCGCCTAGCTCTGCTCTACCCTATCAACAGGTCAAGGCAGTTTCTTTATTAACCAATAGTATTTACAATACAGAGGGGAGTCCCACATCAAGAGTGTTAATTTGTTACACTGGAAGATAAGATACTCTTCTCATATTTAAATAGTAAGCTTTGGCTTAAAAGTATTGAATTTTTGAAATTACACTCAATATTCAAGCGCATAAATAGCCTGAGTAAAATTAATAGCTTCAATACCAAATAAGGGAGAATTAAAATGCAAAAAATTTGCTGCAGTTGACTCTGGGTATAGATTGTCTTCAGCGGCTTCCGGTAGGAGGGTCTGGTACTCTGCAACTACTTAGCATTTTACAACGAAGCTGTATCTTGTACCATACCATGATATCAGACAATCAAAGCCTGTAAATTTGCCTGAGTTCCTTCTGGTCTCATCCTTCCAACCTTCCCCTTCTATTCCACCCCCTCCTCTTCCTAACCCTCTCCTCTCTCCCCAATCCTCCCCTCTCTTCCCAACCCTCCTCTCTCTTCCCAACTCTTCCTTTTCCTTTCCAATCCTTTCTTTTCCTTCCCAACCCTCTTCTCTTCCTAACCCTCTTCTCTTCTCAACCCTCTTCTCTTCTCCACCCTCCCTTCTCTTCTCTACCCTCCCCTTCTCTTCTCCACCCTCCCCTTCTTTCTCCCAAGCACAAAGCCAGTTTTCAGCTGCTTCATGTTTTCTGAAAGACTACTCCAGGTTTTATGTATTTTTTTTTCATTTAGTGAAAGATTATGGAGTGTTCTGGAAGAAAAAAATCAAACAAGAATCTTTATCTCTTTAATAAATTTCCGGGAATCTAAAGGAGCTGGAGTCATTTTAGATGAAAGGCAGGCCGGATTAAGTCTACCCTTGAAGGATAATGAGGCACTCCAGATAATATTCTGCAAAAGGGACTCTTTAAAGTTCTTAGAGCTGCGGAGACACACCTGTAACCCTGATGACTGTGTGAATTGTTTTCTTGACCTCAGAGGTCTATTTTTGAAACACATCAGTGGAAGAATTCACATCAATAGCACCAGAGTTTTTTAAATCTCTCCCCCCCACACCCTTTACCTTTTCCTCTTCCTTCCATGGAATAAGGCAGAGTGTTTCTCCTACTTAAGTTTGTATTCCTTTTGCCCTTCGGTTTTCATTAACAACCCCCTCCTTGCCTCACCCAACACTGCTTAATGCACAGCATTCTAGAAAATTGCTGAACTAGTCAAGAACCTTGACTGAAACTTAGGAATAGTGTGCAGGAGAGCGCATTTAGTCAGGTTGCATTTATATGACTTTAAAAATTAGAAGAAAATAATACGCTGCTGATGGAATCGGTGTTTTCATTAAGGGATTTGGTTGTTGATGCAATGGAGAGATGCTGTCTGCGACATCCCGGAATTCTAAATGCCTTAAAAGGAAAAGCAGGAGCATAGCAGAGCTTCTGCTGGCATGGGACCAAACTCTTCTTGAGATTCTTCCAGAATATTTCGCAGAGTGCAGTCAAATTGAACCTGAATGTTGACTTAAAAAGAAACCATTCTGAGTGCATTAAGAGATAGCTCAGTTACTATAAGCACTTAATTAAAAAACATGGAAAAAATATTGCTTTATGAATCAAGTGACAAGATTTCTTTGTTGGGGGTCATTATTTCTTAGCTGTGTAACTTTTGACAAGTCCCTCTGGTACACTGAGCTTCAGTGTCTCCTTCTGCCAGGGCTCTATCTCCTCTGCTTCCTGCTCCAGTTTCTGGAGGGCTCAACAACTAGATGTATGGGAATAGTAAAATATGTCATGAAGAATGGGGTGTTTAATTATGAAGTGATTGTCATCATTGCTTTGTGATGGGATGGGAGCCTTTGGTACCTATCTGATTTCTTTGGTGGGGTCACAGAGTCAGTGTTTGCTCATACACTGAGAAATACAAAGATGGGTCTGGGGCTATTTCAGCTCTTGTACATTCTGGAACCCACAATTGTGAATTTCTACATCCAATGCCAGGAACCTCAGGCTGGTGAGTGTGACTGTGCCCTCTTTCATCCCCAAAACTACAGAACGACAGCTTTCTAAAGCTGTCAAATCCCTGACTGAGAATAAGATGTCTGTGTAAGGAAGAACCAATAGAGAATAACACTTTCTAGGTGGTATTATTTATATGAACTTTGGGTGGTATTATTTAGCCTAATTTTCCCTCATGTTGTTTCCTGGTTACTACTAACAGGGGGACAGCTTTGTTTGAAGATTTTCCTGGAGACAAGGTAAGATCCTTATTTGAAATCTTTCTGGTTAGAGAGATCTTCTGTGCAAGTGATGCTCGTGGGGTCTTTGATTGGGACCAATGTCTCTAGAAAAGAATGAGTTGATGCCCAAGGTTGTAACACATGCATGAATATGTGAAAGAGCTTAGAACCTCCTGACATCTCATCACAGGATTACAATTTAGTTGTTGTGGCGGTTCTATATCTGCAAGGTGTGTCATCAAATACATGTTCCAAACTTGCTCATCTCAGCCTCTGAAACTGTATTCTAAAGCTCCTTTGAGGTCAAAGTCCTAGTCAGGAGGATGATGGCTAAAATCTCAATATATAACTGTATGTGTAAAATACTGTAATTTCATCAATTTGAGCAAAGTCTTGGAAATAGGAATTGTTTTGTAAATATGCAATTTTAATTTTAGCTATTTTCTGTTACTGGACTAGGTAACAAAATCATTAAAAAATTTTCCACAATTCACAAAGGTACCTTTCAATTAAAATTATGACATCTTATAATGATACATCAAAGAACACATTCACAAAATGCTTGAGAAACCAGTTAACCACTCATTCTTTGTTTGCGATCCAGGAAAAAAAAATCCCAATTACTGATGAGTCATAGAGGTTACCATTCGAGGTCAAAATCTGTTAAGTATTGTAGATATTAATGTGTTAAAACTCAGATTAACCTTCTCTAATACAACAAGCCATCACAGAGGCTGCTGCCCTGGACATCCTCAGTGATCACTGGGGAGTCGATATCAGATAGTAAAGAGAAGGGAAGACTCAAGGAGCGGATGAGAGACTGAGAGAAGCATTGGGTCAGAGGCATGGAGACTAAAATGGCATGGCCAAGGCCTTTCCTTTGAGTGTTCTTTGTTGACACTGTGGAGTTAGTGCAGGCTAGTCCCCAGAGTGTTCTAAAGAGTTCTCCTGGGCTGGCCTGAAGGTACACATAACTCTTTTTACTGATTATACGGATTATTCCTCCAACTTTAGCTATCTCTTGTCACTGTTAGAAATCAACATGCTTTCACCCGGTGGATCTCTGTGCATTCAAGGCCAGCCTGGTCTCCAAGAGCTGGTTCCAGGACAGGCTCCAAAGCTACAAAGAAACCCTGTCTCAAAAAACCACACATACAAAAAAATAATAAAAGAAAAGAAAAAGAAATTACGTGCTTTCTACATCTTTTTTCCCCTTTGTTTTGAACTTCTGGGTATTCTGGGAATTCATGGTCAGATATCCTTTGCTTTGCTTAGTGGTCCTGCCAGATGGTATGTGCTGTAGTTTGGATCTTGAATGTTCTCCAAAACCTGATGTATTGAAGATATCAAATTTGTGTTCTTAGCGTATTGGGATTGTCCCACTCCTGTGTGTGTGCATGCATGCATGTCTCTCTCTGTGTGTGTCTCTCTGCGTATGTGTGTCTGTCTGTCTCCCTCACCCCCTCTATTACTCTCCCATCAAGGCAGTCTTGTTGTGAACAGCTTCCTTTGCTATCTGTTCACACCACTGATACATTGTATTGAGAGCAAAAGACAATAGAGCCTAGTAACAATAGATTGAAAACTCTAAACCACATAGAGACCAGAATAACCTTTTCCTCTTTGTCAGTGGCTACCTCTCAGCAAATACATTGTGAATGGACTTGAGAAGTCATACTTTAGTGAAAGATGAGCTGATTTGCCTGTGGTCTTACACTAAACTTGGACATAAAAGTCGAAATATTTGTAGGCATTTATAATGCTTTGCATGATAAAACTTCGGGCCCATGAGAGTGGGTTGATACCACAGAACTGCTGGGGCATTAAAACCAGCATCCAATCACTCAATTTCAGGTTGAATGGCTGCTAAGTGTCAGGCAAGAGGCACCTAGGGTTTCATAGAAGCTCCATAAACAAACCCTGTCCTCTCTCTTCTGTCTCCTGCCTCAGTCTCAGTGGTCACCTTGTTTTTGTTGATTTAATAGTGTTGCCCTAGAGAGCGGTAGCTGGCTATACTTTTATCCCAACCCTACTCCACTAACACCTTCTGCTTGGGAAGAATTATTGAACGGCTGTATATTACTTAGTCTATTTTGCCATTTTAAGGCTTCAGTTTGCCCAACACTAAATTTTCACTGTAAGACATTTTGACATTTAAATATATTTTGACAACCAACTTGATACAACTTAGGATTCCCAAAGAAAAGAATCCCAACGAGGGTTGTCTAGATCATTTTGGCCTGTGAAGATGTCTAGGGGGTTTGTCTTGATTGTTAATTGTTGTAGGAAGACCCTTCCCACTGTGAGTGGCACCATTCCCTAGACAGGAGGTCCTGAGCAGTGTAATAAAGAATTATTAAAGAGCCAGCTGACAGCATGCAAGCAAGAAACGATCCGCATGTTTATCCTCTCTGTTCTCGGCTGTGAACGCAATGCTTTGAGTTGTTGCCTTGACTTCCCCACAGTACTAGGCTGCAGCCTGGGATAGAAAGCCAAGAAAACACTTTCTTCCTTAAGTTGCTTCCATTGGGGTGTTTGTCACAGCAACCATCGTAAATCAAGGACAAACATGGAGTGAGTGCTTTGCTAGGCTTCTTTCTGGTTGTGTTACTGGATACTTGTTTGTAGCTATAAATTCACTTTTAGCTTGCTGCCTATTTTATGTTTTAAGTATTTAGTCTGCAGTAGATACTGAGAATGTCCTGATGAACAAGACAGGAAGACAGGCATGGATAAAGGGTGTTTCAGAACTTCTATTGTGCCCAGGAAGATGACTACTGTGAAGTATCAGTAGTAAAGAGAGAGGTGGGCTAGGAAAAAGAAAATAGAATAGAAAAAAGAAAAAAGTCCAAATGCCACCTTGCAAGAAAGGTGACAGACACTTTCTAGTTCCCTGGGAAAGGAAGAAAACCCACATGGGTTGTGAGGGAGAGATGTTTAGACCAGAGATGAATACTTACTGGAAAGTAGAAGGTTTGAAAGTTGTCAGAAGAGGTCTGACCTCTTTGACCTATTCAAGCTTCCTTTGCTTCAAAACTGCTGGAGAAAAGACTAGCAGCACACAACGCCCATCTGTGCTCTATGCGCCACCATACAGCTTGTGAACCGGGCAAGGGGCTGGAGAAAACACACAGAGACAGAGAGACAGAGGCACTAGTTATCCTTGATGCCAGAATGCCCCAAGAATGCCCCCTTTATTGTGTTCAGGGGCAGCTTAGATAGGGATAGCCACGCTCCAGCCAAACCCATCAGAAACCACTCTCCTGCCATCAGAACTCCTGAGGTGCTCAGAGCAGCTGTGGACACTCAGATCGGGGAAAACAAGTTGTTCACAAGAAATTTAGGATCTGGGGACTCACTGCTCTCAACAAAGACTGTATTGGGAGTTGCCTTGTGGAAGCTCAGAAATGGGGAAGAGAACCAGTAGTTGGTTGGTCCTGTAACGAGTAATGATTTCTTAACACCATATTGTGTAGAGGGCGCAGAAAAGCAAGTTTGACATGAGAGTTGATACATTCCTGAGAAGGTGATCAAGGTTGTGTGGAAAAAACAAGATGTTGATATTTAGATGAACTGTTTGTTAGTGAGGAGTCATTCTCTGCCAGATACCACATTCTTTCTAAGACTGTGCAGGCACTTCGTCTCTGAGGAGCCAGATACCGCATTCTCTCTAAGACTGTGCAGACAGGCACTTTGTCTCTGAGGAGCCAGATACCACATTCTCTCTATGATTGTGCAGACACTTCGTCTCTGAGGAGCCAGATACCACATTCTCTCTATGATTGTGCAGATACTTCGTCTCTGAGGAGCCAGATACCACATTCTCTCTAGGACTGTGAGGGCATTTTGTCTCCGAGGAGCCTATTAACATGGAAATCCTCACCAAAGAACAACCTGAAACTGATTTGAAGGCAACAGAGGCAGAGCTGCTACTGCACTTTTGAAAAGCAGCAAGGCCACAGCTGGCCCCTTCGTCTGGATTCGAGTGCTCCCGTATTTCAGTAATAAAACACGATTAAGTCAGCACACCCTTGTAATTCACTGAAATTATTTCCTTCCTGGTTAAACGTCACCTAGGCTGCTTTCTCATTTCATTTTTTTCTTCTGAGAATAAACATTGTGTCATCGTAATCACCCATATGATTTCCTTACTCATTTTAGCCACCCCTGGGTCAGCATTGACATTGACTTTGGTAATTATTTCATTTTAAGGTTTCATGTTTGTGGGTAGTTATGGAGAAGGGCTCCCTACAAGGACCACGGTCATCTAGGGGTGGCATCTCCGGAACAGGGCATGACTTCAGTGTGGATGTGAACTTAGAATCAATGTTGGTGGTACTCAGGGACTCAGCAATTGGCTCTGCTCTTTGGAGGCTCCCTCTTTACCTTGGCTTTTAAAGGTTTTATCTTTGTGGGTTTTATCATGTTCTCAGGTATTCACTTGGCAAGGTGTTTGTAATCAATAACAGCACAGCCCAACACCTGGAGGTTTCCCACCTCTTTTCCTCACCCCCTCTACTTCCCTGTGACACCCTGTCTATCTCAAGGCAAGCACTAATTGGCATCTTAAATACAGCTTCCTTTTAAAATGGCTTCTCCCGGCAGCAGTCTCTTTAACAGCCCAACAGCTCCACTGTCTCTGGATAGGTATTTGTGATCTAAACTAAAGGGTTTCAATTACCCTTTATATTAATTATTTTTTAATACTTTGGAAGACTTCCTGCGCATCAGAGCTGCTCAACAGCCCATCGAAACCTTAAGTATATAATAGCACACTTTATGGAAGCTGAATGTAGATATGAACAAGGAGATTAGGTAATTTTCAGAACTCTTAACCACTGGTTTGAAGTTAATCCAATGTATATGATTGTTTAACACAATGTCTCCATTATAGCTAATATAAAATGAAATGTCTCCAGCTGAATTGGCTTATCTCTAATGCTAAGTCAGTCTTTAAGCTATGCTAAAAGGTAGCCTGGATTATCTGGTTTCTTCTGTTGTTATTGTCATTATTTTTATTATTGTCCTTCTGCAGTTATTCTGTACTTTACGCCAGGTAGATGCATTGGCTGAATTATAATTGAAGACCTGTAGCCTAGGGGGTAGCTCCTCATGACAGCTTTCAGTGTTCTCTTGTTTCAGTTTTGCCATTTTCACCCTACTCTGTCTTCTGACTATGGAGAAATCTCTGCTTCAGTGAGGGTTGATCTACAAGACACATTTCTGAGTACTCTCTTTGACACTGTTCGTAATATTGATGACTGCAATTATAAAGCAGAAAGCCAAAGGTAGTGAAGCTATGACATGTTGCCCATTTAGGAGCCAGCACTGACCCTTCTTTTGGCAGCTAGAAATAAATCACTGTCTGTGCTTTAGCAAGCTGGTCTTTTGAAAAATCTGCTGGCCGGGAAGTTTTGGCTGCATCTCCAAGACACTGCTTCATTTGCGATCTTCTACTTCCAGGACTGGGGTAACTTGGGTTTGGTCACTGGGACCTCACTTGCTCTTTGTATTAGAAGAGGGAGATCGAGTAATTCCCTGCTTTGTGCTGAAGAGAACTCAGAGGGACGGAGGATCCTTCAAGAGCCACCATGTCATCACAAAGCATCCCAGCCTGCGGGTCTCGTCCTGGGGGAATGCAGTGATGTCATCCAACACACTACTTCCTGTTTCTAAAGCAGGCTACATCTGGGGTCACCCACTAGCAATTAGTGACCGTAAGAAATAAAAGGTAAAATATGGTTTTTAAAAATACCAAGTGGATTTCCTCTTTAGAAAAACCAATCCTAAGTGATCTTTCTTGTGAAAAGGAAATTCTTCCATGAGCTAACTTGATCCAGGAAAGGAATAAGAAATTGGTCATCACGTCTTTACTTTCCCTAATAGAACATTTGTTAACCATTACTGTGCTAACACTAGATATTGCCAGAGAATTTCTTCCAAGTTATTGTGGCTTTTTTTTGGTTCAAATAACAATTTATGTTCAGTTAAAAAT
>JAQHUG010000220.1:2559538-2571454 GCA_028555095.1 Dicrostonyx torquatus
TCTGTCTGGACACCAGGCACAGGGAATTATGAAAATGGGATGAGTGAAAGCATTGGGAGAGAGAAAAAAGCAGAAAAATATGTGCTGTGAAGGGATCAGCTTGTCCTTTATCATTCTATTGACATTCTGCTGCCATCCAGTAATGTTAACAGGAGTGAACATGACATCTCTTTCATGGTGGGTGACATGGCCATATCTTGCGTCCATCCTCATCCTCATTCACTGAATTTTTCCCTTTGTATCTTGGCTTCAGCCATACCTACAGACGTGATGCTCTAGCACATTGGCATTCAGCGCCGTAGCTGCTCTCCCTTCTGGGAGTATATTTCCTTATCTTCAGACCTCCTGGTTATCTTCAGACCTTCCTTCAGAAGCCAGTTTAACTGGCTGCTATATTTAAGGCCAAAACACATTATCACTCTGTCCCCTCCGTTTTCTGTTTTCCACAGTACTTATTGACACCTGCTATTGCATTGCATAGCTCTGGACAGGAGTGCTATCATATGGGAGGCCCTGGATTAGTCTCTATCTCCGCATGTGAACTCATCTCTGGAGAACATGGACTTTGTCTTGCTGCCAGAAACTTCTGGTGATTGATGAATGTTCTGCATTGGCTAAGTAGTTTCATGGAAAGAATTTACATTGCCCTTTCTGACAATTATACTCATGAAAACAAAGATTCATTTCCTTGCTTTCCCAACATTAGCCAAGGGGAAATATCATAATTTAAAATCTGTAAACTGAAAAATGTTTAATAATGAAGGGAAGAGTTGATGTCAGCTGTCATTTCCTGAGCCTAGTCTCTGTGCTAATGTAATTCCGTCCACTTAAGGTCCTAAGTGACGGCAAATGTGTGGATTTTAAAAACATCTATGACATTTAATTTTCTTCCATTACAACAAGCAGTTCACAGCATTTCTGGCATTTGAGGCAATGATCTCCTCTCTCCCCAGGGACAAGAGTGATGTCATAAGGGTGGCCCTGCAGGGCTGACCTTTTTCCATCACTGAGTGTCCAATGCTGACAGTGTTCAATTAAACAAATTTGAACGTAACAATTTTAGAATATTATTTAAATCATGACGTCACTCAAAATCAGCCTTAGCCTACATGTCATTTTCTCAGTAGGCACTTGGTAGTGGAATATACTTACAGGTGAGGTCATGGATTCTGAAGAGAGCAAATTAGTACTGTTTTCCTAAATCATCTTTCCAGGCAAAGTCTAAAACCTTACCCTGATGCTTACAGATGAGTGTAGATCTTCCCCCTCCTAAAAGATGTGTCGTTTTGTAGTAGAAGAAGATTGTTATTGAAATCCACAACTGGTCCTAATGCCGAACCCCAACTGATACATCTACAACACAATGCCTACACCAATGGAGCAGAGGCCATTATGGAAGAGGGAGCAGAAAGATGCTAAGCGCCAGAGGACCAGAAACTGTGCAGTGAAATAGTGTCCTCTATATATGATGGGGAGGCTGTATCCATCAAATTGTAACTCTGTGGTTACCTAAACAAGACCTGCATAATGACAACACCAGTTGGCATGGCAGCCCAGATGGGGAAAATCTCACAAGGTCCCCAGCCTGAGATAAAGACTTCAGGAAAGTAAAGAATGCTGAAAAGAGAGAATCTGTCTTCTTCAGGGACAAGACAAGACCCATATATGCTACCTGATCTTAAGTGGTCACCTCTAAACGTGTTTGCGCACTCTCTCTAACTCACTCTTTCTTTTCTCCCTACCAACAGTAAATGGACTAATTAGGTTATATTATATATATATAAATATATATTATATGTTATGTATTATATGTGTGTTTGTATTTCTGTATATTTATACGTGTGTGTATAATCAAAGAAGAAGAGGTCAATACCTTGAGAGTGATTGAAGAGGACATGGGATTAGGAGAGAGTGGGAGTGATATAAATACAGTACTCATGTTTAAAATTCTCAAAAAAATAAATTAAAAATCCAAAACCCACACTGACTATTGCCACCCAGATGCTATGTGTTTCCTCTGCAGCCCATTTCCAACCGTTCCTGTGTTCCCTGCAGTGTCTTTGGGGCATGTACAGTCCACCGTGTTCCCTGCACTGTCACTGGTGCATGTACAGTCCACCGTGTTCCCTGCACTGTCACTGGTGCATGTACAGTCCACCGTGTTCCCTGCAGTGTCAATGAGGCATGTATACTGTCCACCGTGGTCTCTGCACTGTCTTTGGCACAGGTGCTGCACACTGTGTTCAGTACAAAAGTTCAGGGCTTCTCCAGAGTGACACAAAGTTTCGCGTCCCACTGGGTCCAGTGTCATGGTGTAGGGGACAGTCCAGGACATCACAGAACAAAGCATTTGCCCCGGCACCAGCTTTGCTTCCTCTCTCACTCTCCTTCTCCTTGGCTTCCTATAGTCAGAACACCCCAGGAAAGGGTTTGTGAAGGCAGAGGAGTAGCCCATTTCTTGCAATAGGCATCCACCTGAGAGACTTCAAAGGCTGTTGTTATTGAAATTAAGACCTATAGCATGATGGCCTCTCAGCAAAAACATGTTTTCTGGTTTGTCTGGGAGTAAGACAAGAAACAAGTAAGAGATGAGGCATATGTTCCTAGGTAGGAGTGGGCTGGCTGGCCGGAGGAGCCAGTAGAAACTCTGGAAGCTGGAGATGCAGAGTTTTGCCCTGGCTGCCTGGCTCTGGGCCAGCACTGTCTGTCTTGCATGAGCGGGACAGTATCAGTCTTGCCATGGGTATCAGTTACTGAAAACCGCAAGTGCACAAGTTGGGTTGGCATGGCCATGCATTCTTGCTGTGGCAAATGGTGCCTCTGGCATGCAAAAATATCAATGGGACAACTCCTTGAATTCAAGGAACACTTGGTTCATGTTGCAGAGAGGTAGTTGCTGCATGCTGCCTTTGTGTGACTCTAACCAGGCATGGACCTTCTTCCTTCTTCCTTTAATTATCACCACCATGAACCACTACCCTTGGGGAAAATAATCCTAGTTGAGTACAAGGAGATATATTGACTGTTGTAATAAGCCTGAATCCTTCAGATTTTTCTAAGTATTGTTTTATTGAAAAAAAATGGGACAAGGTGTGAGATTGACCTCAATGCTCATACTTAGACACGTTGGTTTCTGTGGTAGCTGGGTCATTTCAAATACTGCCCCAGGAAGATGCTGCCATTCTTTCTTCATAGCTAGTCATTGAAGGACAGTTTAGTAGTTAAACAAACTGTGTTTTATATATGGGCTAATGGAAAGTTTTGCTTTTTGTGAGAGTTGGGTACATGTTTATCTGTGTGTACTTGGCAGTTCTTTTAGGGGGGACTAGTTCAGTAAAATTTGCCATACATCCACCTGCATGCACAGAGTCCTTGGGCTGATCTTTGGGACTTCAGTTCCTTTTCTGTTTGTTGTGTCATCTTGCTGTGTGGCTTTTGTCTTCATGCTTGGCTGTTAGAGGGTAAGAGCCATCCTCTACCACCATTGTGTATTGCATCAGGCAAAGATGGCAGCAGATGAAGGGGGTTGAGTCAGTCCCTCCCTCTTTCTCAGGGGAAGGGGTACAGAGTAGACCAGGGTGGCATCTGCTCCATGTTTCTGAACTATTCAAATGGGTGACTTAATTTTGGATGCTTTCCTTTGTCTAGTTCATATTTGGTGTGGGAGGTCTTTCTGTCTCTCTGTTGCTTTTATTGATTAATGAATAAAAAATTGATTGAGCCTATGGCAGAAAAGAACAGAGCTAGGTGGGGGAAAACTAAGCTGAATGCTGGGAGAAAGGAGGCAGAGTCAGAGAGAAGTCATGGAGCTGCCTGAGTCAGACATGCCAAGATTTTGCTGGTAAGCAACTGCCACATGACAATACACAGATCAATAGAAATGGGTTAAATTAATAAGAGTTAGTCAATAAGAAGCTAGAGCTAATAGGCCAAGCAGTGATTTGATAAATACAGTTTCTGCATGATTATTTTGGGTCTAAGCTAGCCAGGCAGCCAGGAACCAACAAACAGTCCCCTCCTCCAACACATATTCTTCAAAAATTGTGTTCACAGGAAAAAAAGGGAGAATGTATGTCTTTTTAATAGAGAATTATTACAGACATCCCCCTCTTGCATATACTTTTTAATATTTGTCTTTTTGAGTACAGATAAGTTGGCGGTATTATTTGTCACAGTCTTGAGTCCTAGTGACTGTTGCTGTGAAAAGACACCATGACCAAGGCAACTCATAAAAGGAAGCGTTTAATCAATTAGTCTGTGATTATCCTGACAGAGAGTGTGGAGACTGGCTGGCACAGAGCTGGTGCAGTAGAGAGAGGCGGGGCATGAGAGGGAGAGATATAGTCTTATTCAAACCACCACATGTTGCATATTGTGGGAAATATGAGTTTGCATGAATTTTATATTTCTATGATATATTAATATAACTTCAATTAGCAACTAGTTTGACATAAGTAAATGATGCTACTGTTGGCCTATTTATATTTATTTATTATCTCTGTGACATTATTCTCTGTTTCTCTGTGTGTGTATGACTCAGGCATACTTTAGATGGGGGAAATTGGCATTATTCCAAATATTGGCATTTGTTTTATATAATCTCTATAAAATTATTGTAAATATCAAGAAAATCTGTAAGATATTATAGTCTGATACAAAGACCACTAATTATTTGTGATTTCTTTGTCTAACTAAAACCAGTGTAAACTCACACTGGTTTCTCTGTCCCCAAAGTCACTAAAAGTTAATTCTTTCAGTATAGTGTTGTAGGAAGCCGCTTGTTCAGTTCCCAGCTGCCCAGACTCCAGAAATAATTACACAGAAACTATATTATTTAAATCACTGCTTGACCCATTAGCTCTAGCTTCTTATTTGCTAACACCCACATCTTAATTTAACCCATTTCCATTAATCTGTTCATTACCACGAGGTCTTGACCTACCAGAAAGTTTCAGTGCATCTGTCTCTGGTAGCGGCTCCATGGATTCTCCCTGACTCTGCCTTCTTCCTCCCAGCATTCAGTTTAGTTTTCTCTGTCTAGCTAAGTTCTACCCTGCTATAGGTCCAAAACAGTTTATTTATTCATTAATGGTAATCATAGCATACAGAGGGGAAACCCACATCACTTCCCCTTTTCTGTTTAAATAAAAAAAGATTTTAGCTTTAACACAGAAAAATTACATATAACAAAACAGGAATCAAGTTGGAATTATAGTTACAATATTTATATCTATTTTATCTTTTATCACAACTAAGGAAAATTGTTATTATTATTATCTACTCTTCAACTTCATCAAAGACTCCAGAAGAATATAATATTACCTAAGTAAACAGGAAGTGCATTGTAAATAACTTCCCAAACTCTAGAAATGACAGAGACATCTCTCTGTCTGAACACTCACCCAACGTTTTAATTTAGTTTGATCTTTAATTATCTGTTTAACTTCTGAAAATAGAGATAAGCAAAGTGAAGAGCATGTGTAGAAGGAAGATGCAGGCAAACTCCAGGAAGTCTGGAGAAACTCAGGGCCGTGGAGCAAGCGTTCTGACTCCTGTGCTGGGAACATCCTCCTGCGTCAAGGCAGACAGAGTGGATAACATCTACACACTGATCTTAGCCTGCAGCTCTGCATGAACGTAGCCAGGAGGACAGCATGCTTTGGAATGTAACTTGCTCTCTCCATGTTGCATTACAATGATCATAATTCACCCTTTGTTGATTATCTGTAATGCAGGCTGAACAATGGCCCCGTGTGAAGAAAGGACATCTCCTTTCTTCAGGGCTCCTTGCCATGAGCCATCAGTGTTAGGCAGTGCTGAATAGTCTCTAGTAATGGGGTGGGAGAATGCCTGAATCACCAGGGACAAACTGCGCATCTTGGTTTTATTGCAAGACAGGCTTTGAAGACACGTGTTAGAAGCTGTTGTGTTGAAACTTTGGATATTCTGCCATTTCTTTAGACTGCTCTTCCTGCCTTAGCACCAGAACTTTCCTCACCCTTTAGGAAGTATTTCCCCTTGCATGCCCTCTAGGTCAACAGCCTCTCTACCTTAGTCATCCTTATGTGGTGAGTTTACAAATGAATGTCTCAGTCATATTTAACCATCATAAATAGCAAACCAAACTAAAGCAGTATCTTGAGTACATGAATCAGCTTTGGGATTCACATCTGGCTGTGGTCCAGCTGCAGCTGGTGGCAGTAGAACTATAACAACTCTTCTCAAAGGCAGATGTGCTCCAGTGTGATGGAGACAGGATTAGACGGAATAGGTGGATGCTTACTATTGAATGGATCCATTCTATGTATTTTCTTCTTGTTGTTTTCTACTTATTTATAAAGATTTCTGTCAAGTCAACCCCTTTAAGGGTAACAGTATTTTCTTCCATTGCACTCAATGTCTCCTACCTCGGTTCTTTTCTCCTTACATCACTGTGAAGGGATCCTGTGCCCTGCATTCCCTGTGCACTTGGTCTGTTTATTAGGAGAGAGCTAACAGTTCATCACCAGCCAAGGCACTTTGAGTAAATGGTGCTGTTGGCATATTGCTGATCCTGGTTGCTGCTAACGGACTATAATTATAGCTTCCTGTCTTTACTGACAACAGAAAGTTAATATACAAAATAACCAAATTGTGCGATTGTTGGTGTAATATGAAGACGCCCACTGCCATGTTTCATACTCCTTTATCGATGTTTGTCCACGGGGCCCACTCTTTATGTAAGGCCTGGTCTGGGGTCCAGAGAAGACATTTCTTAGACTTGAGAAGGTTTGATTTAGTGTGAGGAGAAGGCATAGCCAAACAGTTAGACCAGTGGGATACTCTACATGGCCTCTTGGAAGCAAATCTTCTTTGTGTGAATGCACAGTGCACATTCCCGGGACCTTGAATTGCATTCGCCACAATATGTTTGTTATCCAGGCCTCCCTCCTTAAAAACTCAGACAGTGACTTCTTGTGGTAACAAAGGACTTGGTGAGAGTAGAAAGATAATAAATAAAAATCATGAAGTAATTCAATACGTTCCCTTAAAACCATTTTTAAAGTATTCCATAGAAATTCATGGACATAGACCTATAATTTTTTGAAGACTCTCATTAGGCCCAGCCATCACTTTTAGGACCCCCTACTCCCCTCTCCATTGTTCTGCCAGGTGGCATCAGAAAGTAACAGGGGTGCCCTCTTCACCCTGGGCATCCAGCAGGACCTTCTGTGCTGATATTTAGATCTCTGGCTTGTGTGGACTCATTTATGTGGTTAGCATAATTGTGGCATGTATCCATCATCATCACAGTCTCTAATAATTATAGCATGCATGCCTTCTCATCACATTCTATATCATTTGCAGTAACTACTAGATCAGTTTGATAGAGTGAATCCTATAATTGTTAATTATACACACAGGAAATACATTCAGAAACAAACACATGCTAACAGTTCCATATCCAGGGCAATTCAGATATCCAGTCTTGACTTGTAATGGCTCCAGGTAAGATAAGATGTTGGTGATTTCTGTCCTTGTATAATAAACCCATTAGGAAACACAAGCAACTAGACAGTGTATACCAATGTGATAGTATTTCCGTGCAATTTTGCTACCTGCTGTATTATTGTTGCCTGGGAAACAGACTTGTGAACATGTGATAGAGATAAAACCTTGGTGCTGACTCCTTCTGTGTATTATCCACACAGTGTTCTCAGCAAGTAGAATTCCTACCAGGACTGATGTTTTATGCCTGTAATCCCAGCACTCAGCCGGCTGAGGCAGGAGCATAGTGAGCTGGGCATCAATCTGAGCTATATAACATGAACCTTTCTAGAAAGAAAAGAAAAAAAATTCCTATTTCAGTGTCTTTTAAAATTGTTATAACTTCCAGAAATTCTGCATGAAAGTTTTAAAAATGTATTACCACAGTGAAATATGAATGTCTTATAAAATTTTGTGTTTTCCCCTGAGTTGAGTGGATGGTAAATATTTCCTTCGAGAGGCATTGCTATATTTCAGACACTTTGCTTATTCATGCTAGCAATGCTCGTCACAGATGTATTATTCTAGGAACTGCCTTGCACTGGAGGTAACAGATACAGTTTGACCAGGAGCCCAGGGTACATGCAGCCAGGGCAGTGGCTGCATGCATCTTCTAGAACAGTCAAGTTCACTTCAGTGGGTAGATTATTTATCAGGATTGGCTTCATGTTAACTCTTGGTGCATGAATACTGGCAAGGACTTACTAACATTTGATTCCTGTTTAAAAGGAATTACCATTGAGTTTCTTCCGGAAGGGACAGGAGTTTAAGTTAAGGTCAGATGAAGCAATGCACTAGTTCTAATATGAATTTTACCCTGATTTCAGAAATGCCACACCCACTGCCCAGAAGACTCCTCTGTCCCTGCTCTCTATCTTGTATCATTCCATACATTCTAGCATCAGCAGGAGGATGATCTTGTAATCAGAGACTCAATCCCTGAGCATCCAAGCTTCTCCCTTCTCCCACCTCCTTTCAGACCTTCATCTGTACCTTGTCAATTGTAAGAAAGATACCTGGAACTAAATGAAAGATAGGAAAGACAAGGTAGGTGGAACTGTGTGTGGGAGGCATCCAGCCCTCTTGCCTGATACCTGTGTGCCTCGTGGTAGACACCAAACTTCTCCAGTGGTTCAAAAGGGGAGAGGAATATGAGTACAAGCCTGAGCAGATGGAGTGGCCCAAGTGCCTTGCCTCCATCCCACCCACCCAGCCTATCTGACTTCTGGGAAAAGACTGAGGCCCCTGTTCTCCAGCCTCCATCCCACCCACCCCACCTATCTGAGTTCTGGGAAAAGGCTGAGACCCCTGTTCTCCAGCCTCCATCCCCTCCATCCCACCTATCTGACTTCTAGGAAAAGGCTGAGGCCCCTGTTCTCCAGAACACACCCATTTTAGATGCTTTTGCATCGGAACACTCCTGTGTTCTTCATGCCTGCCATTCTCTTCCGAGTGACAATTGGGGCAGAGGGATGGATGCTAAGGAGTCCTTGATACAGGGAAGGGACTGTGAATCTCATCCAAGAGCTGGCTGAGGCAGAAACGCAATCTTCCCAGTTGTCTCCGATACACATTCGCTTAAAAAAATAACATTAAGAGAACCTGACAACAAAATACAAGGGCACCACATTTATTTTTAGTTCTCAACAGTTTTCAAATCAGTTATATCTTTCAGTTGAGGAGAATAAAGTCTCATTTAATGGCTTTTTCATCTTGGGATTAACTGCACTCAAATTTTTTATTCTCTGTGGCATACCTAATTAGATACAGGAGGGTTTCAGGGAATGCAACTTTTTATACATACAGGCCTAATGACAGGAGGCACAGCCAGTCATACAGGGTCACAGGGTGATGAGGAGAAAGACAACAGGAAGAGCAGGATCAAACCTCCACTGATATTTCCATGGAAGCAACAAGGAAGACTGGACAGAAGGCATAGTTTTGGACTGGCTAGTCTTGATACTCACAGTATCTTGGCTATAGGGATACTAATTAATTATCAAGCCTTGGGTGATTACTACTGAGAAGCACCAGCCCCTGGAGTATGGAGGGATGATGGGTATGTAGATTCATATTATTCAGTGGAAATGCTATGGCAATATCTGGCTGACACAGGGAAGTGTAACACCCCTCCCAGTCGGGAAAGTTTATTAGATAACACATAGAAGAAATGAAAGTATTTACCTGTGTCCTTGTATGGATGCTCAGGGACACAATGTGGACTCTGGAATGTTGTCTCTTTGTAGTCTCTCTATAAAATGTTGTGCAGAATATAACATCATAGAAGGCCGTAGGGGGCTTCTGTCTCTGAGCGCCAGCCAGGAGCCAGACAGCTAACAAGAAATGGGACATACATTTAATGTGCGGCTTCACTGAAGGCTTTGGGCTGAGAAATGAGACCTTCATGACTGAGCCCTTGTCCCACCCCCTACTTGCTGTGTCATAGGCGAGAATGTGACTTCTAGGTGGCTCATGTGCCTCCTCTGTGGTAATAGTTCTTCACAGAGCGGTTGGGAGGTGAGTGGCCTAAGTGGCTCAGACACTTACTCTCTGAATGTTCTGATACATGATCACAGGTTTCCAGAGAGCGTTGGGATACTGAGCATCATATCTCAGGTTTCTCCAAGTGTGCTCATTATTAAGATGCACGAGGACAGAGTACTTGAAACTGGTTGGTTGTCTGCCACCACCCTCACAGCAGTTGTTTCCAGCAAGTTTGTCCCAGTAGGTGGACCCCACACTTGAAATCATTAAAGGAACGCAGCAATCATAGAAAGCAAGCAAAACCTTTATGAAAAGATTCCTGAGAGTAAGCTTGGAAGCACCGTGGGTGATGGGATATTTTTCTTAAGAAGTCACTGATGTCAGATATACACAGATCAGTTATCTTTCTCCATCAGCCATGGGAGCCGATGGTCTCTATATCATTGTGGTGTCACTAGTTTCAAGTGTATCCAGAGAAGTTATGGCCCTGTAAGTCTCCAGTGCTGTCAACTAAAGGGAGCCAGAGACTGGCTCCATAAGATGCGCTCTTTAACAAATCATTACATTTGGAAGACCATACCAGATAACCCAATTTAGAAGACAGATACTGAATTCACATGCAAGGCTATTTTTAAGACCTTTTTATCCATGCATATCAAGGAACAAATGAACAGTGATTATCTCAATTGACCTGCTCAGAGCTTTCTCATTCTTGGTAGTTAGTATGGACTTTAAAAATATTTCCTCTGGGTCAGTTTAAGAACTGGCTTATCTATGGTCGTGCATGGATGGAGGGGGTGCATGGTGTCATGTCCCCACTTCTGCACTATTTGCTACTAATATATTTTGGAGGAGCAGAATCATTATCTTCAGTTGTGTATCCTTGATTGGACCCATCAAGCTCCAATCGATAATTTTAATCCAATGATCACTTAAACAAGATGGGGCACAAAAACAAAACAAAAATCTTCATTCTCGGAGAAAGACTGGTAGATTTATTGGTGGGATTAATAAGGATGAGAGGGGAATAAGAGGGAGTATGGAAGAGACAGCAATCAGAATATATTATATACATATATGAAGTTGTCAAATAACAAAATTATTCAATAAAAGTATTTCCATAGGTGTATATATAAATGATGGGCCTCTTTGACAAAGATATCATCATCCTCCAGCCTGAATAGATTCCCCTGGTATTTAAACAGGATAGTGCCTCTGTGTATACACTGTGACACTTTGGAAGGATATATCTATGATGTTGCCACCGAGCGGAAGCATTCTGGGTTCAAAACCAAGGATGTTTTGAAAACGCCCACATTCCTGCATTTTTAAGTAGAGCCAGTACAAATGTGCTGAGTTCTACGGAAAAGCCCAGAGCTTCTGTCTGACTGGGCTTGTCTAGGCCACGCCTCTCATCCACACAAGTTATTGCTGTGCTCCGAGAAAGAAAGAAATCCTTTATGTCTTCCCTGTCCTCCCTTCTAAATAATTTTAGATCCCTCAGTAACTACCATGTCCTAAATAAAACTCTTCACTAATATCAAGGGAGATAGATCTGTAAGCACATTAGACAGACTAGTTCCAGCAGAACTCATCTGGCTTCGAATCTAAGTGCTCCCAATTGACTGGATGAATGTGACCCAGCATTCTAGTCTATTATTACTTCATGGCTAAGAGAAAATAATAGCTAAAGAATGTCGTCACTGGGCTAGTGAGATGGCTTAGCAAATACAGGTGCTTTCCACACAAGCTGGTGACCCAAGTTCAGTCTCCAGAGCCCACAGTGGAAGGACGTAACCGATTCTTTAAAGCTGTCCTCCGGTCTCCACATGTGCACTCTGTCACACTGTTGCCTGCATTTGTACATATAGAAATAGCACACACACACACACACACACACACACA
>JAQHUG010000220.1:2577107-2623325 GCA_028555095.1 Dicrostonyx torquatus
ACTGTTACTGTTGCTCATCTGCACTGAGACATTGTTACTGTTTCTCACCCACATTGAGACATTGTAAGTGTTGCTCATCTGCACTGAGACATTGTTACTGTTGCTCACCTGCATTAAGACAATGTTACCACCTAGCACCATGTTTGGCCATTAGTCTTTGCTCTTGGTCATGACTTGCTATTGCTTTGGACTGGTGTAGAATGACACGCACTGCCATGCAGAACAAGAAAACTGCCCTAAAATGCCCCTGATTCAACCTATTTGCCCTTCCTTGCCAGTCGGTGGATCACTACCACTGGCCTTTTAAACTTTTCTTTCTGTTTCCATGGTTTTGCCTTTTGTAGAATGTCACTTAGTTGGACACACTCAGCATGTAACCTTTTCAGACTGGCTTCTCTCACTTAGTGATATGCATTTAAGGTCATATCATCTATTTTCTGATAGCTAAGTGTGTGTGTGTGTGTGTGTGTGTGTGTGTGTGAGAGAGAGAGAGAGAGAGAGAGAGAGAGAGAGAGAGAGAGAAATAACCTTCCACAATTTGGATGGAGTACATTTTTTCCATCCATCTCCTAAAGGACACACACTGAGGTTGTTCCCTTACTTTGGTACTTGTAAACAAGATAGAATCTTTCAAATGGAGTTTCTTAAAATAAGTTTTTGTAAAACTGGAAAACAAATTGGAGGCATGATATCACAGTCTCAGAGAGACAATGGTACTGTAATATGGAATTTAGAACCACATGGGAGACAAATCTATGGGCATCTCTGTGAAGGCTTTTCCAGAAAGGTGTAACTAAGGTAGGAAACCTACCCTGAACGTTGAAGGCACCAGCCCTGGCCTGGGAATTGGAACTAAAAATGGAGAAAATAATGGAGAAGTGTGTTTCCTCACTATGGATGTGATATGTCCAGCTGCTTACATTCCTGCTGTCCTGCCTGCCTTCATGATAGACTGCACCACCCTGCTGTGAGCCCAAGCTAGCCCTACCCTCCCTAAGTCACTCTTATCAGGTGTCCCATCACAGGGAATAAGTATCAAGGGGTTGGTCCACGTAACTTTGGTTCTTACGTGTCCATTTGTAGCTAGCTTTGGTTAAAGAGGACAGGAGTCTGGCTTCCCCTGTTCAGACAGCCACTGGGGGGTCTCTCTTCCAATCATGATCCTAGTCAGGGAATTGCTAACATAGTGGTCCTGCTGGCACTTTCTAGTTATTTGAATTTGGGCAATCAGATATACAGTAGGTGCCTACTAGATAGCTGCTGAATGGCTGAACTTTCCAGATGAACTCATAGGTTGCCCAGGGTCTTCTCTCAAGCCTTCCACTCAATTCCAGGAAGACCTACCACAGAGACCCAGAAAGACAGCAAGAAGTGTTTGTCTAATACATGATATCCACTGTTGGCAAGCCAAGTAATTTTTTCTGTGATTCCTTCACTCAATAAATTTATTAATTAAACATATCCACTAGTGATTGTAATACCATCTAGTGATCTCAAGAACATTAGGGTATCTTATCCCTTTCTGATGGCCGTGGCAGTATGATTTCTTCTAAGTCTTTGCTATTATTTTGTGTTTATTGTTAATTTTTACCATTGTTTTTAGCAATACTGATAAAAACGTGATCAGATTGGAATAGAACATAAAGTTGATGGTAGGAATCTAATCTGGGTTTAAGTCATAATGACTATTGCCATTGTCTTCTCAGATAGTTCACCTGTATTTACATGTTTTCCAGTGTATACATTGGTATTTGGTGAGGTTAAAACCTTCAGATGTACCAGTGTGCATTTACTGGCTATTGAAAGCAGAGCCTTAGGGTGGGACAGGCACTAAAGCTGAGGCGCATGGGCCTCAGCTCTCAGTCATGTCTCTTAGAGAAAACTGAGTCCAAGGAACCTGAAGCTACCATAAAGAAAGGTCTCGGCCCTGTCATTGATGTCTACACAGGGTGGCTATGCTGTGGGTGGCAATCCCTCTTTCTATCCTGCTGATCTGCCAATAGATTTGGGTAGTTCTCTGGCTTATGAGCTATGTCACAATGCTGAAAAAACTAGGTAGAGTGTCTGTTGTCACCTCTTGTTCATCAGGAAGAAAACAGTGAAAAGGCAGGATGACTTAGCGGTGGGGATGCCAGGGCAGGCCACAGACTGGCTGCCACGACCAACTCTAATAGTTTGAGAAAGAGACTCCCATGAAGGACATGGCTAGTGTTAAGAATACTGGGCCCCTGTTTCTCTGTAAATATGTTTTCTCCATGATGGTGTAAGTAGAGCCTAGGGAAGAAGGTCCTGTTCTTGCAGTCCATCTTGGCATGAGTCATCTGCCTCAGAACTCTGCAGACTATTTTGACAGTTACACGTGACTTGTCACCCCAGCCTTTGAGAGCAGGGCAGCTGCACTTGTCATTTGTTTATCTGTCCATTCTGTAGTTGCTTTAACAAACACTTGGTAGCACACGAAGTTGGACACAGAAAGCAGGGTGGGAAGTCTTTCATTTTTGAAGCCATGTGAAAGAAGCAGTGAGTCACATGGAAAAAAAAATGAGTGCCTTCTATTTTCGCCTCTCTTATCCTTGGAAATTGGATTTATGTTCTTCAAAAGTTGCAAGGTAAAGATGAGCTCTGCTAAAACCAAGCTTGGGTCGATCTAAATTAGACTTACTGGCCATGTCTTCACTTCTCCTTTCCTTGTGTGGCCTTTTGTGAAGTCAAATTGGACATTCTTTTCCCCTTTAAGTAATGTGGGCAGACTGCAAACACAGCTCTGTTCTCAAGTAAATGTGCAGAAGGAATGATAGTTTTATTTATTACAGTCTCTAATCATGAAAAAAAATTGCTCAAATAGTTTACATACTTTCGTTTAGCTAGAGATTCAGTTTGTTTGGGGAGCAACGGAGACTTATTCCCGTTTGCAGTGTTAAGTCCCTGGTGTGATTGTTTGAGATAGTGTGGGAAATAAATGCCTCACTTGTGTATGGTAGCAAGAAGAGGGTCATCAGTAGCAGCTTGAACCCCAGGCTCATGAGCTTCGGGCGTTGCTAAGGAACACGTGGTAGCACATGGCCAAAAAGCAGTTTTGAGTGGTGCTTGAACACAGTCCACGTAAAGCTAATATTCCCTCGGGAATCCTGTCTGATAGGGATGTGTACTTTGAATGACACTGCTAGGAATAATGCGCCCATCAATATGCAGTTTATGACGGCCATTCCCATCAGTATGCAGCTGACCACAGCCGTTCCCACTCAGAGCTGTCTCTAGCCTCTGAGTCTACTTCAGGAGTCCTTTTGTTTTTGAGTGTTAAACACCTACTTCACTCCAGACAATTCCATCTGATTCTTTTCTGACCATGCTATTTGAAGAGCAATTTTCCTCACAATTTCTGATGCTGATGGTGAGTATTGAAGATTGGACATGTTCACAGCATAATTGACCATTTCTGGCACTTTTTTTTTACAATTATCACCACTTCCATAAATTCCTTGGGCTTATATTTGTGTCTTGTATCTGTATCCTGGTATAGGGCCTATTCCTAGGAAGAATTCTCAGGGTAAGCGCCCTTTTGGCATTCTGACATTTTCTACCCTTTGCTCCATTTTGCTTAGGACAAAAGAAACTTTTGTACCCCACGCCTGACACAACACCTGCCATCTAGTAATCATCTCAAAAGCAGGTTTTAGAGAAAGCCAACATTTTGTTCTCCCTTTTCCTGTGTTTCCTTCCACCTGGGTCAAAGGTGCTGGAGGACATACCTCTGTTGTAGTGACTGCTTGCTGAATGCCCACAGAGCCCTGCAGAAAATGGCATGCAGATTTACCCATGATTCCAGGTTATTTAGAGAGACTCAATGGTTATGAAAATGTTAATGCATCCTACTTTGTAACTAGCCACAAAGTAAACAGCCACCAGAGATGACACCATTCATGCCAGCAAGCTGCTGGGTATTTCTAAGATGGAATTTTGAGGAAAACAATGTGTTGGCCCAATAAAGGAACCCAGAGAAGAGTTCATATTAAAATTCAGTTCAGAAGTGTCCTCATCAGCAGCTGCCATTCTTCTTCCCACACAAATACATTATACCTGACGATGTACTTCAGATTTTCTAAATGTTTCTGTTTTTAGACAAGACTATCAGGGACAAATTTCATTCTTAATCATAACAAGTAAATATGCGATGTGGAGATAAACAGATGCCCTGTGAGAGAGTGGTACCTTAACTAGGATTGACTCTTACCTAGGTGTTGTGCACACATGCCCTGTGGAGCTGTCCGTGTTAAACAGATACAAAGTTGAGAGTAGTCATTGATTTACCTCCCTCAAGGGCAGGAGCATAATGTTCTCACATAAAGAAAGCAGAGTAAAGCAAAAGTAGACTATAAAACAACAACAGTTAAGGTCTGTGTTCTTCCATGGGCACTTCTGTGGGCAGTTTAGTGATGTGGAATCATAGTTCTTACTCATACTTGTAGAATGTAATGTGTGGTGATGTGATTGGGGTGTGGTCATTACATTTTCATTGTATTCCCCATGCACCGGGCCTTACTGATGGGGACAGATCTGACCTGTGTGAAGAAAGATGAAAAAGTGGGTGATCTGACACGAAAGAGCCAAATGGGACTTGCAGGACTCACCAACTCTCTCCCTTTAGAAGGCTCTTCAGGCTTCTTCTTCTTCTTTGTTGCAGAATTTAATCATCTTGCTAATGGCTTCTTCACACATTCTGCTTACTGTTGTCCCCTGGAACCCCAGCTCTGGACGCTCTAGATGTTCCATTTCTACTGTGCTTTTACTGTGGCATCTCTTTCCATCTATTCCTTTTGCTCTTGATCTTCCTCTCTGGCTGTTCATCCCATGGATTCTGTGGCTCCCACATCTCCCCTGCCTCCTAGTCTCTCTTTCATCTTACAGCTAGTCAACTTGTCATTTAGCTGTGTTCATTTCGTTTAACACCCGGAGTTTTAGTTTTATTTAATTTTTTTTAATCCTCAAGCACATTTACCTCCACTGTAGTCTGCTATCGTTCCCATATGCAGTATGGTGCCTCAAACATCCAGATGGGTTACACATGCTGATTCCGGAGTTTACTGGTATCTGCTTCAGTTGTGTCCCATGCTGCCTCTTTACCATCTCTTTATGTTGATGTTGACTTCCTGAAAATTCTTGAGAGCTTTTTTACCTTCTCTAGGGCAGTTTTCCTTCCACAGCTGCATTTATGACATGCCCCCTTTCATCACTGGTCACCCTACATTTTCAGTCCAGGTACTATCACTGGGGTTGTTACCTTGACAGCACTGAACAGCAGATGCATGTGGTAGGCATCCTCCTTGCTTAGAGGTTCTGGGTGTGGTTCCCCAAATATAGTGAGTGCTTATCTGAATGCTTCCTATGTGTCTAAATCTAGTGCATTTTGAAGGCAGTAGAGCTTTTCCTTGCAGCTTCCCAGCTCCCGTGTGTGGATGTGGTTTCTCTGTTGAGTGAGTGATCTACTCCCTGCTGTCTTTCAGAAATTACTTTTACTCTCCTTGTTTTGTTCTCAAATCATTTATCTTTCTCGCCATTTCAAGGGTCCTGCATAAAGGGAGAAGAGTAAGTCGTGTGTTCAGACAGCCATGTTTACCTCCCCTCAGGCCAGGTTTCTGATCAGAAAGGATCCTACAGCCTCCACGATGTAACATGGAATACAGGGTCCTCAGATTTACAATCTCAATAAACAATGAATAATTGTGTTAGCATAAAGCCGACTTATGTTTATGTTAAGTAAATCTCTCTAAAATTTATATTCAACCCCCAAAAGCTGCTGTTTATCTGAAGTTCAAATCCCATTGCAAATCCTGAATTCCTATTTGCTGTGAATCCGGCAAGCATGACCAGATGTGGAACAGATGCTGCCAACACCATAGGCCCTTGTGCAGGGGTTGAGAAGACAGGAGGAGAGAGAGAGACCTATGTTTTCAGGTCTTCAAATAATCCTAGCCTGCAGCGCTATTAATACAATCCTCCTGGGACCATGGTCATGTGAAATGGTAGTTTAACCAAGGCTGACTTGCCTGCTATAGATGAGAATCTTTCTTAATGCTAACTTCAAAATGAACTGCACAGATTGCTCAGTATCATTGGATTGTGAGTTCATTTCTTATGATCAATATACTGACACTTTACCATGAGGAAAACTTGTCATGCCATAGAGTCTACTGAGTTGGTGCTTAGCTCAGAATAGGAAATATTTCTTCTGTGGCATTATTAAAATACATTCTTTAATTACATCTATAACATTCGCATTTAGTGTCATTAACTTCAAAGTTGTTGAATGTTGAGTATGACAACTAGCAAGCTAGTTATTTGCTTATAGCCTCCCAGTGTCACACTGAGTGACAATGAGTGTATTAAAATGGAAAACACACATAAGAGATTTTTATATGGTCTTGATTGTAGGTAGCAGTTAATTGTTGGTGACATCTTTGTCAAATGATTATAAAACTATAAACAAAGCTTTTACTTTGCTTTAATGAGGGGCCAAGAAACATATCCTTTGCCTGAATATTTGAAAAGAATGTTAATATAAGATGGAGCTCCTCTTATTTTTCTTTTGTAAAGCTCATGGCCACTAGAAAATTATTTTTTCTTTGTTAACATAGCATGACAGGGATTGTTTTGCCTTACCAATGTAGTCCTGTTGTCCATGGAATCAGCTCAGGTTTGGTCTCCTGGTGCTTCTCATCTGTCCAGGCACAAATTGGCCATACTGCCTGTGCCAGGGGAATTGAAGTAGATGTTTTCAAACCAATGCTGTGTGATAGGAATTTATTTAGGGATGTGCTGTAATTTGATACATGTATATAATATTTCTTAATCAAATTGGGTCAAGTAACATTTCTATCTTATCATTTATCATTGGCTTGGAAACCTTTAGACTTTCTTCATTTAGTTCTTAGTGAACTAACTGGAGACTAAATTGTGAGTGACTGTCACCTTTCTGAACAGCAAAACACTAGCGCTCATTCCTTCTGCTTGAGTTTGGGTACCTCTTGTCCGAGCTCCTTTGATGTACCTGACTCTTGACTGTGACCTATACTCTATTTTCCACTTCTTTGACATGTATATGATTCCTTATCCACTTGTCTGTTGATAGACACCTCAATTGATTCTATATCCTGACTGTAGTAGTTTGACTTGGTGAATATAATGCCAGTTGCTCTGGGGTGTGCTCATTTTAGGTCTTCTGGGTGTATACTCAGGATTTGGAGAGTTTGGTCTTTTCACTGTGACTTGCCATGGCTATATATTGTTTATTATTATATATATTCATGGACCATATTCTTTTTTATGGCTGTTTACATATAAACTATATTCACTTTTCAACTTTCCCTATGTAATTTTCAGGTTTGATTTACTTCTGTGATGTATAAAAATGTGTGACTCCAAGGCATAGCTAACATGAACTGGAAAGAAAAGTAAAATTCAGAAGTTCATTTGTGATGGCTCAGTTTTCAATCCCTTCTGTTGAAGTGACTTGTCCTTACCTGTTCCCAGACCTTTCTCAGCATGTTTCCCTTGGTTTCAGTACATAGCATGGAGACTGTATGGTATTTCCCACCTTCTTTTACATCTGGCCATGTTCCACTATGCAGGATGGTTTCTGTTCTGGGGCTCCTTTGACACTTTCTGGCAGTAGTCTTAGAGGTCACTCCTTTAAACATGATTGATTAGAAGCCAAGCCTGGGTTTGCTAGATGTTTTATGAGGATAAATGGAGAGTTTTGCATTGCCAAGATAGGAGACAAGAAATCGAGACAATGCTGAGAGAGAAACGTGTAGACGAGATGGTGAAAAAGAAGAGAGGAAGGGGTTAATACTGAAAAGAAAGAATAAATCATGGTAGAGAAAAAAACCAGGAGACAGAGACAGTCGATAGAGCCTGAGGACAAGAGGACAGTTGTCAGTGAAGGATATCAACAAGTCCTCTCTTTACAGTCTGGGATATAAATTGAATTAGCATGATAATTCCACCCAGTTTGTAACATAGTAGAGTTATGGGGGTGTGGGTGAATAAGCAGCCTTTTAGTGTAGATCAAAGTTACCCTGTGCTCTTTATGAGAAGTGTTGATCCCACGACTTTGATGAAGTTTGCCAGAAGGGATAAAGGGAAGCAACTTTATTCAGTGTCTGAGAATAAATGATCAGTCGTGCTAATGTGTGTCATGTGACCCTTCCTTGGAGTGATGAGTGATTTTCCTGGGGATTACTAAAGTATCATCATCCCAGATTTGATACCAGTAACAGCCCAAAGACACACTTTTACCCGTTTATTAGTGATTAACAAGCATACTTCTTCCAGTGACCAGTATCTTACCCCAGATGGATAATAACCTACAGGGATTACCACTCTAGAAGTCTTGATTCCTAGTTTTCCCTTTCCTCAATCAGAATTTATTTGCTTTTGATTCCATTCCTGTAAAATTCTGACCTATTTTGGAAGACCTCTGATTGTCCTTCTAAGACACCATGATTGTGTTGACAGAGCAGAATGGTTTTCCCATTGTCACATTGGAAGGCACGGGTCTTCTGTGCTTTTTCCAGTAGGCTATATCTGTAATCTGAATGAATGGAACTGCAGGTCCTCAGTTTCTCCTGATATAATCATTCCCCCATTTCTAGGTGACTGACTGCATTGATGTAGAGTGAGAGAAGGAGGCAGGTAAGGAGGGAGGGAGGGAGAGAGAGAGGGACTGAGGGAGGGAGGGAGAAAAGGAGGGAGGGAGGGAGAGAGAGGGAGTAAGAGAGGAAAAGAAAAGGAGGCAGGGAGGAAGAGAAGGAGGGAGAGAAAGGGAGTGAGAGAGAGAGAGAAGGAAGGGGAGAGGAAGGAAGAGAGGGAAGGAGGAAGGGAGAGAAAGGCAGTGAATGAGGGAGGGATGAAGGGAGGTGGGGAGGGAAGGAGGGAGATAAGGAGGGTGGAAGGTATCTGCAGTAACAAAGATGAGTTAGAAGGTCAGTGAAATATCAAGGGGAAAGGAAGCTCCTGTGTTTTATTTAGAGAATCAGTCATTTAATTTCAGTGATATAACGTGGTTTTGAAAAGCAGTTTCTGTGGTTCACTTCAAGACAGGCATCATGTGACAGATTTGCTGTGTTCAGAGAGGTTGAGATAGATATTTGGGTATATTAGAAATCATTCTTCCTATGGGAGATCTACTGTGTGTGTTGATGAGGGCAAGACATAGTCAACAGGCTTTGTCTCTGGACACTCGGCTGAGGCGTTTCAATGAGTCCCTGGTCTAGGTATCCGCCTATGCTCTTGTAGGCAGCTACAGTTATTATAAAAACCATGCCTCTGAACAAATAGAAGGATCTCATGAAACAAAACAGAAACAAAATTTAAATAAAAAGTAAAAGTAGGGAGAGGAAGAAAGAGAGATGTGAACTTCAAATGGAGGAACAGATACTCCCAGTGGCGAGAAAACATCTTCAGTAGCTTAGGCAGCAGTCTCTAGAATTTGTAGTGGTCAGTCCCAAAGAGCAGGGCTAGCCAAGTTTGACAGTCTTCTCTTAGTGGGGTCCCCATCCCCAAACAACTCAGCCAGGCTGATTAACAAATAAGAATAAGTGGCAACGGGCTCTCATTCTTTGTGATGATCCTAGACAAAACTGAGCACCAAGTAGAACCCCATGAAGGTTCCGAAATTGTGAGCAAAGTTTACACAGAGGTGGCTGCAGTGAGTATTTCATGTCGCTTCATCCGGGTCTCAGAGTTGCCAAGGGAGTGCTCGTCACTAACAGTAGTGCACTGAATTTCTGCACGCCAGTGGCTCTAAATTCCACTGGCATAATTCATCCTCACCTGGGCCTGTGCTGAGGATGGAAAATGAGGAAGGAGAGGAACAGTGAAGATCACAGCCTAAGGTCTAATTTACAGGCCACTTCGAGAGTCAATCTGTTCCAGGAAAAGTGTGTGAATTATGAGCCTGCTGCTCTCGGAAGTCCATATCCGCTGCCTCTGCAGGCTCCAGGACCACGGCAGTGCACATCCAAAATGGGAGGCAGCGAGAGCAGATTTGTGATGTACAGTTTTCCTGATTAATTGAAGAATACACATGGCTTATTCCTACTCCCCAAAGCAGGGTCGCCACCAAAAAATGCATCTAATTGGCTAAATAAATAACTCTAAGGTTTCCTGCCTGCAGCTTTTCCTTTATTGAATTATTAATGCTGTGTCCCCTCTAGATCAGCCACAGCTAATGACTGGTTTGCCTTCAGCGGTTAATATTCTCCAATCAGCTGTAAATTGTCCTGATGACTTACTTTGCGAACTTGTAGCTTATATTATTGGCTCAGCTTTCAAAATGGCTGGGGATTCAAGAGCATCATAAAAATTAAGCTATTTTCAGCATTGTAATTTTTTTTGTCCTGAGCATAAAGTATCTAGGGTTTTTCTAATAGTCTATACCAATAGTTCTTACCCGAGGCTTATTTTTTTCTCAAGAGATATGTTGAAGTAAAAGTCCAGAGACAGTTTTAATTGTCACAGTTTGTGAATGAATGCAGTAAGAGTCTCCAGGGGGTAATTGCACGGCCACTCCTACTTAGTGGATAGTTTACGGGACAGTACTACAGGACAGAGAATTTGGTAGGGTTGGGGTGGGACATGTAGATCTAGAAGGTGTTGAGGGATGGTGAGTTGGACCAAAATACACTGTACAAAGATCCCAAAGAGTCAATAAAACTCAAGGAAGAGAAGTATTTCGTTCTACACATTAGCAAAGCCAGGGCCAAGATCCTTGATTTAAGTTGACTCTAGAGGCAGAAGAGTAGAAGATGAGCATTTGATCGTTGTTTGATTCAAGCAGTATTTTTAAATCTTTTAATTTTGTTTTCATTTATTTTTTGTGTCTTCCACATCATGCATCTCCATTCCATTCATTTACTCATCCCTTTGTGTCTAGCTTTTCCCCCAAAATAAAATAAAACAAGATTTAATAAAAAAAAAAGAAGAGAAAAAATTAAAAGGAAAAATCAGTCTCTTCATAGAAGACCCTGTGAGTCCTGCAGTAAAGCCTTGTATCCATGTATCTTTACTTGCAAGTGTTCATTGTAGAGTCGTTGGCCTGGTTCGAGACCTCTGGTTTCTGTCATACTCGATGCTGGACCCTCACTGGAACTCCTTTTGGTTATCCTGTTGTTGCCCTGTGTTGTGGAGATCCTTCAGCTTTGAGTCTGGAGGACTGGTTCCTTCACGTGTCCAGCTGATTACAGATGGGGTGGGCCAACTCACAACCCTTGTTCTGGGCCTGGGAGATAAGGATTGGTCAGTCCTCCAGTTCTCCCTTGTCCTCACCACCAGGGTGAGCTTTCCTGCAGTGCTCTTGCTGTGATGAGCAAGGGACAGGGCTAGTTCTTCCATCAGGCACTGCATTATGCAGAGTGCAGTACCTTTTTTCTTCTTTTTCTCCATTATCAGCATCTCTTGATGGGGCATCAGCACCAGGGTGTTCTCCAACCTCAGGTGCCTTACAAGGCAAAGTTACTATGTTCATGTCTCATACTGGGGAACAAAACAGACAGGTTGTGTATCCCTTATCTGAAATACTCAGGACCAGAAGTGCATCTGATGGACTTTGGAATATTAACATAAAAATAGTGAAATATCTTGGGGGTGGCACCAAGGCTGAAATATCATATTCATGTGTGTCTCATGAATACATGTTATTTGATACAGTACTTTTGATGCACCAGTGTTTTGAATATGACCTGTCACACAAAATCAGGTGTAGAGTTTTCCATTTGTGGTATTATGTATATACCCAAACAGTTTTGTAGCAATTTGGATAAATAATGCACAATTTACACCTGAAGAGGAGTTTTACACCTTATCACGAAGGCACATGCATCATTGTTCACCTGATAAGTAATTTTATAGTCATAAAGCACACCTAAAGTATCCTTTGCAATGAAGTGTTTGAGATTCGTAAATGGCAAGTTGTGTGTCTATCCTTCTATTCAGTATTTTGCTGTCTTCCACTCCTGACTAGGGAACTCTGCTGCTGTTGATGGTAATGGACATTTTATTATGCTTCTTGAAAGCTGTGGTGAAGACTGGTGAAGTATATCAACTGAAGTCATGATCACATTAAAAAATAATAAGGGATATTACACAGGAAAGGTTTAGACTAAGTTGGCTGGATGGTCAGAGGTTGTGGGTTGACTGAGCACTCTGTGACAAAACTAATCCTGAGTAGGAGTGTCTTTTCAGACCTCCTTTCAGAGCTCAGCAAGGAGGGTTGCCCACCAGCTGTGATCCACAAACACAGTGTTTTGATGGTAACCATTGTGACTTGGGTGAGATCATTCAAAGCAGTTTGATTTTTCATTTCTTCATGACTAGGTATATTGGACACTTCAAAGTTGAAAGTTATTGGTTGCCTAGATTGCTGCTTCTGAGAACTGTCCATTCAATAACCCATTGAGCAATGACTACTGTTTCCCTGGTGCTAATGTCTGTAGTTCTCTGTCACTTCTGGATTACTGGGCTCTGTCTGAAGTGTAGCTGGTCATGGAGTTCTCCTATCCTGTAGGGTGTCTACTTGCTCAGATCATAGCTTCCTGTGCTGTGAAGAAATGTTTAAATTTCACATTGGCCTATCTGCTGATCTCTGGGGATGAATCCTGGGCCCTAGGAGCTCTGATCAGAAAGTCCTTGCCTAGTGCAGTCTCGAGTGACATCTTCTCTGTTTCACTACAGGTTCAGTGTTTCCCGTGTTATGTTAAAGCTGCTGTTCTCCCTTGAGTTGATTTTCATACAACAATATTATTCTAATTGCATTCTTCTGAAGGAGGATAGTCAATTTAGCCAGCAATATTCGTTGAGTTCACTATCTTTCCTGATGGCATGTTTTCAGGACTTTGGGTAAAAATTAGGGGACCATAGCTTTGTTGTGCTAGTTACAGTTCTTTTAATATGGTCCATTGGTCTAGTTTTCCCTTTTTGTACCACTACCAGGATGTCTTTGCACTCGAGCTCTGTAGTATAACTTGGGGTCAGGCATAGGGATTCATCCTTCATCTGTGTTCACACTCTTTACTGCTGCTCTACCTATTTGTGATTCCAAGTGAATACTTGGATTTTTTTATATTTATGAAATATGACACTGGAGTTTTGGTGGGTATTCAATTTTGCATTGCATTTGTAGGTTTACGTCCTTCAGATAACTATATCAAATCACTCTCCTCTCCTGTTATTTAATGTGTAAACTATGCATGAGGTAATAAATTTGTATCTATGCATGACGTTTGACTTTAAAAAATTCAAAAGGAAAGACACAAAGCAAGTGACAACAGGAAAAGCCGGCTGGCCTCATGCATAAAGAAACATGCACTGCCATCTATCTTTCACCTATAACATTGGCAAAGGAAATGTTAGAAAAAAGTTAGAAAAAGAAGAAAAGAAACCTCAGGGAAAATGGTCAGTGCACACAAGGATTGATGAGTAGGTCCCAGCCACTGGTGGACATTAATGGAGCCTCAGTGCTGATTCCCGGGATTTACTCTCCATCAGTACCCACCTCATTATGCAATTGCTCATATCTGCGGGCTTTTAAAGTTTTCCTAGTAGAAAGCACTGTAAATGCCCACAACTAGGTTCCTGGTTACATTAAGTGAGACATAGTACATGACCCTTACAGAGAATGCAAGATTTATTCTGGTAAACAGTGTAGTGCATGACTGGCACATTGGTGAACTAACACACTGCGTGAGTGAGCACCTGTAGTCCCACATCTCTTTGGATAATTTTGGCTGCACATACATGTGTTGTGGAATATTTAAATATGTAAAGGTGTGTTATATTTGTTTACGCTACAGAATATTAACTGTGTAAAGGCGTGTTATATTTCTTTCACTGCCTTTGTTAACAATGTAAGGATATGTTTCATTTGCTTAGCTGCATTTGTTTAATTATGTAAAGATGTGTTGCAGTTGTTTCACTTTGCCTGCCTAAGACACCTGATTGGTCTGATAAAGAGCTGAACAGCCAATAGCTGGGCAGGAGAGGGCAGGAGCATTTGGGCAGGCAGGCAGATGGAATAAGGAGGTGGAGAAATCTGGAAGAGATAAAGGAGGAGAGAACAAAGGAGAAAGAGAGGGAGACTCCAGGGAACAGCCAGCCAGGCAGCTGCCAGCTAGTTAGGCAGAGTAGGACATAACAAAAGGAAAAGGTAAAAAGCCCTGAGGCAAAGCCTAAATGAAAAGAAACAGGTTAAGTTATAAGAGCTAGAAAGAAATGAGCCTAAGCTAGGCTGAGCATTCATAACTAATAAAAAGTCTCCGTGTCATGATTTGGGGGCTGGTCAATGGCCCAAAAGAAAAAGCCTGGCACATACGTGGGGAATGTATGACAAGATTCATACCAATCTCTTTTCATTTCCTGCATCTGGAAAGTGATTCGGCTTTGGGAGGGTGAGGAAACATGGGGTTAATTTTAATTTTCCTAGGTTATAGTTTTAAATTTAACTCCTTGGTACAAAAAATGAATTGCAAGTTCACTTATTGAGCACTCATTAATTTCCATGTCCTCTGCTTACATAGGAACAAGACATGGGAGCTGTGAACAGTGGTCGTCATCCGTATTTGCCCCATCTTATGATGCTGGATCCCCAGTTTCTTTCTCACTCTTGACAATTAATACAAAATAAAAGGCTTTGTGCTAAGAAAGAGTCATGCATATTTCTAAAACCACTTTAAAATATTATGATAAGCTTGGTAAATATTTTTAAAACTGTTTTATTCATTAAACATACTTATTATGTCCTGGTTTGAAATGTTCAGATCAAAGACTGTCTGCCAGTGCCTACCTTGGTGAATACCATGATATGATTCTGTCTACATTTTGGAAGTGCACTTGAGGAAACAGACAACAAACAAACCTGAGCTATAGACAGTGAGGTAATGTGCTTCATGACAATTGTCCCAGTGTAGCCTGAGAAGCTCTCTCTGAAGGCATGAAGAGGGAGGAGAGCCAGAGAGATCCAGGAATAGGCAAGGATTCCAGCCACTAAAATGCCTACATAAGGTATTCTAGGTTAGCCAAGACTACACAGTGAGATTTTATCTTAAAACTACAAGTAAATAAAAGAAAAACAGAAGTAGGAGCCAGGAACTGCAGTGGTCTATGAGAGTGTAGAGTGAGGTGTGACATGGCAGGAGACAGTGGTTTGGGGGGTTGATCTTTATTGATCTTTAGTGATCCCCTGCAGGGTGTGAGTGATAGAAATAATTTTTAGATGACTGTAGAAACCCCATGAACTCTGAGACAATGAAGATGGCTTCCACTGTACCTTGTCCATGGTTGGGTTTGTACCCCATTCCAGAGTCCTCAGTATGTTTACAGAGTTTCTTAGAACCTTTCTGGTCAAATCTCAGATTTCTAAAAACCTGGGAAGGAAATGTGCTTTCTCAGATGTTCTACTAACTCTTGATCTTTTTCAAATCAGATCCCTGCCATCTGATGGGAAGGTCTTTGCCTTTCCTTGCCTCATCTGCCACTCCTGGCATGCTTGGAGATGCGTAGCTCTGGTGGAACCCTGCCAACCCAGCAGCGGTTTTTGCTTAGCATTGACTTTAGACTCTGCTGGCTCTGCATGTCCTATGTGACCTTGGCCTCGCTAGGTGTCAGCAAAGAACTTCGAGGTGATGCTTTGGGTCATCATCACTCACTGGCTAGTCTGATCTTTGTGACACAAGTCCAAGGGGAATTAGCTTGTCACCTTCCAAGACTTGTTGAACCAGTGCCTCTATTGCTCATTTGTGTTCCCTCTTGGATTCTTTCCCTTTTGAGGAAAGAAGCCTGTGATGTGTACCTCGCTTAAAATCTGTTTGTCACTTAGGTGTTGTATTTTAATCACTTATTTCAAGCTCTGTTGTTTCAGCATCTAGACCCTGCCCTGCTGATCTGGTCCCTTCCTGACTTAGGAATTTACAACAGTTTTTAGTAGGGCATGGTGATTCCTTAGCACCCAGTGTTGATGCTCATCTGACCCAGGAATGTCTATGCCAATCTAACAAGGCCATGCCGACCATTTCCGGGCCGGTCTACCTCAGTGTGTCTTACTCTCATCTACGGATCTTCTCTTCACTCTCCTCTGTCTTTCTTTCTTCTGTGTCTTCCTTTTCTCCTTCTCCATTCTACTCCTAAGGTAAGACACTGCCTTTATGTTTCTCACTGGACATGGGATGCCTGTCCCATCTCCTGTCATATGACATGGAAAGACACTCAGCTTTACTGTTCTCCACTGGGTCTATTGATTTGTTAGTATTCTCCATTTGTCTTACTAATTTCCATACTTAGCCAATAGGTTGCATTAATTAAAGTCATATAGTTCACCAGTAATATGATTTATTTGCAGTTAATGCTTTTCTTTTGTAATGTTATAATAAATCATCACATAAATAACTGCTATGATAGTTCCTTTTCTTGTCGAATTTTGTCATTCTTGCTATTATAGAAATAGAAAAGACAGGGAATAAAGAGAACAATTTAGCAAATAGAGTAGCTACCGTTGGGGAATCATGAGAGATGAATAGTGCCATGTAATGAATATTATGTAGACATTAAAAATCCTACATGAGAAGAATTTACATTGTATTCATGGATTGTGTCCTATGTAAATCTTATCCAATACATTCAAATTTAAAGAAAATGTGCTTTATGCATGCCATGTATACAAGTATTTCTACAACTGACTATGGATGGAGAACAGATAAGGAAATTAGAATAGTGACAGAACCGGCCTTTGTTGGGCAGACTATAATTTTTTTCCTTTTTAAAAAGTCCCTACCTGTCTGCACACCTCTTACATTTAAAGGAAGACAGAGCTAGGAAGACATTAACAGAATACCTGGACTTGAATGTCCAGTATTGATATGCAGCTTTGCCTCTGGTCACCTCCGACCCACCCCCCACTTGGGTCTGCTCTGTTCTTTATTCTCATTGGCTGTTGCCACAGCTGAGCTGAGAATTTGTTGGCATTGCTAGAACAGAGGGAGATGATAAAGACTCCGCAGAGCTCACTGTGTCCTGTGAACCAGAACAGAAACTTTTCATCACATTCCTTATGCTCAGCAAAGAATTAATTTCTAGAATCACACACCACCAGGGGCCTCACAGAATAACAAAAACTAAACCAAATGTATTCCAGAACACGAGGTGATATCCTTCCTGTGTGCCCAAGAGCCAAGAAGCAGGCAGGATACAACAAGTGCAAAACGAGGCAGGCACTGCTAGTCTTCCCGGAAGTGTTCATAGGATGGACGTCTTTGGGAAAAAGTGCTGGTATTTCGGGAAAAGGAACAGAAAGTTAGCTTCAGTAAGTCGCATTGTCGCTCTTCCATCCCGGGCATTAACCAGTCACTCAAGGGTGCTGGAGTTGTTTCTCTACTTTTTCTGCATTCCTCCTTCAAGCAAAATTGAAGGTAAAAACATGCCACAGAGCATTTAATTCCGAGCAAATGAGTTTGCTCATGGCTGTGTCTTTCCACATGGCGTGTAATGAGTCTTGTTAGAGGGAATCCACACCGACATTGTTGAGAAGCCTCTTAGCACCAACAGTTATTTATCATAAAACCACTAACTTATAAAGCCTAATGATGCATGGTTTAGATATTTCAAAAAGTCTCATACTTTTTCTAATCAGACCAATGGCCATGGCTTTGACAGATATTGGTTTAATTTCCCAGTGGGCCATCTAGAATGGTCAGTACCTCTGTTCTCACTTCCATTGGCACAGAAACTTTATAGTCTTTCTAGTAACTCTCGGGATGCAGGGGCCATGCTACTCCTTTCCTAGCTGGACTAGTCCCTGGCGTGGACCTGGAGAATCTGAGTGAGTGTGCCAGGCAGAGGCAAGTGTATTCTCTCCAGGGACCCCTCGCTAACGTGCTTCTGGATGTTCCATTGGCCATCATCAGTATGATGGAGAAATCAGCATATCCTCTAGTGTCTTCAAGGCCTTCTTTTCAGCCTTTCCGTGGACAGAGGCACCTGGGGAGATGCCTTTCTGGTTTGTAGACCCAACAGCTCTTATCACTGGCTGTGTCCTACCAGAAACCAGAATCAGTCTCTCACTGAGCACTCTGTCTCTGCAACTTTTCATTGTCTTTCTCCTGAGCCAGCTACGCTCACTGGAAGTTTTTCATCATAACATTTATAATTAATATTATGAATTGAAAACATTAGGATTGTTTTTGCTGCTCTGCTGACCTAGAATGATAAAGGACTCATATTCACATCAGTCCTACTGGGTCAGGTCACAGTGTGAAAGTAACACTCAACTCCCTGTTGATTCAGACCAGAGATACTTTTATTTATGGCTGCTTTGGGGGTTACTTGATCTGCTGGGTAAAATTGGCTGAGTGAGTGAACGCTGCCATCTGATAGATTTTTGTGCTGCCATCTAAACCAGATATTTGAATACTATTCAAAGATTTCGGTAAAACTATTGCACTTGGAATTTTGCATAATGGAGAGGTACCTACTCTATAAAAACATTCAGCTGGGGCTGTGACCCGGTGTCACCTAGGTTCACATGCCACCACAGAGATGACTCACTCCTTTTCTTTTATTTATTTAGTTTTTTGTATAATCCAGAAAGTTCTTATAATAAGTAAGTATCCAGAAAAGACCGTAATTTATTTAAAGGAGAGCTTTACAAAAACCACACAGTGAAGACTGTTTAGTACCCACACCTAAACATACCAGTTGTCCTGGAAAGACCTAGACTGCAGGAAGTGTTGTCAGGTGCCCCAGGGAGGCCAGTCGCTGCTGGAGTCTGCTCAGATCCAGACAGTCCACATTGCAATGGTAACACCTGACCCCTTGGCACCTTCCTCCCTGGTTGCTCAGCTGGCTGACTGAGGTGTTCCAAGGATGACTTAGCATGAACTTGTCAAACGCCTTTGAAGTTTTAGTGCCCCAAACGGTGTTATCGCTAATAGAGCTGTGGAACTTTCATCTGCAGTGTTTCCCTATTTGTAGTGTTTAGTAATTCCTTTTGCAGGCCCAATGCCAGGGCAGGCTGAGGCCTGCCTAGACCGTACACCCACCTGGGCTCCTGCCTCCAGGCTTAGGATTGCCGCTGCCTGCCCCAGCTTGACTCTTTCTGAGTGGCTCCAGGGGCGTATTTACTAGATCCTGCTGAGGGAGAAAGCCACCCAGGCTTGCAGTCATCAAGTCTAGGCCAGGAAACTCTTCTTGCCAATAGATTCGCGTGGCCAGCTGTAGAGTATCTTCCAGAAGCGTGGTCAGACGTCACCTTGGCATCCTCCTGTGGGTGTCTTGGAGGTAGCTATTGCTCAGGCAATAACCTGGGGATAAAGAGATGCTCCTCTGGACCCAGAAAATTTTGTACTATTTACATTCCCATCCTTGGCATCTGTATCCTTTTGTGTCTCAAGTAAGAACAGCTCCCACTTTGTCTCTGGGAAAGACATTGTTTGGCCGATGAGGGTGCCTTTGCCTTCTGCCTTAAGGGCAAGGGGAAAAACAGTCACCTCAGGATTGCACCCTCACATCTGCCCACTCCTGTGATGAACCTACAATACACTAATCTCAAAATGTAATCTTTCTCTCAGCCATAGTGTCTTAGAACCTCTCTTCGGGTGTGAATGCTTAGTAGGAAGAACGAGAAAATTTAGCTAAATATGTGTGTGAAGCTAAGTCTAGAGTATTAGCTGTGAAGTATTATAATAGACATTGAAATTAATCTCTGTGTGACTAACTAGCAGACTGTATTCACTTAATCACTCCCCACGGGTTGAAGTTCCTTGTCTTTCTCAAGTGGGAAATGCCAGAACCCAGTTCTGAACTCTGCTCTTTCTCTGTGGGTCAGGCAGATGCCCAGTTCTACCCCTGTAGAAAATGTAAGCAGTGGACTTTCCTTGTTTGCATGGCCGTTTAATGCCATCAAGAAAAATTGTACCAGGTGAGTTAAAGAGAAGGAGACTGGGACCATGACAATCAGGGGAGACCAACATCAGCTGCACAGAAACAAAACACAGGAACCGACTCCTCCAGATACTGACCTTGCTGACAGAAAATAGGGAGGATGTCTGAGGTGCTGTTCTTATAATTAGACGTCTGAGTTTGCTACTAGGGCTTCATCAAAGGCCAGCTCCTGCCGTCCCATCAAGGTTGAGAGGTGGGCTGTGATATCTTTTGTTCTTAGTGACATCTCATAGAGGTGGCTCCTGGGTCCATGAGGAAAAGAGACATAGGCTGTATACCTGGCAAGAGGCTAGGAAAGGTTCTTGTCCCCAGTGGGCAAGAAGAAGGATTTGCAGTGGCAAGCGTTCTCCAGTAAGGCTTTAAAGAGAAGGAATGTCAGGGGCTTGGGGTCAAGAGGATCCTCTGTTGAGTTCATTAAAGCTGACAGGAACAGAGGGGCCATCTTGGTCAGTAGGCGGCATGATTCTCCCCTTCTCCCTCCCTCTCCTTCCCTCCATCCTTCCTCCTCGTCTCCCTCTCTCCCTCCTCCCCGATCTCCTGCCAGCGTCTTTTGTGTTCGGTCACCTGTAGTTTCTCACTGAAGTTCTAGAAGCTCATCTTCTCTCTCCTCATAGTTGGGCTTACCCCTTTCCTAGTTCTAGAGACTGTTTATATGTCAGCTTGCCACTCCAGGGGTTGGCACATCCTTTTGTCGCAGAATGTAGCGTGGTACACAGTTATGCCATGCTTCCCTGACAGTCAGCCCGTTAACTGTACCTGAATATATTCACCATCCTGACACATGGAGTCATAAAAACACCTTTTTAAAAAGTGAGTACATTGTTACAAGTGCAAGTTAAGCATGGCATTTATTCTGGAAAAGTTGCTAAATTTCACCTCTTGGTAGTATTTTTCCAGCTTCCATAAAGTTGTAATCTCACACGAAAACTCAAGACATTCTTAAACCTGGACTCCCGGATAAGCAGACTCTCGGGTAGTCTGCTAATCTGCTCTCATCAGGAGTATTCCTTCTCTTTCTTCCGTCTCTTGAATCAGTGAGCCCAGGATGGCCCTCTGACTCTAAGAGTTGATATTTTCTTAATGATTTGGCTGAGAGCCAGAATTCATCATACAGCTTCGTAGTTCATTCTGGGTGGAAGGAGCTGAGCACTAAAACTAACAATGTGCTGTGGACTGTTGGCCATCTTCTAGAAACATGGGCGCTGTGGGTACCACTCGTCCCTGGTAGACCACCCATTCACATGACCACTATCACCAAGAGCTGAAGACTGACAGGTGGGACGTGGCACCTGTTTTAAAGGCAACTCTGATCCTCCAGACTAAGAATAGATCAGCAAACAGCAAGTGCCCACCTGTGTGCCTGCTGGCAATGTCTGCTATGTTCTGGCTTCCACTCAGAGTAGGCTGTAATGGTGAACATGTCTCCGTGCCAGGGCTGAGGCTGCAGCTGGCCAATTGGCACTGGAGCGTCCCTCTGCTGGGGTTTTGGAACTTTAGATGGAGTTTCGAATCCTACTTGTGCTGTAATTCACTAGGAATTAAATTTGAAACAAAGCTCGTAGTGTTTAAAAATACATTGAACATGAATACATTGAGTGTGGTGCGAAAAATGTGAAAAGTTGTTAGAATTATTTTAAAATGATGGAAAAGGGGTATGGGAGGAGGGTAAATAATTCAGAGCGGAAAAGTGCGTGTCAAGTCTCTCTCTGGAGACAGGAGTATTAATAGTGCCTTTTTTTTGTTTGTTTGTTTGCAGTTTTTCGAAGCAGATTAGATGTGTGCCCCTTTAAAAGACTAGAGTCAGACACTGTTTGGCTTTTCATAGAACTGCTTCTTCTCCAGATCACTTAAGGTCAGCAGCAGACTGTTTCTGTGCTGCATCTGAAGGTTTTTTATTATACAGGCCAAGCACAGTGCCTTCTAATCAAGGGCAGTTTTGATCCCTAGTGGATGTTTGGTCATGTCTAACGATGTTTTTGTTGTCATAATTCAGGGTGGGGAAGCACTCTCCCGGTTCGTCAACAGTCATAGTCACAAGTGCTGCTTAGTACCTACGATAGGCAGGAGAGACCCATGGGCGAGTTATCTGGTGTCACATAATGGAGGAGAAACCTGGCTGGATTGTCAGTCATTTTAACCTCCCCTGTGAGTTTGCCTTAGTGTATAGCTGATAAGCCTGTTTGTAACATGCACAGAGTTCCCCTTATCGCCACAGAATGCACACAGCAGGAGCACTAGCAGGCCCAGTGCTTCCCCTCCCCCAGGCGCAGATGGGAACACATTGCATCTAGCCTGGGCACTTCCATCTGCAGGCTGAGCAGAGCTTAGCACTGTCAGCATCTGCCACCAGCAAGGCTAGCACACCTCACCTGTGCTCCTTGTGGGTTTGGAACGGGGAGAGCGGAACTGCATTGGTGGCTGCAGCCTCGGTGGCTTGAGACACCTGCTGAACCCGTAATTTTGTTGCAGAATGAGAGTATCCATGTTTAGCCCAAAGGAGAGCTCCTGTTCTGTTTTTCCTCTGTTTTTCGGCTTCATGCAGTTTACATTCTGCCTGCTTTATTTTTGTAGCAACCTCATTATGACAGCTGCTGGCCCAGAATAAAGGATCCTTTCTTGGTAGGTAGATTGCAACTAAGTTTTCTTAAAAAAGAAACAGCTTGCTGTGAAAACAGTTTGTGATTCTTGGGATATACCTTCTTGCCCTCTTGACATCTTTTGGTGTTGAAGTTATTATCATGGAGTTTAGATTTTTGCAAAATCTAAGCAACTATTTCAGTGTAGCTGATAACAAAATTCCCCTTGCACTGGCTGTTTCAGGGAACTTTTCTGTGACTGCTGTATAAGAAACTCCACTCCACTTATGAAGTCCTTTATTTAATTACGTTCTTCTGAAACTAAGCTTTCTTGTTTAAGATGGAGAGTCTTTGAACAATCTATGGCTATGACAATAAGTCATTAGGAGTCAGTTTTATATATGCCTATTCAACAGAATAATAGTAATAGGTTTTCCCTTCGGGGCTATAACCTGGGTAACCAAAGGTTCTCAGCCAAGTAATGGTGTCAAGACTGGATTTGATCTTGTGGCATGGAACTTAAACCCAAGTTAAAAATGTGTTTGGCTACCCTAAGATGTTGGTGTCACTACTGCACTAGTGGGCATGTGTTTTTAAGTAAGTTGTTCTTGTAACTCACCCTGTTCACAGCTGGACAGAACTGATGATCCCCTTTCTCCTCTGGTCACTGCACAGTGCCTTCCAGCCCTGTGGTGCTGGCCTGCAGACACCAAGTTTCCAGGTCAGCATCAGCTTGCCTTCTCCAATTTAATGACTCAGATATGTGGTATCACTGTGAGGGTTTTGTTGGGTAACCAAGAGCAATGACAATAGCTTGTGTTGGGTGTCTGTGGTATCCTGTTGGCCACAACTCCAAAAGAAGTTACCCATTCCTGGTACTTGGGTTTTTTTTTTTGTTAGTTTCTTATGTCCAGAGGGGGCATTGTTGCCCTATTATAAGGTAACTCCATTTTAACACACACACTCTCTTTCTACATATATATATATATATATATATGGTATCCATATTGTATTTTGAAGCAGATCTTTGGTGTTGTTTATCCCTCCCCATATTAATAAGAAAATTGATAATTAATTCACAGGTGAATCTTCTAAGATTCCTTGAGTGATTTTTCAGCTGACATAGATCACCTCTCCCAGAAGAAGCTGAGAGTCTTCCATGGGGGTTTTCTGGTATGTCACTCAATACAAATCCAATCATAAAATGAGAATTTCTGCGTGGTAGCCGCTCAGCTTCTGGCATCTCACCGTTAGTGCTCAATGGAGCTCAAAGATACTGATGCTCCCCTGTGCGCCCATGTTGACAAGGCGGTTTAGGACTTCTGCTACACAGAAACATCCTTCAAACATGGAGACCAGTCCTTGCTGAAGTTTCAGTATCCGGATCCTACATCCAGCCCCAGAAGGGGTAATAGCTATCTTCTGTGGCTTGCTGAGCAGTCTCTGCATGATCCTCATGTGTGAGTGAGCTGGGCTTCCTGCGTCTGAGTGCCTGGCACTCAGATATCATTAACAACAGGTTTATTATTACTTACAAAATCACATGTTTACGTAATTGGATGGCTAGAATTTCAGGAAAGGATGTAGTTAGCAAATGCCTATCTTAATCTCAGGGTGTTTTTTTGTCTTCCCATATCTTGAAACCTTGAGATGGCTGCGAGGCTCAGACTTTTGGAAGGTCATTGACTTGAAGACTCAGAACACAGGTGCTATCACCAAGGAGGACCAGGCTTTGTCCATCCTCCATAATAGAAACACTGACTTCCAGACAGCCCATTTTCTTCCCTTTTGTTTCCTTTCAAAGTCTTACCTTGTAACATTTAAAACGTGTGACCCTAAAAGAGCTTCCCATTGAAGGTTTTAATTTTCATCTCAAAAAGTTGCTAGGAGAAAGAATTTAAGGTTTCTGATAGGGACAGAATCACTCTGGATAGTCACAAAACACTGAGGAAGAAATGAAATTTTCAGCTGAAGAGATGTCTTGTTTTTTTAAAAATAATAATTGAGGAGGCTCAAGAGAGCCATGGAATACACCACCTGGAGCAGAAAATCACACCCTTGGCCTCTACCTCCTAGTGTCACCAACAATGCTGTTGAAGGCTTATTGAGCCGCAGTGTGGAGGCAGGAGCATGGTATGCTTTTCCTGAAACCCCAGTAACCTGCAACCTACCTGCTGCTGTCCCCTTCCTACAGAAGGAAAATCTCAGAATGTTAGCCTAGCATCTCCAGTGTCCATGGCACACAGGTGACCTCTGAGTTTAGGTCATGGACCCACTTCTGCAATGATTTCCAGAGTATCCTTAAAGAAGAGAGTGCTCCCTTCAGGGCCATTGTGACTGGCTGGCATGTCCCCTTTCTTTTTAAGTGTCATAAGAAATTTGGGACCATAGTTTGTACAGAATTTAGAAGCAATAGACTTTTAGACCATTTCTTTCCATCAAAGTTCCGAAGTTGGTTTAGTTTCGTCCATTCACTGGGATTGAGTTAGAGCATTTGGGGGAAGGGTGTTGCACACAACTCCAGAAGCCTGCAGTGTCCTGGGACTTTGAGGAAGGAAGCATTCACTGGCAGATGAAAGGGAGTTTGTGGAGCAGCCTGAGCAGGCAGGGTTTTTCTGAAGAGCACTGTAATGCTGTCCTCCTTAGGGAAGGGAGGCCCCTGCACTGTCTGTTAAACACCTCTTTGAATGGCACTTTCCAGTGGCTTTGTGAAGTGATGTCTGATGGGATCCGGTGCTTCTCCAAGTTTCCCCAGACCTGCTTATGGCCTCTCCTGTTCCTTGCCTTGAATTACAGTGTTTATTTTTAAAAGCTCTTGTGGTTTGAGCCTCTGCCTTTGTTATTGCAGCTGACTGACTGACTCAACCCTCCATTTTTTTCATCCACCAGCCACTTTGTGGTTTGGGACCCAGTTCTGCTGCATGAGGACTGGGCTAAGGGATAGAAGTCCAAAACTGTGGACACATCTGCTGCTGGTTAGCTCCACAGTCACAGGTGCCCTTCATGGTGCTTGGTCTGCTCGGAGGCGGAAATGTACTCTCTGTCTTCCTTTTATGCTTGCTTCCTTTTTGTTTCCTTGTGTTTGGATGCTTTTTACTTTGCTTCTAATGATCATCCCCTACTCAAATTCTAATTTGTTGGGGACCATTCAAGGGGACCAGCAGGCAGCATTTGAATTCACGGAACGAGACTGTGCAGTTGGCAAAGCCATGCCTGAGTGAGCCTTGGAGAGGCGAAGCCCTTGTGTCCTGAGGACCTCATGCAGTTAGTGAGCATAGCTCTGATTGTTGCCTTCATGGTCCCCACACCCCTCATAATCCATGGGTTGTATGAAAACCCTCAGGGCATTTCTAGTCCCTCACTGGGCAGTGTTCCTGGTACTTACTGTAGTAATGATTGGCTTTTTCCAGTAATTGATGTTGGAGTTGATTAATGATTCAACCACCAATCTTAGAAAGAATTTTGATGTGTAAAATTGTTGGTAAGGTTAGGTTAAGGTGTTTTGAGGTAGAAAATCTTGGGGAAGAGTTTAAAGTATAGAAAGACACACTATTAAGAGTTGAAGAAGGGACTTGTTGAGGATCGAGCACAGGAATGGCAGCAGCCTGGCTGATCTGGCTGATACCCTTCTTGTTAGGATGGGTGATCAAAGGTGATGATTAATTCCTTGTGTCCATTTCTGTCCTCAGCTTCCTGACATAAAAAGTTGCTGATGAGTGGGTGTGTAACAAGGGGATTAAAATAGAACTGACTGGTTGTTTTTCATAAAAGTTTAGATTTGTGATTATTTTAAATTTGTTTTATAAGATTACCTTTTGAGATGAATAACAAAGTGATTGATCTTTTCTTTGTAACCACAAGATGCAGCCTGCCAGTAAAAGAACTGGCTGAGAAAACTGCCCTGCTTGCTCACACTCTGTTAATCTATAACAAGTTGCTTGGACATGAATGTAGGTGGGTTCTTGGAGGTAATTTGTTTTTCACCTGTGAAACATTAAGTGTTTAATCACGTAAGTGAAATGGAAAACATGAGTTTTTATTTGTATTTGTTGTTACCATTCACTTAAAAGGTAGAATTTAACCACATTGTAAATTTTTATATTGCTTGAAAGATTTAGCTGGAGTATATAAACTGTAAGGAAAAAGTTAAGAATCACCAGAAGGGATATATCTGGATATAGGTAATAAAAGAAATAAAAAGATGGAAGAGAAATGATAGAAAAATCCTAAAGGGGTGTGTGTGTGTGTGTGTGTGTGTGTGTGTGTGTGTTTCCCTTTTTTCTGCTGCTCCAGTAAATTAAGTTTTGCCCGCCCTTGCCTACCCCAGAGAATTAAGTCTTACTCTCTGAGACTGAAAAGTCAATTGAGTGATTAGCTTGCTAACTCCGTGGCTCCCCCTCAATTTGAGCTGCTAAAGGCTGGTCCTCATAGCAGCACCAATTCTTACCTGGAATCTCCTCCCATATGTTTGTCTGCGAGATTATTGACAGGCTGCTCTCAGAAGAGAGCCTTAACTTCCCGGGAGGTGGAGTATCCTAGAGACACATAGTTCTCTCCCTGACCATGCCAAGGAGAGAATACCTCTTGTTCAAGCTGCAGAGAGATGTCTATCCCCCTTGGAGAGCAGAAATTCTGCAGGGAGCCTAGAAAGACTTGTTTTAGTTGGGATGATGTGGCCACCTAAGCACTGAAATTCCAAGCATTTGGAACAAAGAGAAGCCCCTGCTGTCATCAGTAGAGACCTGAGGTGGAAACTTGACTATGTAAGGGCTTTCTGGGCTTGTCCTCACATTCTTTTGGTTGCTTGCATTGATGGTCAAGACTCTGAGACAGTGTGTCTCTTGTCTGCTCACCCTTGAATTTTAGAAAGGAAAGTTTTCTGAAGGGTTGTAGCATGAATAATATAAACACAGAGGATGGGGTTCAACCTGAAAATCAGAAAAGCAAAACAGTCAAGCCACTAGAGAGCTCTTACCTCAATGAAATCTTCAGACTGAAAGAGACTGAATTCCTGTCTCATCCCACCTTCTATTCCTCTCTAATGTTGGGATTAAAGGCATGCACCACCACCGCCTGGCATCTATGGCTAACTAGTGTTGCTTCCGGGATTAAAGGTGTGTTCACCTACTGTCTGGCCTGTGTGGAAGCTTTGCACTGACCTTCAGGAAATCTTTATTTATTAAAACACAAATAATACGCCACTATGTTACCCTTTTTTGTCTAAAATGAAAAAGGAAGGCTTTAACTAATGAAAGAAAACTATATACAATCAGTACAATAACTATATACAATATATATAGGCAATAAATGCATCAACATAGGTTTTAGTCAGATCATCAACCATCCTTCTGCTTTTTCAGACAAAGTTTTAGTGGGGCCACAACCTTTCTTTTCTATTGCCACCAAAATCTGCGTTAGAAGTTGATAAAAATTTTGGAGCCAGTTTGGATGGAAAAGTGGAGGATGACACTCACTCTTTTTCTGTTTGTTTGCTTTGCTTTTAATCACAATAATGGAAGGGGTTGATTTGAAAAAGAAGCCAGTTTCACCCAGAAGCTGTGGGGACAGTTCCTAAGATTGTGAAGCAGAGGAGATGGAGGTGAGAGCTATGACCAGGAAGCGGTAAAGCGAAGTTCTGTGCCATTTTATTCCGTGCCATTTTTTAGTTTCTTTGCTTTGGGTTTTGCTTTGCTTTTTAAGTAGTAAGGATCTCGCTGTACCAGAGTGACTCAACTAAATTAAAATAAGATTTTCCTGGAGTGGAAACAAAGTAACAGTGCTCGCTGTTTTGTACTGCTCTCTCAGGGCCTCTTTTATGCACCGTGTGTTAGGAACACCCTTTCCTATCAAATGCACAACAGACGGGAATACATTAAAGGGGTGCCGTATGACCTGTGTCAGTATTTAGAAGTTCAAGTTAATGGCCTGTATCATCAGGAATATATTATCTCCAATGTAGTGAGACACAATCAACTCGTTTAGATTGTAATCATTGCTTAAATCCAGGGAACAAAGATTGCCCTTCTCTAATGAGAACTAGAAGAGGTGGCTCACATGGCATTGCTGTAATTAAAGCCATAAGAAGCCCTGCAAGCCAAAGCCTGAACTCTTATTCTGCTGGTGACCTGAGCCACCAGCCCATACTCCCTGATGCCTATTAACTGTATGGATTTCTGTTTCCGAGGAGCCTCATTTTCATCACAGGGTGACTTCGCAAAGGTCATTGCTCATGGTGGTTAGTGCCAGACAACCAGGCTCCCAGGGCTCTCCCAGCTAGCTGTTAGCAAGGTGAGTTATGGGTTCCTGTGAGACAGTGTCATAGCTTACTTTGAGATGTGTAGGCAGCTGTGCCTCCTGAGTTTCTACTTCCTGACCCCTTGCATCCTGCTGTGCATCGGAGCTGGCTGCCCTTCTGTATGATCTGTCCTCCAGGTTTTTTTTTTCAGTCCTGCAGTCTTCCTTCACCTGTCTGTGATGTTCTATGCAGAGCGCTGGGAAGCAGGTACCGTTTTCAGCTGCCACCCATGCTCTGCAGCAGGCACCAGCCGTTCTGGTCTCTGTGGTATTTTCTCTGAACTCTCTTCAGATCCTGAACAGTTGGTGAGCAACTGTTCCCAAGGAAATTATGGGGTTAGATTGTCCACAAAATTTGTACAAAATTTAACACCCATAGTCTATTTGTGGGTGCTTTTGTTAGATATTATAAATACACATATGTATAGTGTTTGTGCCCATGTTCATGTATGTGAAGGTCAGAAGAAAACAAGATGTCTTCCTCTATTATGGTGGTCCCCATTATTCCTTTGAGACAGAGTCTCTCTCTAAGCCTAGAGTTTTTCCTTTTGTTCAGGGTAGACCAGTTGTCCAATAAATCCAAGCAATCCTGTCTCTGCATCCTCTAATGTGCTCTGAGGTCAGAGTTGTCTATTCACACCCAGCTCTTTTGTGCCTGGGATTCTCTCTTTCCCATTGACTCTCCATTCCTACATAGTTGTTTTTTCTTTTAAACCTTGTGGACAATTGAATGATATTACTACTTGAATGATGCTTGCATAGCATTCATTTTCTTGGTAAGGGACATCAAAGACTTGTACTCAGTAATACTAGAACACATAGCAGCAGTGTTTCAGTGCCATTTAAAACAGATTAATCAGTAACAAAAAATTCTACCATGAGTCTGAGTAGCTAGATCAGTTGATAAGATGCCTGCATGCAACATTTTATCTCAAGACCTAGGAGCAGTGATGCTTGCCTATCATGCTAGCTCTATGGAGGGGGGATGGACAAATTGCAGGAGCTTGCTAGGGAGCCAGCCTAGCCTAATTGATGAGTTTCTGGCCAATGAGATCCTGCTTTGAGTAGGGCCTGGTAGTGCATGTCTTTTATAACAGTGTTGAGGAGGCAGAGGCAGAAGATCTCTGTGAGTTCCAGGCTAGCAAGGGCTGCTCTATAGTGAGACACTATCTTCAAACAAACAAACAAGCAAAAACAAATGAACAAACAAAACCCCATTCTTAGAAAACAAGGTGACAACATTTGAAGAATGATACTCAGGGTTAACCTTTAACTTTCACACACATGGGTATCTGCATATATTAACACAAGGATAAATTCATACACATGCGTGCGTGCGCGTACACACACACACACACACACACACACACAGTGCAAGCATAACTGAGCAGATCTTGGGGCCCTGGCTCACTGTATCAGAACAGGGCTGAGGCGGCAGAGAACTTCACTTAGAGCTCAGCTCAGATATGCACTTGGAAGACTGAGGCTTGTTGTGCTGAGATTCTCAATAACTGACTGGAAGTGGTTCAAGTTGGATTGCTTTGGAAGGCACATACTTATTTCAGTTCACAGATGAATCTGTAAATACAGAATCTGTGGGTAAGGAGGACCCGCTGTATTGCCTTTTCCTGCAGTGAAGTTCAGTTACTCTGTGAAATGAACATTTAGAGATAGCAAGGAGGGAAGTCTTGCTCAGATGTAGGAGAGCAAAGATGTGTATTTCCAACCTTAGCCTTGGTCACTGGAGCAGCTCCTGAGGAGGATCATATGGGACTCACTCTGAATCCTTTGGTAGAGCTCCTGCCTAAAGCGGCTCTCAGCACATTCCTTCTCCCTGGGTGATGAATGCCACCCCTCTGGAGAGGAGCCTGAGCTCTACAACCACTTTCTGAGGCTCCACTCTGCTCGAGCTTCATTGCTCCTATACCGGCCTGCAAGGCAGTGGTGCACTTAGCAACATCTTCATTGGTGTCTTAGGAGCAGACTGAGTGAGAGAACTTGGGTACCTCCTGTTTTCCAGTTTAATACTGCACTTCCAGTTTCTCCTGTTATGAGCTTCCTCTAAGGGGGATGCGGGCAAAGCTAAAAGAAATTTGATTTAGTACAGGGTAAAGACAGTAGTCAAAATTGTGGAAGCCCAACATGCCTTTGATCTCAGGTACCCTGAGACTTCATTCCAAACACCATGCCAATCTCTCTGACTTGTGCAGAACACTTAGGGGAAGAGACAGGATGAGGATCAGAGATGTGGTGTGTTTGGCTTGAGAGCATGCATTGTCAAGGGCTATAGAAAGCTGACTGACTCAACTAGTGTTTCCCCAAATCCTGGCTTTTGGTGATCAGCAAGACCAGCTTTGGAATTCCTGCATTGCATCTAGCCCCAGGCAGTGAGCTGTCTTTGATGATCACATCTCTGTCAAAGAATATGGGAGTTGAACAGAAAAGGACTCCCTCTGATGATGTCAGCCAGAATGGAGATGTTTTCTGAGCAGTGACAGTTTGAGGTGCGAGTGTCCTTGGAGGAACAAAGCTCTTGCCATTGAGACACCTCTCTCTTTGCTTTCTTTAAAGGGTTATCTTAGCATTAGAAGACATGCAAGCCACCCTGAGCTGTTGCAATGACAAGCAGCAGAAAACAGATGGACAGCCATGTGGAGGTGGTGACAGATGAGTCCGTTTATGGCCAGAGTTTCTCTCGTGATACAAAGCGACTCACAATCCTATTAACTGTATTTCCTGAAGATTATTCTGTTCTTCTTCTGCTACTAGTTATAGCCATAGCTCACCTTTGCTGTTCATACCTTTCTTCCTATCTGCTCAGAAAGTGACAGGTCTGTCACCCTTGACCAAGCAAAAGAGGCAGCAAAGCAGCTGGCACTGTCTGAGATTCCGATCAGAGGGGGCTCAGGAAACTCCTCGTTCACTTCAGAATTGCTGCGTTCAATTTTTTTTTTCTCTCAGCTGCTGGTGTAGGACTCTATGTACCCTAGAATATGAAAACAGCAGAGGGTAGATTTGGAGGAGCTGGAGGAGGCTTATCAGTGGTTGACCAAACACCATATCATTGCTTATGGCCCAGCAGTTACCTTAGCAGTCCTTGAACTGTGCAGTTGTCCCCCAAGTTTCAGGCTGTTTTTTAGACCTGTATCTCTTTGGCAGCACTTAAAAATTGACTCTGAGTTAGGCATTGTCAAGCAGCAATGACAGCAGCGCCCTGGGCAGTGCGATCAGATGCACAGCAAGGAGGAAGCAGCCCACAGTGCAAACGTTTTCTCTCCCCCTCCCACCCCCTTCCCCAGTGCTCTCAGCTTTCTGTTTAAATGTGAGCCTTTGTTTATTATTTAATTTCCCCAGTGTTTTCGGTGGCTGCTCCAACAATAGGATGGTCTGTGAGATTTCCTAGTTTCTCTCAGGGGAAGCGTGAGGAGAGATGGACAGGTTTTATATTAGCAGTCTGCTGAGTCGCTGGGTGTCTGCTGGTCCAAAAGAAGAGATGGATGAGAAGCGTAATGTAGCTCAAGCCTTTTAGTTTAACACTTGAGTTTATATGGCTTGAGAAAGTGATCCCAGTACAAAGGCAATTCTTTGGACTGCAGTGGCTTGGCTTTATTTCCTCACTATTGTTTCCTCCTCTTCCTGAGAGTCATAGGAGCCTTTCTTTACAGCTCTGGGGTCCAGGCTCAGGCTTATTACTCTTGTGGAATGCTATTGTGTCTTTTAGCTAAAAAGTGGTTGATGAGCATTGTTAACTGTGAATGAACCAAATCAAACACACAATAAAGTCAAGATTAAGAAACACATTTGGAATAAAGCACAGGGTCCTTAAAATACTTGCAAGAACTTTTTGATTTAATGACTCATATAGTAATGTCTGTTTAATTTTCACAGGAACACATGCATTTCTTCTAAAGCCACAGGTAAAACTGAAACTGGACAGTGAGCAGGAACTGCCTCCAGACTTTTATATCTGATGTTATCCAAAAGGACCAGAAGCAGCATAAACGTGTCTTTTATGTGTAGCTAGGAAGAAGCTTGGAGGTTGATGAGTAGCTTTGCAGGGATACCCAAAGAATGAGAGTTGGATGGTTTCAGAAAACTGGTGTGTGAGAACCCAGAAGCCGACAGTGACGGAGAATAAGAGTCCCAGAAGCAAAGTTAGAAGTTTGGAGCAGCAGTTAAGGTCATTTGTAGGATGCTTGCTTTGTAAGTACAAGGCATGCATTCAATCCCAGAGTTGCAAATATAAACAAACAAGGATGACAAGCCTCGATATTATGTTGTCATCCATGGCCACTCTGGAGTTACTCTTGTGACAATGAATATCATTAGCTGGAGTAATTTTTATTTATCAGTTATCCTGATATCTATACAAATGAATTTGCTGAAGGAATTGTAAAAGTTGGGCAAGAAAGCTTTTCAAAGCTAGTGTTTATATTACTGGAAGATCATATTTTCCTACCGGATACTTGGGTCATAAAGTGATTCTCAATTGTCCTTTGTACATCATCATGTGACAGCTCTGGGAAGACCCCTGGTCACAGAGACTCTCAGCCCACAGAGGATATGTCCCCAGGAGCATGGGGTTGGGAGTCCAGGATTGATTCTATCAGATTTGTGGATGAGCAGAGGGGAGACATTGGTTCTGTTCAGTGGAAAGTCTGAAGGGAGTTGCGATTTCATTCTCGAGTGGATAGGACACAGCCCCGCATTAATGAAAGCAGGTGCACCTAATACATGGTACCAAAAGCCTCTTTGGAAACTAGAAACACTTGAGCAGGGAGATGGGAAAGTTTTCCTTCATGCCAAGGTGGGATCAAGCTGAGACAATAGCCTTTGAGGCTGGGATCTGGATTTTGTCTCATCAACTGTAACAAATTAGGTTATGCTCAGCACATGTCTGGCAAATTTGCCTGGATACTACTGAACAGTGTGTTCTAGAAGAACTGCACGAGGAGGAGACCATCTTTAGATCCCACCAGGTTTCCTCTGTACTTCTGTGAAATCAGAGATCAGCCTGGATGAACTGATGTCGAACCAGAAGGGCCCCTTTGGAGATGCATTCTAGGGACGAGCTATGCAGTGGATATTTGTGTCCATCTCGAGAGGCAAAGCGGCAGTCTCATCATGCTGTCTTCACTGAACTCTCGTGTTTATTTCAGGCTCCAATCGTTTTTCTTGTTGATAAATAATAAGTGTTAGCATTTATGAAATGCAGTGTGATCTTTCCACATATGTACTCACTGTGTAATGATCAAATCGAGGTTCTTGGCTTCTTGGAATATCTATTTTCTTTTCTCTTCCAGTTGATTCAAATGGTTCTATCCATGACTCTTAGTAATTGTCACTTGCCATGCTTTTGATGCTAGAAGTAAATCCTCTCAAGTCTATGTTGCTACCTCTCCACCATTAACCAGCCTCTCTGTCTCCTTTTTAGTGTTTGGTAACTACTATTATACCCCCTACTTCTGCAATTACCTTTCTTCTAAACTTGCACTTGGAAGAATGGGTGATGTTTGCCTTTTTGTGCCTAGTTTACTTAGCTCATCCAATCCCGTTTATTTCTATCTTTGTTGTCACAAATGATAGGATGTCACTCCCTATCATTTATTATGATGAATATTCCAGTATTTGATATGTAGCTCATACTCTTTTAGCCATTCAGTAATCAGTGGAAGAGTACTCTATTTCTGTTTCTTGTGATTATGAGAACTGTTTCACTAACTGAGGGTTTCGATGTCTCCTCCACATACTGATTTCCTTCTCTTTGGATGCTTGGTCCGGGTGAGAACCCTGGGCCATGTGGGACTTGTAGCTTTAAGGACCCTCCATTCAGTGTTTTATAATGATCACACCTGGGCTAAAATTAAGAAAGAAATAAGTAAATCCTTGTGAGTCACATAGAGGAGCATCCCTTCCTCAGAGTGTTTGAATCCAGACCTGCAGCCTTTGGTTTCTAGGGAGGGTATCCGATCTCCTCAGATTCTTCATAGTGGATTCTGTAGTATGGGCAGATGGCATCATGGGTAATCAAAGGCTGGTGACATAACTGGTTTTGAACACTAGTGAAGCTGCTTGGTGTCTTCATTTGGAAGAAAGCTTCAGTACAATTGGTACCAAAAATGGAAGACATGACTCAGAGCCAATTAAAAAAAATTGTTTTTCTTTGTTCCCCTACAAGTGTAAACTCAAAATATGGCAGTGTGTATGGGAAGATAAGGCACCAGCTGGTCTGTTGCAAAATATCCTGTTTCTTATTTTTATCACTAATTTATGTTGAGAGATGACAAAAAGAACAGAATCACATCTTTGGCGAGGCAAGACACCCATGTAGTGTTACATTCTCGATAAAATGTGAGCAAACATTGGGGTGGAATAGCTCTTTTCCCAAGCAACTTGGCTGTGTGCAGCGATTCCAAAGTGAGATGAACGTCTGAATTTTCATATATTTGCAGAGATGACTGTTCTGGACAGGCTTCTCAATGTAGGCTTGGCTGTGTGGAAACATCATGTCACTTCGTCTTCCAGGCAAAATAATTTCAGATTACCTTATCTACATAAAGCAGTGACACATGGGTTTGCACCCAGAGACAAAGAAAGGTACTGGTAAATCAGAGCTGACTGCACACGGGCCAGCTAATCTTCATGGGTTCGGACTGTCTTGCTGTGCACGGAGTTGAAGGAAAGCATCCTTTTGATTCTCTCTGCTGAGCTTGTAGCAAGAAATTTCTTAACCCTCCCCCCCCCGCTTGTTATTTTCCTAGGAAAATGTTTAACTGAATGATTTAACAGTTAGCATTTCATTCACAATTCACTGGAAATCTCACAGCTAGCCCACTTCCCAAGGCTAAATAAACCTCCATTTTCCTTCAGGTCCCTAGCAGCAGCGTCTGTAGGCCTTCTGCCTGGCTTTGCCTGCTATGCGTTTGCAGGTTGCTGTGACTGAGATCCATCTGGACTCTTTCCTTTCTGTTTAGCATAGGTTTGTTTAGCTTTTCAGTGCTGGGGAGACAACCCATGACCTTGTGCCTACAAGATGAATGCTGGGCCAATGACTTCTAACCTTCGTCCCTGTAGAGCTGGATCTTGGAGTTAGCATCTCCTGTCTCTGCAAACTGTGGCTCACAGACTGAGCCTTGCCTAATGTGTTGATCGGAATCTGCACACACAAGAGACCACAGCAAGAGTGGACCTCAGCCTCCCTTCTCTTTCTGAGTGTTGAGATGCTAGCCTATAAGGATGGATCAATTTAGCTGTCAAAATAAAAGCTGGGAGTTCAATTGCCCATGCAAATTAACCACTTTGTGCAAACACCTCAAAATTGCCTGTGTGAGAAGCAAGCTTGCTCTTTGGAAGTTTGGTGGACAATAACCTAAATAAGGACACTGTTATGAAGCCTTGATGTCTTCAGAAAGTCAATTTTGAATTTTTTTTTTATTGTGAACACTGGCTTGATCTTTGGGAACGTGTTTGCTTCAATAGCAATTTTTGCCCCCCCCTTTCCGTCTATTCCCATGCATTTTTTTTTTTTTTGCAGCCAAGAACATAGCTCACTGCATTGCCCCATTGGGAGGCATTCAGTAGCAAGTGTTTTTCTCTAACTTTATTCCAGCTATTGAGGCAATGCGCTGCTTCCAGGGTCAGCAATCACCACTGGCTTCAAGTGCTCACGAAAGGGTAATCTTCAGGAAGACTAAGTGGAAACCAATTGGATTTCTTTCTTTCTGAATGTTTTCAGGATTGGCTAGTGTTCTCAGAGAGGAAGTTGTTTCTTTGTGTGGGTTTCTCAGGCTGTGTTTATTGTGTATAAGTCACAGTGTGCCTAAGTGACTCCTCTCCAACAGAGGGAGGCTGGGCCTGGGTGTGAAGACTCAGAGAGGAGGCACCGTCTCCGTGCTGTGCACCTCACTGTTCAGTTGTAGCGTTCAGCGGTGCCCACTGTTCTCTCCAGGAAGCTAGGCTTGCTCTCTGGTCTCAGAGCCCGAGCTTGCTATTAATTATATGCCCTTGGCCTGGGGTTACATGTAGTCACATGGGACTGTCTGTGAGGCCTCAGTTACCTTTGGGGCTGGCCTCCAGGTTTCAAAGGCATGCGAGATACTCACTGAGCAGATTCTTTATTAAATGGGTTTTAAAGTTAATGTATGGAGTTATTTTTTAAGAACACAGCTGGCTCCTAGGGAGACTGTTGTAATTTGGTAAGGCAGACTTCCAGAAGGGGAATTCCTGGAGGACAGTCAAATGTCCCCTATGATTGTAGTACTTTGCATGTGGTTCTTGCCCTTGTCCTATCTTGAAATAGATGTAATATGGCTGGGCAGAGGGGGACATGTTTTTGCTGTTTTAGGTACAGAAATCTATTATCATCCTCACATCTTTATTTTAAATGCATATACAATATATTTTACCTTTGTTATGTAAGATTTCTGTCTTCCCAAAGTCTGCTTTGTGTGTACTTTAAGCGCCTTTTGAAGACAGAGATATTTGTTTGAGAATGAGTATGGGAGAGACAGCTGGGAGAAGAATCTCTGCCAGGGGAAGTTCAAGCCCACAAGGTCCTGAGACAGAGCCCTCTCCCTGCTCCTGGAGTCTCACCTTAGCGATCTAATAAGTGCATCGAGGATTCTAGTGAAGAAACGTGTGCAATAGTTGAGATTCATGTCAAATGTTGGCTGCTGTTGTCAGTCAAAGCCAGGGACCTGAGATTATAGATGGGGACGTCACTGTAGCTACCCCTCCACTCTCTTTGTAGTCTACTGCATCATATTGGAAACTTCAAATGTGCACAGTGAAATTTAGTTTAGAAAGTAAACAGTGGAAACATGCTTTACCCTGAGAAAGTATTTGAAAGGGCGGCACCATGTTGGGTCTTCTCCTACTGAACCTCTACTTTCCCCTTTTACCTTTCTCCCTTCCCCTTCATCCATTGTCCTCTCTGATATTTTTTTATCAAGATGGCCTTTGCTCTGTTCTCTTGTCGTGCTTTTCTTCTTTTCCTGGAAGGCAGCGGATTTAATATAACACCATTCTCTCCTTAAGCACCAATGGCTGTGAACCAAGTGCTGTCCAGGAGGATACGCCTTTCTTCAGAGACGCGGTAACCTCACACAGCCGGGTCCGGGAGTGTGAACAAAACATTAGTGGCCTGCATGGCTTCGCCACCCCATCTATCTCATTCCGTCATCTGTCGGCTGTCTGCCGACAGATTGTGAACCTCACAACCACAGTGCCTTCTAGGTGACTAGTGGGACACTCTTCCCTGCTTGATGATGCTCTACCAAAGACCTCCCTTGTGACTTAGCCTCGCATCAGGAATATTTACCTGCCTAGCCATGGGTCCCGGGTGTCACATGGTCCATCATAGCCAAGCCCATGGCATGGAACTCACACAATGGGAGAGTCTTGTCCTTTTCTCACTTCACATTTCGGGTCCTGAGTAGAAGAGTCAGAGCCTCATGGTCAATATTAGTGTAAAATTCAAGGGCTTTCATTCCTGATACAGTGTATCCTAGGTTTATTAATAGCTATTTCTGTATAGCTAATTTTTTTAATAGACCACAATTGATAGTCCTATTTTAAAATATTTAAAACTCATTTTAGGCAGTTAATGTATATCTAAGGAGGTGGCACATATTTTGTTTGTGAATAATGCCAAACTGAGAGTCTAGTTTTGATTTTTGAACTTCACATGCTGCTCTTCCGACTCCAACCTATGCAGCTGGCCTTGAGGGGACCCCGGTCACATCTGCAGTGAAGCTTGTGGCCATTCCCTCAATAGTTTCTTTTTCCCCAAACCTTCTGATTCTAAACTCGAACTGTTCCTCCTGTGTATTTTACATTTCCATCTAGTCATGGAAATCCAGCCTTTCTTTAACAGACAAGGTCTGTGAATTTGAGCCTTCCTTCTTCACTGTGTTTCTAGACAGGGGTTCCCCTGTCTGACTTGAGGATCAGTGAATTTTTTTTTCTAGAAAGACTCACAGAATCTACAAAAGCAGTTGGGTACATGGCTGTGGTTTATTTTGTCAAAGGAGAAAGATTATGATCAGCAGCAGAAAATGTACACTAGGATGAATCTAGAAGAGATGAGCATATGTCTGGTTATCTTTCCCAGCGGGGTAGAGTGGACAGGGTTTAATTCTAGTACAAAATAGACTGTGTACAAGAAGTAAGGTCTTCCTGTCACTCCATGAAGCAAACCCCTGTTCTTGGTTTCCAGGGTTTTATTGGGCATGGATCAGGTAAAGTATGTCTGATTGCCTATGTGTTTGACCCTAGTCCACAGCCCATATTGAAGCCAGACCCGTGATGTGTGGCACAAAGCCCACACCATAGACCCATTGTTAGCATAGGCTATCATTACAGTATCATGAAATTCAAAGGGACTACTATGAGGCAGAACACCCGAAGGGACTAAATGTACCTCCCAGGAGCTGATTTATGCCAGACTTTTCTTTGCAATTTGCAATGTTAACAATTTGTTCATATCTTCTAGTAAGAAAAGGTCTCTTTTTGGCCTCTGGCCTGCCTGATGCCCCCCTTTTCTGTCTTCTGAGGAACAGACAGGCTGATGCTTTTTAGAACTCTCATATCCTGACATTCCACCGAACCCCAGATCCTCTCCTCTCCTGTCATTGATGTCCCCTGTATTCTGTTTGTCATCAGCCTTTCCCATCAGTTAGTATCTAGGGTGGCTCCTGTGTGTCTTTCTCCCATTGACCATGTGTAGTGGTCATTTTGCCATGAATGTGAGGACACACTCCCCTGCCTGCCACTGCTCTGATGCCCCAACATTTCAGGGGCTGTCCCTCCTTGTTCCTTAGCTTATTCTAGGAGATTCTTCTTCTGTTTTTCTCATTGCCCATGAAAACTTGATAAAAAGGCCACCATTCTGCTTGTGGTTCCTAGGTCCCTGCCATGCTAATTTCTCTCCTTAGCATAACTGCTTTCTTCAACCATGCCTGGTCCTCGTGGGTTCTTGTGGAGTCCTTTCTGTGCTAGCCCTATGCAGGAGGTCTATCAGTACAGCAAGAGCAAGCAGTGGTACCAAACACTCACACTTCGACTCAGCATGTGTTGACCGCAGTGGCTCTTAACTCACTGTTGATGATTCTCAGGCATGACTGATGGGCTTGCCATGTGCTCCACCTGTAGTTTATCTAGTCGGGGGTACTTCATCTTTCCATATTCGGACCTTTCCCTACTCCAGTTGACACCAATGTCACCTGTCATTTCCCCCAGGTGGCCTTTCTTGACTGTTTCATCCACAGTTAACTTTGCTCCCCTCCAGTTTCATAGTGTTTATTGAATTTTGTAACAGGAGAGTCGTAGGGTGTTTCCTGTGATCTCCTGAGAGCACGGCTCCTTCCTGAACACTGCCATCAGGAAGAGCTGTACATAGTTGCTATGGGACCTATCCACTGAGGACACGACATTGCCACTGCTCCGATCTCTCAGGTTGGGAAGTCCTAGCCTCACCATTTCCATCCTGGAGAGTTTCTCTTAGCCATTATGGTACTAGGTGGAAAGTCTGTCTATTTTCATTTGACTTCTGTTTCCATTTGATTTCCGGTGTGGTTTTAGTTTTCTGAAAACCCCAAGTTGAACTCTGCCTAAAATCAGAATTTATTCCTTGTATTTGTAGGGTGAAGGCTGATGCTTAGTTGAACTTTGGTCTCCACAAGAATGTATAAATCCACACTCCCGGCGCTGCCCCGCTGAGCAGGGCGGTCGGAGAGAATAAAGCATATTTATGTTCAAAGCCGTGTGCTGACGGGCACTTAGTCAGCTGTAATTGATGCTTGCATTTCATCTCCTCATCTCCATTCGGAGATGCCTTCAGAGCCCATGGAGGTAGCTATGAGATAAAACTTCTGGGAACAATTATTTGTGCATCTACAAGAGTTCTAGTGATGTCATCAAGAAATAGAGACAAATGGGATAACTGATGACACTAAATGAGGCGGGCTTGCCTCTGGGACAATATAGCCTCTTTATTTTTGGCTCCTTCAGTTTTCTAGGATATCATTGAGTTGATCTGTGACATATGTCTTCACTGTGCCCAAGTCCCATAAGCCAGCCGGGCTTCTCCATCTGGAGGGCTGTTCCTATAGTGTGGCTTCTGCTAGGAGCTTGGCATGTCACTGCGGTTGCTGCATCTGAACCCATGCACCTTGTCCCATGCAGGTATTCCTTTGAACTGCATAAGCTCCCTAAATGCTGCAAAGCCTGGTTGGATAGTGGCTGAGCTTCTGGAGAAGGGTCTTGCTGTTGCCAGCTTAGCCGACAGACATAAAGCTAGTGAATGTCTGCTTCACTGTTGCTGCAAACACAGGCCCAGTCAGAATGCTGTGAGTTGTACCCCAATCCTCTTGCTGGGCTTTCTATCCGGATATCAGGTTCTGAAGGGGCTTGTGTTTTTCTCAATCACAGGTGGTCTGTACCTCACAGTTGGACATTCAGAGGGGAAAGAGGCAGGTTTTACAGGAAGGGTTGTTCTGCAACTATCCGCTGTCCTGGCTATGACTGTCCCTGTTTGGATTAAGCAAGGATGTTCTCTTCTGCATTATTTACTCTGTTTGTACCACAAGTTCTCAATTCTTAAAGTGCTCTGTTTTGCTTCATCTTCTTTGTCAATTACCAGAATACTTTGTTCTGAGAATGTTATTTCTAAGTCCAGTCAAGGTCCTATATCAACTTACCTGCGACCTCTCTTAGGGAGAATTGGAGGGCCATCATATTTGGTTTTTCAAGACAGGCTGGGCAGTGGTGGCACTTGCCTTTAATCCCGATGCTCAGGTGGCAGAGGCAGAGGCAGGCGGATCTCTGTGAGTTTGAGGCCAGCCTGGTCTAAAGAGCTACTTCTAAAGAAGCACATGCAGGGGAATTTTAGCAGTGATGGTTATAAAGAAGACTGTAGGGCTCACAAGGAACAACTCCTATATCCACATGCTGTTTAATATAACATTATAGTCAAAGTTTTGTTGCCACACCCAGAGGAGATATTATTGGTGAGGAGAGGAAAAATAAGTGGACTGTTTTACATTATTTCCTGGACTGGGCATGCCTCTTTACCTTGGGGGAAAGCTCCCTGACCTTCCTTTTGGCCTCAAAGAGTTGCATCTGTACCTTATCCCTTCCAATAGATGATGTCACTGGTCATGAAGACCGCAGTGAGGGCTTGGAGTTGGCAATGCTGCAAAACAGGGTTGCACCTGGGTCGCTCTGGAGTCTTCATGGCAAGTACTTCCAAATGCTGCCTTGAGTCACTTCCTTGCTTCTTTGAATTCTCCGTACTCTCCATAGTCCTCTCCTAGAAGCAGGAAGCCTCATTGAATGACATTATCACGATGTTCCCCTGTTCTTCATCCCTAGAAACCCAGGCCATCCCTAACGGCATTTTAGCAGATTACATTTTGTGCACTTCCAGCAGGTCTATTAAAATGTGGGCTATTTTATGGAGGCTGGTTGGCTTTTGATCATTATTGACATGGGCCACATGGGGCTCATGGAATAGAAGAGTTGCAGAATGTTCTGGAAGGTCTTCCTATTTTCTCATCATCATTCACTGTTGCTCTCTAGTGTGTGGGTGAGGATAGAAAACACCAGTGTGCTTCCCATGTACAATAGCCAGAAACCGAGAAGAGAAAAAAGGAGGCATGAGGAACAAGGTGAAAAGAAGGGCGGGAACTGGTGTTCAGCACTGGAAGGCACAGATGTCCTTCCCTGAGAGCAGATACCTTTCTGTTTAGATAGTGAGTAGGGGTTACCTACTTCAAACTCTGTGTACATGTTTGGCATTGCAATATAGTTTTCCTGATTTAATAGAATAAATTTATGAGGCAATACAATAGATTTTCTGGATTTGGGTGAAGCAAATTGATTTTGTGATACTGGACAAATTTCTTATTAAATCTTATAACTGTGCAGGAACACATGGTTTCGTAAGGGAGCAAACTCATACTCAGGTGTGGTTCATGCTGCACTGACCTTTAACACCTTGTGAAGCCCTTTATTCTAGCGACTTTTCTTTAAGATTTGCAATAAATGAGCCATTATTTTTATTTTCAAACACTTAAAGTCATTCCAGTGACTTTGAAATAATGGCCCCTTAGATGTTTCATGAGATTTTTTTTTCACATGTTGAATCACACTAAATTTTTTATTTTCTTGGGCTGGAGCGATGGCTCAGTAGTTAAGAGAGTGTACTGCTCTTGCAAAGGACCTGCCTTTGGTTCCCAGCTTACATAAGAGGAAGCTTACAATTGCCTGTCATTCTAGCTCCAGGGACTCCCACACTCACTTGAGCACACAACTCACCCCCAAAGAATTCAAACTGAAATAAATCACGGAAGAAAACAATCAGCATTATTTTTTAAGTTTATCTTTTTCTTTTTTTCAAGAAGAAAGCCCGTGGTGTCTATAGTGCTAACTTAGGTCTCTTATAATGGTCATTGCTGAATCTCTCGTGTCCTTGCTCGAGATTCTTGGACTGGTTGTCAGGGCATTGTCGGAACTTCCAAGCCTTTATAAGTCAAGACTGCAGTGTGGTAAGATGAGCTCACTTGGCCTCTATCTCTTTTTCTTTGTTGAAGGGCTGGTGTGTGAAAACTCAGCGTGGGTGCCCATGCGGCTGTCCAGTCCAGTGTGATTCATGACGGAGGACACGCGGCTCTACCCTCTTTCTCCTCGGTGAGTGAGACTCTTGAGTGGGAAGCGCGGAGACCAAGAATGCTACACATTTAGACGATGTCTCTCTGTTAAAAATGGTAGTAAATGACAGTTTTCAGAAGGAGAATTTTCTTTTAAGGTCAAGCTATTTGGGTCTGACTGTACTGTGAATTCCCTTGGGAACCTCAAGGCCAGGAAGCCCACTGATGACTCATGGGGTCTTCTCGCCACACTGTGAATGCCTACCAGGTTTCAATTTTGGATCTGTGCTGTGTCCTGGCTTAGTTTGTGGCTTGTCCCACTGTCATCTCATTGCCAATTGTGGGACTTCCTGAGGTGTCCTGTACCTTCTGAGAAAAGCCACAAATCCTCATGGTGTCCCCAAAGATCTACTTCATCTAGGCTTTTCCTATTGTCCCAATCCCTGAAGCCCTTTGATAGCATGGAGACCAGCATCTTGCCTTCCAGAACTCAACCTGAACTTCCCAGTCCTTCCTGTTGAACCTCTAAAATCCAGCTCAATGTCTTCCTTTGGAGGAACTCATTGTAAGTGTCTCAGACCCAGGTAGTAACCTCTCCTGTGATGCCTGTGATCACCTTTCAGAAGGAGGAGGAGAAGAAGGGAAGGGAAAGGGGGTGAGAGCTATGAGAGAGAGAGAGAGAGAGAGACAGGACATTCCCTATATACACTAGTCACTGGAGACATGCCGCTTTATTAAATTATTTCTCAACCCAGTTGAGTCTCATTGTGGACAATTTCATTCTGCTTTCCAATGAAAAAAAATTGCAAATGGCATACATACATACATACATACATACATACATATATGCATACATATGTGCACTTGTTGACTGTCACAGTTATGGGACAATGTTCCCAGCTGCCTTGTATCCTGTTGGTTACTAAACTGATTTTAAGAGTTCAGCTTGAAAGTATGTAGAAGAACTTGACTGAGAATATAGACTCTCCAACCCCTATGAATATAATCTACAATCCTTACATCTCACAGATGGACAAACTGAGGATCTGGTTTTTGTGTCTTTCATTAGTTCACATAAATTCAGATTCACATGGTATCTGAAGTACAACTCACTCCAGCAACTGGCATCTCAGTCTCTTCTCCGTGGAGAGCCACAGAGCCTGAGAGCTGGGGAAAGTCATAAGAGAGCCATCGAGATGTCATAGAGTTTGTGTAGCTGTGGTTTGGATGTGTGTTATGGGAAGGGTATTATCAGCTCATTCAGGTTTCATGGGTTACCAGGCCCTGTGCTGAAGGAAAGACTCCAACCCTTGCTCCCACTCTTTGAGTGAGGTGCTTTCATGGTTCTTATTTTAAAGATGAGTAAACTGAAGCCCCAAAAGAGTCAGAAATTTACCTAAGAAGTCAGAAATAGGGAGAGGGTTTGACTGAGGACTCTCAGCCCCAACACCTGACTCAATCGAGCATTGGGCATGGCAATCTAGAATAAGGACAGACATGCACTATTATTCTTTTGGTGTTGTTATTCTGGAAATACCAGGGCTCTCAGAGGAAAGAAGAAAATAAGTATCAAAAAATTGATTTTTTGAGCATAATTCGAGATCAGAAATTGACAAACTTCTTTTGAAGAATTGGGGAAAGCATGTTATTATCTATAGGTCTTAAATTCTCAGCTACGTCTTTTCAACTCGACAATCGAATGTGACAGTAGCCACAGGCAATAAATGAATGAAAGAGACTGACCATGTTCCAATAAATCTTTATTTGCAAAGGCAAGATGGAGGCTAGATGTGGTCCCCAAGGCTCTAGCTTGCTCAGCTCTGATCTATGTGTTGTCCGGAGTGCTTCCAGATCTCATCACAGAGAGAATGAGAGCATATCAGTCACCATTAAGTTCCTTAACAAAATTTAGCTTGGCTGTATAGAATTTCATTACAAATTTTAATGAAGCCCTGCTGTGCCTGCAAAACCTGGGTAGATATCTGGGGCTTCATCCCTTGACCTAGTCTATATACCCCAAGATTGCTAGGCTAAATTTTGGTACCTAAACCATAGCTTTGCTCACAGTAAGACCTCAGAAACACTAATCACTTGGCATGCTGTGTTACACATCTGGCTTGTGCAACTCATTTACACCGTAAGTTCCATACCATTTCCTAGTTAACCATGTTCATGTCATTTCAGCCATGTACTCTGTTCACACCACTAGGCATATGGGTAGGACTAGTGTGCAGTTATTTTTGGCTGTCAGATAATTATATTGAGCTATCAACTGCACTTATTTTATTAAGATCAACAACAAGTGTCTACAAGAATCATGTATTTTAAAACAAGAAGTATCTTGGCAACACTCTCTACTCTTGCATCCAAATGGATGGTTCCGCTTGTGGTTTTGTTTTTAGTTTGTTTTATTTCTTAAACTATTTACACATGCATACAGGTAAGATTATACAAATTGAGTAGGTTTTGTTTGTGTCTTTGGAATAGACACATATTTGCACGTAATGACAATCAATGAAAATTGGAACCATGACTTTGAAGGAGAACAAGGAGGGGTACGGAAGACAGCTGGGAGGGAGCAGGGGAAGCAAAGGAATGTAGCGTTGTAATCTCCAAACCTAAGGGAGGATTTAAAAGGACCATTTCTCTTTTAAAATGTGCCTTAAGACCTCAAGGCATGCTTGTCTGCAGTGTATTACTGGAAGCCCAGTTACTAG
>JAQHUG010000220.1:2626376-2641367 GCA_028555095.1 Dicrostonyx torquatus
GACCCTCCCACACAAGGTAGTTTAATGTAGTGAATAATGACCAAGGAGTATATGCTTTAAAGGGACAGATTGCAGTAATGCCCATGGGAAAGTTCACTATTGCTGGGAGTTAATGCTGTCCTTTAGGATGCTTCCCATGAGCATGCTGTAGAGCTAAAGTAGCAAAGCCATGCAGTTTGATTGGAACTTTTCACTTAGTATAATATGCATGCTGCATGATTTGATAGATTGTTAATAAACCTAGCTTTAAGGTGTATATGATATTCTATCATGAGATGCTTCTTTTGGGTTGGACGAGTCTGCGCTGAGCGATCATGGAGAGGGCTGGTAGTCCATGGTCCATAGCTCCCATGTCGGAACTGTATTTCTTCCGATATTTGCAAGCAGCATTGTCCTTTTCTTTGTGAAGCATGGATATCTGGGGCCTAAGGCAGTGCTTCGTGAGCGCTGACAATCAGCATGAAGCCTTCATTTAACTGAGGGTTGATTCATGAGGACAGAAGAACTGTGGCTGATTTAGTGTTTCTAAAGAAGGCTCTTAAACTGTCAGTTGCCGTTTAAGTGTTAACAGATAATTACACTTCAGGAACAAAATGCTGGAGAGTTTGTTTTGATAAAAACATCACTCCCGCCAAGTAGCATCTTTAATAATTGTTTCAGTATGATGGCACTCATTCCTTTTTTCCTTTATTTTATTGTTACTTGTTTTGTTGATGTTATTTAAGTGCTAATTATCTGCTGCACTAGGATGAGGGCAGGAAACAGGCATGTGTGAGGATGCTCTTGGGTATGTCTAGTTAGGAAGCTCCAATGCTTGCTGAGGAATTTTGTAACTAAAATTTTAAGGCTATTAACTCATTGTTTACAACATTTTTTTATTGTTTAACTTTTAAAAACCATACATTAATGGGGTTTCCAATGTTTTCTTGCTCATTAGCTTTCTCATTTTAAACTTAAAGTTTATTTTAATGTTTTCAATTTTTCTTTATAATTACTTTAGTCACTGCCTAGAAATTTAAGGTTTATTTTAACATTTTTCTGATGGAGAGGATTTTCAAGACAAATGTTTTGATTCTATAGGAAGTTAATTAAAATGGATGATACTTTTCAAGTTGTTTTTCTCATCTTATCCCATTTGCCTCATTTTTTAAAGAAGAATCTATTGTGTTATTTTAAATTATGTGCGTCTGTGGGTCTGTGTGCAGGTGCACATGCAGTGGTAGAGGTGGTTGCAGAGGTCAGAGATGTTGGATCCTCCTGGAGATGGTGTTACATGAGGTTGTGAGTTGCACAGCCCCGGGTGTTGGAACTAGAGTCCTCTGCATGAGTTCTTAACTGCTAACCATCTCTCTAGACCCTCTCTTTTTTATCAACAAAATCAATCTCTAATTTTAGTGTCAAATGATTTGCAACTGTGCAAGAAGGAAAGACTCAAGTTTTACCTTCTTCTTAAGGTGGAGACTCACATGACAGCCAGACTTGTAAGTACCTTCAGTATTTTCTAATTCCTCTTCTTTCTGAAAAGAGTAACTTTTAAACTTTGGCATACTCTGCAGTCCTTACCTATCATTTTAAAAACCATAAATCCAAGCATAAAATAAATATTTATAGCTATACCTCGATATATAATCCAGTATGCTGGCCATCAGTTTTGGATTTTTGTTAGCAAACTTTAATGACACACGATATGTCATATGTCACGGTGGTGTTTCCATACATGCACATGTGGGCTTCAATCATGTTTAAGTCATTGGAACAGTTTTGCTTCTTGTCTCTGTCTTGTGTATTTATGTGGCATGTGTAAAACACTCAGACCAAGCTGAGGATCTCAGATATGAAGCTGAGGTCACCCATGTGGTGTCAGTCACTCATCTGTGATGTTAGCCAATGGTGTGCTTATTGGGATGGCTGTGACACAGGGTGCTTCCGGGAGACTGAATCTGAGAGGACCACAGTTCGGCATTCTTACCTCTTTTGCTATTTCTTGGAAGTAAGATGAGGAACTGAATGATACAGGTTCAGTGGCAGTGACATAGGTGACACCTTGCTTATACCAGAGGAAGCTCTGATAAAGACAGTAAATACTAAAAGTAATTTGCTGAACTGCAGAAATCTTTATTTTGATGCCCTTGTCCCATCCGGAGTTTTATTTCATGGTATTTGCATGTGCATTGTTATGACAAAGTATGTTTCTTGCTTACACATGCTGAATGATTGCATTTTGGGTTAAAGATTTAGCCTGCCATTCTGAATAATGTCACACCTTATTTTGCCTGTCCTTTTGTCTGTCTGTCCAGTGGAAAATCTCTGTGATATGATCCAGAGAGGCCTGTGCAGACCCGTCTGTTCATCACATGCATTCCATTCTTTGCTACTAAAGCTCACTAGCAGGAGGGTTGTCTGCTCTCATTATCCACATTAGAGTGCACCAGAATTCCCATCCCGGTACCTGTGAGTCTGGCCTCCTATTCTGGTCTCCTCTGTTTGGGCTCGTGACCTCCTTCCTCTTCTGTTTATGTGAGCACATGCCTAACACACTCTCAGCCTGGAGGTCCCCAGCTTGATGGCTGCTCTAAACATTTCTGAATTGTCCCAGTTGTGTGGTGAAATCCACTATCCATTTTCCTTCCATGATGAAGACAAGCAGGGAGTGGTGTGTGTGTGTGTGTGTGTGTGTGTGTGTGTGTGTGTTTTGTTTATTCTCAGATACCCATTTGTGGGGCAGATGGCTATGGGGTTAATTGCTGGGATTTGAAGATTTACATGTGCTGGAGAAGGCTTTGTCTCCTCAGTTAAATTACGTGTAGGAGGATCCTTTGACAGAACATGCCCAAAGGGTTAAGTGCCCATGTTTGGGTGTTTGGGTTTCATGGTCCCTCGGGGTTTCCTATATCATTTCTACATCAGATAATCGGAGAGACCTCTCTGCTGCAGGGGTGCTGTCCTAAACAGCTCATGTTTGCCCGACACTTTCATGTGGCTTCTGTGTGTTTATGTCTCTGTCAATCTGGCCACAAGGGAATGTCATTTTACCTCATTGGCTTTTGCTTAGAGCCTGGGCAAAGATCATGCTGGGGAAGCCAAGACAGAAAAAGCAATGGTTGGAAAGATAGTTGGGTGATTCTGGGAAGCATACAGCACTGTGATGTCATGTGACAGTGTCCAGGGATATTTAGCTCCTCCACTGCATTGCTGAGGAATTGTGTGGGCAGACCTGAGGCATTTGACATGCCTCAGATTTTTAGACTTAGAAGCACACAGAATTTGGGTGACAGCCCTGCTCTCTGCACAGAGACCGTATTCCCTGTGCTTCTCCTTTCTATGCAGGAGGCTCCCCTGCTGAAGTGTAATGAAAAGACTCACAACAAACCACTTGCTGCCTACTCTGGTTTATTCTGGTTGAGACCATGCCCCGAGCATAACTGAGCTGGGTTTGTTTGCCCTTACCATTCTTCAGTTCCTCTCTTTTTTCCGGGGGGGGGGGGGGGGGCCTCCAGGCTTTGTTATCCACCTCCTGCCATCATTCTGTTACGAGTGGAAACATCCCCAACTTTAATAATTGACCCTAATTTTTTATAGTTCTAGCTCATGTTCCTCCACATACAACCCACATTTCTTGAGGAAAACCTTCCTAAAAGTGTTTGCTACATGTATTTCCATGACGTGCCTTTGCTCCAGTTCCTCCGGAGCCCACTCTTTATCATCGGCTAGGACTGCCTTGTCAGGAGGACCAAACGGCCACGCTGCTAAATTTGGTGCTCGAGATTCAACTGGCTGCAGTTAGGAGTCAGCAGTGTGTGCCCTTCGTCCCATCCTCAAGTATTTTCCCCATATGTTTAAAAATCTTATTCATTGCTTGCCAGTTTCATACACAAAAGAGTGAATTCTAGTCGCTCCCATCTTTATTCTCCACCCCCCATCTCCTTCCCTCTTCCCAGCAGCCCCCCTCCTATTTTCATGTCTTATATTTGCCTGTGACCAACTGAGCTCAGCTAGAGTTTCTTGCCTCGGCATAAGTGAGAGACCACTTTCTGGAGCAAGTGAATCCTATCAGTGACAGCACCGGTCACCCCCTTCCCAAACAACCGTTAACAATTTGGTCTTAACCTCTCATCTCTGCTCATGTTGTCCCAACCTCCCCTCTCTGCCATCCAACCATATGCATCCTATGTGGTTCAGGAGCTGCATTTAAGGTTCTCATTGCTTCAGCATCTCAAGGAGTCTAGTTGCTATAGTACCATTTATCATTGATGACTCTCATGTCTATCTCCTCTTAAACTCTGTAATCCTAAGCCCTAGAACTGTCCATGTAACTGCCTATTTGGTCTTACAGATTATATAGCACATTATCCTCCTGAGGAACATGCCAAACCTGAGTTGTTTTTCTTCCCATGTTCTCTGTGTTCTCGATTATACTAAATGCAAGTGCATTCTTTGAGATGCAAAGGCTCCAGGTGTGAAATCCTGCTCAATTCTCCCCTTTGCCTCCCATACTATTTTCACACTGTCAATAAATCTACTATCAACCCCCAAATGTATCTAAAACCTACCACTCTTCAGCACTTTCCTTGCTACTCTTATATCTGAACAGCAACATGGCAGGGGTGACATCTCTTATTTCAGGTTTTCTCAATCATGATTCCTTGGTGCTACTCCTGACCATGTCACTAATTTTAAAATAATCTCACTATTTTCTTTTTATGACCTACTCTTATTTTTCTCAAAGTTCTTAGCCATCTCTGATTTATTCAGCATACTGTTTTATAAGTTTGTTTACATTCTGGTCTCCCCCTAGTATAAGCTCCACTAAGGAGGGGTGTTTTTATGTTAGTCACATATTGCTTCATCTTTTGTTGGATGAGAATGACCTCCTCAAAACATAATTAGCTGTCAGTAATCATTTACTTAATGTATGGAGTGATTCACTGATAAATGGGTGACTGGTGCATTGCAGCAGGGAGGGGGAGTACGAATATTCCAAGTTGAATGGATGAAGCCTTGTTTCTAATTTGGTCATGCACAGTTGGACATCTGTCAGCTTGTGTGAAAGAGGCAGAAGAGGGCTCTTCCTGAATCCCAACCAGTTAGCACATTTAGCGTGCTTTCCCCTATATTGTCTAGCAGGTGGACATTTGCTTGTTCACCAATCCTTAGCTCTCAACTCCCCATCCTCCATGGTCGGTCCTCTCTTCCAGTTCAGATGAGTTGAGTTATATCCCATCTGCATTGTGTCGCTCTTGCACTTTTATACAAAGGGGATTTAGAGTTGTAGCTCCTGTCATATTTTGTATATACATCTGTTTCATTCTTTTCAAGCTACTTGACCCTGGATTGGTCATTGTGTTAATCTCCTTAGTACTGGGCACTCCGGCATGCAGCAGGTGCTGAACTCTGTCACATGTGTAATTTAATAAATTTAATTAGACAAAATTTTATAAATCTTGTCTTATCTAATGATTGAAAGCATAATAAAAAGTGTTCCCTTCGACTCCTGAGTGTGCTACCATTCATGTGATATGTTTACTGTATGGATTTACAATTATCAATTAGTGAACTTTGCGGTGGGCGTCTCAGGCTTGTCCCCATGCTGTTGAACTCTTTACCACCTTCGTGAAGGACCTTTGCTATTTTCCAGCATGACTGACCGCCCTTCTCAGCCTTATCAAAGGTGAGATGTGGCCTTCCCATCCTTTCAAAATATTTATCTTACTTATTTTAATGAATATTGTTTTGTTTTGGGGAAGGATTTTTTCTCTCTATTCTCTACTGCCCTTGAACTCATCATCTTCCTGCTTCCGTCCCCCTAGTCCTGAGATTTTAATCTTAGACCACTGCGTGTTGCTTGGCTGTTCATTTTGAAAGGGATGGAAAGGAGGTGAGTGGCCCCGCCCTGCACTATAGGGTCAGGCTGCAGTTGCTTTCTGGTGTTTAACATTTCATAACTCAAGTGCTTCGACGACCGTCAGGGTCACGGTAGAGTTTTAGCAGTATCATCTTCAAGGAGTCTATCTTGTGAAACACAAAAATAGCACAGCGTGGCATGGCCCCCAGGTCACAGGGTGAGCCAAGTGTGGAACTCTGAAGTTGTTTTTCCTATAGTACAGTTATCTGAATGGACATGTCCAGAGAACAGTGAGGTGAGGGGTGAGAACATGATCATGCTGTCCAGAAGCAAGAACTGTGAGGTTCACAGGATAAGTAGGTAGTTATTAATAGACAGGTCAAGGAATAAACAGCTAGAACAGCTAGACTTACAGGCATAGATAGCTACTTACTATTTTAACTATATAGATATACATAGGCAAATGGAGAGATAATGTGTAGAGAGAACAAGCCCACTGTGTTGCCTGCAGAAATCAATACCTAAACCTAGGTGTTAAAACTCAGCTAGGTAGTTCAGTTATGAATTCCTGGCACATTATTTAATAAACTGCTATAGAGCAATCTGTACTATATGGTACCTCTTTAATAAGTGGTATTCACTGACTTCCATATATGTACACATTTGCATATGCACATGTGTTTAGACATGTATACACAGCATGTCTAGAGCCACTCCCCTTTCTTATCAGCCATTTCTGAGCATATTTCTGGGCCACATTGCTGACTGTGGCTATAGCGGTGGGATGCAGATGTGATGTATCTGCCAGACTAGCATACAGTGTCCGTTAGATAATAATGAGCATCGGCGAGGCATAGAAAGGTACATAGTTCTGTTATCAGTGCTCATCTGAGGTGTTGTCATGACACTAGCATTTATTCAAGAGGATACGTCTATTTTGGGGGGTTGCGAAGCAGGGGAAGCAGGGCTCAGTACTTCGTTCAAGCTGGCTTGGAGCTCACTATGCTATTCAGACTGGTTATGATCTTGCTGCAATCTTCCTGCCTCAGCTTTCTGGTGCTGAGACTGCAGTCATATCACACCATGCCTCCTACTGTTTGCTCTCTTCTTCTTCTTCTTCTTCTTCTTCTTCTTCTTCTTCTTCTTCTTCTTCTTCTTCTTCTTCTTCTTCTTCTTCTTCTTCCTCCTCCTCCTCCTCCTCCTCCTCCTCCTCCTCCTTCTCCACTTCTTCTTCTTCTTTCCCCTCCTCCTCCTCCTCTTTCCTTTTGAGTCCCAAAGAGCCAGTCATTACTTTTCTATATTTTCTTAGGATTTCTTCCTCCTTAAACCAATTTGATAGAATAAAATATTCCTCAACCACTATATTTTTTAATCAATTTCTTTCATCCAGTGGCTTTATATCTTACGTATTATGCTGCATTCTTTTATTATTATGCTATAATTCAGGTGTAAAAAGTATCAATAAAGTTTTAGAACTACATTCCAGAATATTTTAGCAGTATTAATAATAAAAAATGAATTTTGACTGAGTTAGCCTGCAATCATCATGTATCTGTGGGCATCCTCATAGGGAGTCTTGGGTGAGTTTGGTCTTTATATAAATAATGAATTGTTTTCTGAAGTACATCCTAAATGGTCAGATACATGCCAAGCTAGCATTTTCAATGAGATGCATCTGATTTGTGAAGATATCATTGATGGGGGCAGCAGTTTCTGTTCTGAAGGCTGTGCACTTCTCCCTTGTATGTAAAGTCTCAAGTATAGCTACTCCTTATCACCTATGTTGTCTTAAGAAGAAAGAATTTTAAAGGCTCATGAGTAGAAGTTGCTAAAGGGCTCCTTAAAATGTAGCAATGACAGGACGATGAGACGGCTTGATGGGTAATGACACATACTGCCAAGCCTGATGCTATGAGTTCTTTCCCCAGAACCTGCCCAGTAGAAAGAGAGAAGTGATCCCTGCATGTTGCCTTCTGATCACCACATGTGTTCCCCACACACGCATGTATGCACACATGTACACATGGATAAATTAAATTAATGTGTATTAATAGTAACAACAATCCAAACATAAAGGGTTTTAGAATTTCATACTCTGAGACAGTGGAAAAGGGGCAAGTTATTCATAGCAATGGCCGGAAGCCTTTGAGTGTTCCCGGCATCCCCAGCCCTAATACACTTGTCTATATCCATTTGTCTTCTCAACAGTCATGTGTCACTTACTCCTAACTCACACTATCCTCAATTCAGAGATGACTGGGAAAAGCTGTGTAGATGCCAAGTCATGTGCCAAGATCACCAGGATGGCTGAAACCAGTAAATATTATTTAGCTTCTTAATCTAAGATGCATTTCATTGTTTTTGTTTCCAAAACTTCCCCAGGGAAGACCCTTGGAGAATATTTTGAAAAAGAAAACCCATAAACTATTAAACCCAACTATTGTCAATGTTATTGCTAAATAAGTCAGCTATAGATTTCTACAAAGAGAATTTTAGTTTGATTTCCTGGGGCTTGCAAATATTTTGAGGGTTGGACCTTACCCTTACTGCATAATTATCTTGCAGAAGACATTGCTGGTTGATTTCACATAAAAATCCCACATGCACAGCCATCTGTGTAAACAAATGGTGCTTCTGACCCATCTCTTCCTGGACATGGGGGTCATCAAGGACTTGCAGGCATCCCAATGAATGTCTGGTTAGAAATCAGGCTTCTGTTATTATTATAAACCACTGACCACTGTTCTTGAAAATTATAGGGAAACTCATGGCGAGAGATAACGTTTCTTCTCTCTCCTTCCCAAACAGATGCTTTGGAACACAGTAAGAGTCTGCTCTGGGCACTGGGGATGTAGTTCTCGATGACATGGATGGACTCCTGGATCTCAGGATGCATGAGACAGTCATAACAATTGCAATGAACAAGAGAGGTGTCATGCCTGGATTCATGTGACAGAGCATGAATAAAAGGCAATCTTGGATGAGCTTGTTGAGAAGGAGGAGGCAATGACCCAAATTAGACCACAAAAAGCAGTCCCAGTATGGAGGACGTTGTCAGCCAGCCAACGAAACTTATGTGTCTACTATGGCTTTGGGAAAGGCTTGGAGAAGGTGGCTGGACAGGATTTGTTGGCTTTTCAATATTTTATTTGAATTGTCATGGTTAGCCCCGGAAAAATGAACCATAAAGTAGAAGAAGGGGAAGCGTGATGACCTAGGGAAGACTCGTCACAGGTCACTGTGTACACCATGGTGGTAGACAGATGTGTGTCTCGGTAGAGTTGGAAGAAAGTAAGCATTGACATTTTTAGGCATTGAGTTTGTAGTGCTCTGGCTGAGTATTCAGATGGAAAAACAAGCATGGAATATTGTTGGGAGCACAATGAAGATCTTTGCTCTCCAGAGAAACCAGGAATGCAAAGCATACAGAATTATCTTTCCTATGAGAATGATGTTTAAAAAAAAAAGGTCTGTTCCTTCACCCAGAATGCTGAGATTTGGGAGTGACTAATAGCTTGATCATCTGCATTACCTATTGGGCCAAGCCATATAAAGCTCCTGCAACCAGGATCCTAGATACCTAGTAATCTAAATGACCCTTACAGTCAGGGGTTCTCCAAGTTCCCACAGCCAGGATCAGAGATACCTAATATTTCAAATGACCCTTACATTATTTGTGTAGCCAGAGGCTCCCCCAAGCTCCACAACCAGGACCTGATCTGGAAAATAGCCTAAATGATCTCTACACTATCTACATGACCAAGATCAGGCTAAACCCTTCCTTAGGTCCTTAAATTAATACAGGTAGCCTGCCTCTAGAACACATCATCGTGAAAGAAATGATATGTATCCTGAGTTGAGTTTTGAGTAATTATGCTTACTTGTGCCCCCAGGAATTATATTATACCAGGAAATTTTTTATTCCAAATTGTACTATGTTTTAATATACTCACAATGAACTGCCTGGCTTCAGACTCCCTGAAGTCTTAATCCAGGGCAACAAAGTGGATTGGAACCCAATTTTAGTGTCATCTCTTCATTGATCACCTCCCTGCCTGCTTTGACCACCTGCAGGGTCCCCTCAGACTACCAATTTTTGGTTTAAATGAGTAAGTAGTAGACCATTTAGAGGGAAAGAAATGCTCAGATTTTGGAAAGAAAGACAAAAATCCTTCCTGGGCCATGGTAAGTTTTTTTTGAAGGTGTTTATTTCTCATCCAGATGGAGTAAGCACTTAGCACATGTGAGTGTGAGCTGATGTGAAATTTTTGGAGCTTCAAGCACATAATTGTGGTTGCTACCACACTGGCCTCTCATCTAGAGTCACTGTGGAAGGGCAGTGGGCCTTGTTTAGAATTAGAAGACTTACCTAGGGCACTGGCATCTGTTGGAAAGCCTGATGACATTTTATTTAAAGTTTGATCCTTCAGAAGTGATGTCAAATGTGACAGAAACTCCCAGAAGTCATTCTCTTCTTGAGAGATGTCGTTCAAAATCTTAGCAGTGGGATTCTCATTTGTTTTCCCATGAGATTCCAATCCAGTTTTAGTGGACAGGCTCTTACAGTGAGAATCTAATGTGAGTTCCTTTTAGCGTCCTTCCCCCCTTTTACTAATCAGCTCTCGGTGTGCCCAAGGAGACACCGGTCAAGGTAAGGCCTGAGCTCAATGATCTTCCCAGTTAGCGTCTTATCAAATTGCACCCTATAGCATGTAAGCATCAGAAGCAGACAGCTCTTTCATAATTGTTTTCAATTTTAAATAATAAAAAGGTGTGTGGCTGTTCTGCTTGTATGTACGCCTGTGCATGAGCTGGCTCGTTTTATGTTAACCAAGACAAGCTAGAATCACTGGAAATGCCTCCATAAGACCAGGCTGTAGGCAAGCCTGTGGGGCAAAGCCTGTGTGGCATTTTTGTTACTAGTAATTGATGGGGGAGGGCCCAGCCCATTATGGGATGGAGCAACCTTTAGACAGGTAGTCATGGGTTCTACAAGAAAGCAGGCTGAGCAAGTACTGAAGGAGCAAGCCAGTTAGCAGCCCCTTTCCATGGCCTCTGCATCAGCTCCTGCCTTCAGGTTCCTGCCCTGTTTGAGTTCCTGTCCTGACTTCCCTCAATGATAGACTATGATCTAGAAGTTTAAGTCTAATACACCCTTTGCTCCCTACCTTGATTTTGGCCATGGCGTTTTATCACAGCAATAGAAACCCTAGTTAAATGTACCACTTGTTTGCCTGGCAACCACAGATGCTAGGAAAGGGCATCTGTTCTTCAACTGGAGGTACAGACAGCTGTGAGCTGCCAAGTGAATGACAGGAATTAAATCAGGGTCCTCTGTAAGAGCAGCCAGTGTTCAAAGTGCTCTTAACCATGCATCCATCTTGCAAGCCCTTGCATATGACTTTTTAACCTGTTATGTCTCCCCTCCCTTGCTAAGAACCGTGGAGTGGGGAGCAGCCCGATGGGTGCTGTCAGTGTGGCCAGTGATCTGCTTCCTGGCAGCAGTATGCCGTCTCACTCTGTAAGTCTCCAGAAGTGCTTTGATATGATGGCTTGGAGGCTTTGTCTCATGTTGTTAATTAAATGCTGCACGTGGTAATATATTCAGGAGGCCAAAAGTGTGCCTTCCTACAAGGATTCTAGTTAACCCTGCTGACACTGTCAACACCTTTGTGAGAAGATCAATCCTGTGACGTCATGACACCTGGGTTTTAGCAGTGGTGTAGAACTTTGATTTTCTATCACAGAAGAAAGAATCCATTCTAGTAAGGTAAAGCTAATGACTCACATTTCTCACTGTTAGTGAAAGCGAGACTTGGTGCTGGCCACGGAGTCCCTGAGGCAGATCTACTTTACAGTAGAGGAGGGTGTAGGGCTGGGCAAGAGAAATAATGGCTTGTGAACTTTCAGAGTCCACAGGAAGTACTCTGGCAATAGGAGATGCCTCGTTTGGGTGGTGCAGCGATCGCTCTTCAGACAGTGTTACTGGGAAAACTGGATACTCAAAAGCACAAAAATGAAGCTGGGTCCCCCTATCTCTTCCCTGTTACACAAACTCAAATTTGTTCCAAGATCTACATGTGAAGTCTTAAACAATGGAACCATTAGAAGGAAACATAGAGGAAACACTTTGACTTATGGGAATAGACAAAGAGAAAAGAGATGACTCAGATGATGAAGCATTTATACTGACTGCCAACTGAAAGATGGAAGATCCTGAAAGAGCGAAGCAACAGCTGTGAACTAGGTAAAAAGGGAAGTGTTAGTCTGAAAAGGGATCTGTATCTGGGGTGCACTAGAATATAAAATAACCTCAATAACAACAGAATGAATAATCTGATTAAAAATGAGGAAATGATATAACAGATATTGTTAAAAGAAAATTTACAGATGGATAAAAGTCATGCAAAAAAAACCCAAAAAAAGATGTTTCTGTCTCACCAGGTTCCATTGCTGTTTAGTCCCAAATAAACACACAGAGGTCTACATTAATCAGAAACTGGTTTGTCTATTAGCTCAGGCTTCTTATTAACTAATTCTTACATCCTACATCATAACTCACAATACTTGTCTATGTTAGCCACATAGCTTGATGTCTTTCATCAGCGAGGCATTCTCATCTTCCATTCTGTCTGGGTAATGACTGCAGACTGCCTTTTTTCTTCTTCTTGTTATCATCCTGGCTCCACTTCTGCCTGGTTGCCCCACCTATACTTCCTGCCTGGCTACTGTCAATCATTATTTTATTACAGCAATACAACTGATAAATCATTGTCCCACAGCAAGCCAGGACCTCAAAGACAAATTCTACATAATCTTAGTCATCTGTAAAATCAATAAAACTTGTTATCAGAATACAGTACAATCATGATATGATGACTGGGGGGAGAAATAATGGAATTAGAAGTATAGGTAGATCCAGTAACAGCTATAGAATGCAGTTCTTATGGCACACAGGATCTGATGTTCTGCAATACCATGGAGCATCTATGTATGTATGTTAGGTAACATTATGTATGTTAGAAAGAACTAGATTCCAAGCACACAAATATTAAAGCATGTGAGAAAAAGTTGAAAATACCAATTAACCTGATTTGACCATTATTTACATATGTCAGAATTGTATTAGGGCACTATACCCCATAAAATGTACAGTATTATGATGTGTCACTTAAAAAGATATAAAGAAGTACTAGTGAATCAAGCAATAAAAAAGACAGTGGAGCAATAAGTGATTTACTCCACTCTTGAATAATGCCATCAATAAAGGCAATTACAGAATTTATCTTATAAATAATATGGAAGACCTCCTTTAAAAATTCATGACACTTGGGGCTGGATGGATGGCTCAGTGGTTAAGAGTATTTGTTGCTATTTAAAGAGATTCCGGTTTAGTTCCCAAAACCAATGAGGTGGTTCACAACCATCAAATTTCAGTTCAGGATATCCAATGCCTTTTCCCGAGTTACGTATTTTCACCACATGCATACATGTGATGAAAAGACATTCATCCAGGCAAAATACTAAATAAAACAATTATTTTAAATATTTTAATATCTAGTACTTTAGAGATTGAGAATCATCTCTCAAAAAACCACTTGGACAAATTTATATGAAGCATCCCTATGTCTATTAGTCTGGCTTTTAAAAGTGTGTATTTCCTTGTCTCTGCTGCTTGGAAGCATTCGGGTCTCAGACAATGCATGCACAAATGACAAACATGAAGGTCACTAAGGGCACAATGAAGCTGATGGATGGTCACTGGTGGTGGTGAAGTCACTGACAACAAGAGGAAGGGAAGGAACTTGCCTCCACTGCCTGGGAGAGCCAGACGATAAATCACATTTGATTTCTCTTCGTAGTATGATTCTGGAATTAATTCATTCTTTTGGATGGGATAGAGAAAGGAAAGCGGGTTTCATTATACATTTAATGATTGCTTTTTTCATACTTAGGGATTACAAACACCTTAGACTACATCTTTATTGTTGATATCAATAATAGTCTAATGCAAGTTCAACAGAACAGAATGGGAACAACACTGGCTTAAAGATGTTTGGGAAGATTTGAGAGAAAGAGAAACTCATGCCTGGTTCTTTTGCCTTACTAAAAGTATGCGTTTATGCATTTTTTGTTTGGAAATTCCCAGCAGACAACAGACCTACATATTGGCATAAAAACATGCGGGTGGATTTCATTGTGCACAGGATTCCATCATTGTTATGATGTCTAGAGAAGTAACTCAGGGCTGGCTGTGGCAGCACCCCTCCTGAAATTGGGACACAACAGAGAAGATTATCATGAGCTCTGTGCAAGGATGGCTTGCAAATCTGTACAACTTCTACTTCAAAAAATGTTTCCCCCAGACTCATCCCAGTTCATACAGATGGTCACCTTTTCCCTTTTCACGATCTACAACTTCCCTGATCAACCTTCTGATTTACCAAAACAAATACACGGTCAAAACAGACACAGAGAGATACAAATATCCAAAGTACCTATTGCTTGCCAAGATTCTCCTAAAATCCTGTCTTGTAACTAATGGAAGTAAGAAGTCCTTAGATTTTTGGAAAATCAGTTTGATAATAGCTATAAAATTATACAAACTCCTTTACCTAACAGTAATTATTCTAAAAATACAGACCACAGAAATAGGAATAGCAGTATATGTGAATAAATACATATTATAAAACTAGACATTCCAAGAGAAATGTGTGTGACTCTCTCTCTCTCATATATATATATATATATATATATATGTGTGTGTGTGTGTGTGTGTGTGTGTGTGTGTGTCTATACATACACATACATATGCACACACACGCACATATATATATATATATACAAGCACATATATGTGTATATATGAATATGTTTTATAGCCTGGTGTTTAGTGTTTTTCCTTCTGTCTCCTTTGATTGAACACCTATCGATAAATTTCAGCAGCTATACTCAAAGACTGCTTTAGAGGTTATGCATCCATTACAGAATAGTTGAGATCATTAACCCTAACTTAGAGACATACCCATTTTATTACACAAGTTATAGTAACATCAAAGATAATAAAATACCTTAAGACAAACTTAACCAAGGATGTGAAAGACATCTACAATGAAAGCTTCATGTCTCCAGAGAAAGATCACCAGGAA
>JAQHUG010000220.1:2642472-2660079 GCA_028555095.1 Dicrostonyx torquatus
TTGGCCCTTGTTGCTGCTGAGGCTCAAAAAGTGGCTGCACCCAGGAGGCTCAGTAGACCGACCGAAACAGGTCTCTCTGCTGGGATTCTGTGTGTCTCCTGCTGGGACATCTTGTGTGCACATGTCCCAGCAAGTAATGTATAGAAACAAAATGCCTTGGCCTGGCTACAAAGTCTCTTCCTGATTCAGCAGCTTCTGGAACCAATGTGGCTGCCAAGGGCCCCACAGAGCATATGTTGAGCCTATTGGTGTGGCTACAGATGGGCCAATAGGATGGTAGGGATATATATATCAACGTGTCTTCTCCCGACATAATGTTTCCCTCTGTGACATCACAGATGAATGAAAGTTGTTCTGAGTTGTCTTTGCCTTGGTTTCGTTTTGTCAGGTAAATGTTAATTCTGCTAAACTGAATTCCTTGTCAGACTCTCAATTCTTAAGAAAAAATGAACTACTCACAGATGAGTAAACACAGGTCATTCAGGTGTCATTTATAATATTGTCTGTCTCCTGGCACTTGTGATGCCTGCACACCTTCAGCGAGAGATGAAGCCATCAGTAGTATTGGGGCCTAGAGGTTTGCACCATCGGGAGAGGCTGTCCTGGTGTGTGCATGTTTTAAGTCAGTACTGATGGACAATTGACACCTAGTGATTTTTATTTTCTTGTCCCTTCTCTCCTGGACTCAAAATCACAGCTTTTCTTCACCAACTATGTTGTTCAGCACGTTTGCATGTTTGTCCCGCCTCTACTCTTCCTCTATAACCGAGAGCACACCCTGGCCCAGACACAGGGAGCTTAATATACTATGACTTGTCCTTATCAATACCAAAACCACGTTCAACTTTCTTTCTCTTTGTGTGTGTGTGCGTGTGTGTGTCTCTCTGTGTGTCTGTGTGTGTGTGTGTTTGTGTCAGAGCTCCCGTTCTAGCTCACATGGAGGAAACTTACAGCTGATATCCCCTCAGTCTTTGTGAACTGCGGAAGGATTGTCAGATGTAAATACATAATAATAAAAGAATACTTTTGAAGGTCAGTAGAAATTGCTGGCGAGAGTAAGGGCTTTGACTGACCCATTGGGAGGGAAACTCATGACTCGCTGGGATGAAAGACTGCTGCTGTTGAGACAGAGTACCCAGGAAGTGGACAGCAAGTTCTTATTCTGCTCTGTCTTGTGTGTACGAATTACCAGTGAATCCTCACAGATGGCAGGTTTTGAGATTCTGAGACTCAGTTTGATGATGATGGGGTATGGATTCTTTTCTTCCTTCCTCTGTCTTCCTTACCTTCCTCCCTCCCTCTCCCCTTCTCCCTCCCTTCCTTTCTTGTTGTGATTTGATCATGAGAGTAGCTCTTCCATAGTGGGAAAGACCTGTAAAGAATACAGATTGCTGTTGCTGTGTGTTCTATACCATATGAAGATGGAGGGAGACATCCAACTCCAAACTAGGCATCAGGTGTCTGAATCTGCCTGTACCTTAAACTGAGACCTTTTAGACTCTAGAACGGAGAAGTCTGTTGTCATTTGCAACAGAGGCTGTTCTCTCTGAATGGTGGATAGGCTAAGGGTTTAGAGACCCTAAGACCTGTGATAAAGACATGACAAAGACGTGAGGGGGTGTCTTGAGGAACAACTGTTTGTGGAGTTATAAACTGAACCTTTATGATCAATCTTGTTTCCTGTGGCTATGCAAACTACCGGCGGTAATCCATGGTACCTACTTGGCAAATTGGGGGGTGGGGGTGGGGATCCAGCAAGCAATTGAGGGCGTGGAAATTAAAAAATGCACAGAGTTAAAGACAGATTTATGTAAGAAATTTAAAAAATAGAAGTGCAGATGATTTATATAAATAGGTGTTAAATAGGTTCTGAATATAAAACACAGTGAGGTCAAAAGTTTAATTAAAACTTATAGAACATAATGTTGGAAATACTATTTTAATATCATTTGTCTGAGAATTGCATCTAATCACATTTTCTATGGAAACTTCTGGATAAAATATAAAAGCTGTAGCATGTTACAACCATACACCATGAGTGATGCTCTCTAAGCATCAATTTTCTTATTTTATTCATAGGAGAATAAAGAAAAGACAATGTCTAGCTATTCAATGACTGTGCCAGGCTTCTTATTTTAGTAGTCAGAAAATACTTCAGGGTTAAGGGCATCTGGCCTTTCCAGTTCCATCATTCTTGTAGAGCAAACTATTACCCAGATTGCTTGTTCATGTGTGTGCACATGCATGTGTCTGTGTATGCATATGTGCACGTGTTTGTGGGTGTACTCATGTGTGTATGTGCGAGTGTGTGCATACATCTGCATGGTGTGTGTATGTGTGTGTGTGTGTGTGTGTGTGTGTGTGTGTGTAGTGCTTTTAACCCTTGCCCTGTTGACATTTTTGATTAGTTTCTTCTCATGTGGAAATTTCTTTTGTATTACATTTTTCAGCACCCCACTCACTAGCTGCCATTTCACCCACTTTTGTGACAGACAAAATGTTTCTGGATTCTGTAAACTCTTCTTGTAGAAGAGCTAAAAAAATCTCTGTTTTGAACCACTAGTCTACATGTCCTTGTGAAATCAAGGCAAGGGAAGATGCAGGTCACGAAGGTTTGTGTATTTGGATTATTGTGTATCTGTGAAGGCCACGTCTTGGACAGGACACACTACAGTTTGGCTGTTGTGTTGACAAGAGTAGCAGGCACAGGAGAGCAGCTGCAGAAGTGCGGTCTTCCTGACAGTCTGCTCTCAGGTTTGTGGACGATGCCCTCCCTCTGGACTTTACTGCTGGGAAGAGTGAGGACCGTGTTATGTTGATGGAATGCACTGAACGCTCTCCTACTGTAACCAGTTGTTAAGTTTGCTTAGGCCCCAAAGCATCAATGCCCAGCACCCGTGCGTATCTCTGTATTATTGCCTGGGCAGTGGGAAAGCAGAACAAACAGAGTTCACTCTTCATTGAGAGGAGTCCAGAGACTTTCTCTGGAATTTTGAGTTAATTTTATGATCCGATGACCCCACTTGTCTTCACTTATTTGCCTTCCTGATCTCAACGTCTGCCAAACCCACTACCATCTACTGCAGAGTGTGTGCCCGAACTAGTGAACAGAGAACCTTTTGTTACCCCTGAGGTAGGGGCTCTTACTAAACTTGAGTACAACTTAAGGTTGCCTTTGAAGTGCCACATTGTTTTTTGTTCAACTTCCTCAATTATGCCCCAAAGAAGAAAGCTGTACAATAGAAGATTTCATAGTCTGTATCTACCAGTTAAGTTTGGGCCCTGATGCCAGTTCTGGCACCATGGAACATTTTATGAGCCTTGTATGAGCTGGGAAAACTCTTTGAAATACACTGAGGCCATAAACCAGAAAGTGAATTATAACGATGCCGACGGTAGTCATTTTGACTTGATAGGTGTTCAGTGGGGCTTCTATTACATATATTTTCCATTTTAGTTAAGGGAAAATTCCACCCAATTTGCTTAGACCGACCATCTGGAAATACTTCTCCTCTTTCTTGACTTCTGGCACTTTGCCATCCAAAAGCAAAAATAAAAGGGGGTAAGAAAATTATTTTAAAAATACTGATTTAATGAAATTAATGTAAAATGAAATGCATATTTTCATTTTTCCAGAATGTGTTTTGAGTTAAATTAAGCTGCCTTAATACTTTTGAGGTAACTATTTGTCCTCTCCCTGAGAATGAGGCGTTGGATTTCTTACTTTGCCGGTGCTATTCATTTTGCACCTCCAGTGTCCAGCACATCTTTCACATCTGGGCTCAGTAAGCACAGCTCCTTTATTAGGTGGGAGGGCTCTGTCTTTGCAACAAGCCTCAGCTGACCAGCTGAGAGCCCAGGAGTGGTGCAAAACTGCTTCTGTTCTGCACAGGGACCCCTTGTCCTCCCTGACATAAAACTGGCTTCAGAAGCATGTGTTTTAAAAGTAACTATGTCCAAGAATTCCTTGGTAATAGTTAACTTACCATTTAAAATCTGTAACTGATTAAGTTGAGAGCTATCTTACTTGCTTAAATATCTAACCTGTGTCTGTGTGGCTAGACCTTTCCCTTCTTTTTTATTTTAAATCAAGTATAATGGGGTTAGGGAGATCAATTATGAGATGGTGCAATTGGAAAGTAGTTGTCTGTGAAAGATTCGATGTTGTAGCACAGGAGCTTCATGCATGCCTGTGCTAGTAACCCTTTGTCTGTTACCTCTGTCAGTAATCACGGGAACTGTGTAAGGCAAATGACTCTCTATCAGTAGTGTATGAAGCTGAGGCACAGAAGTTGGGGAACTCATAAGGTAGACCCATACAGCAGGGATTCATCCCTTTGTCTGATAACCGTAAAGGCAGTGCTCTTGGATCAATGAAAAATGCCCAACACTTTGATTCTCTTGGTTCTGACATAACTGCGGTAGATACTCTCTTCTGATGATCAGGTCTAGCAGGCTTTGGGTAAGGTTCTTGTTGCATTTGTGGGAATAGTCTAATAAAGGACCATTGTTCTCAAATGTGATTGGTTGAAAGTGGGAGAATGGATGGCGTCAATGTCCTCTGATAATTTGGAAATGCATCTGTTTCCGTCTGCTGACAGTTATGCAAAATCCCTGGTAGTTAGCACCCTGAAAATAGATCAGCAGTGATCTGTATTCAGTGATCTAACATTGATCTATATTCAATGCTCTAACTGATGATATAGACCTAATCAGAGAGACATCATTTTTATTTGATGCTTATGTAGTGTGACTGAATTGCATAGACATCAGTATAGAGAACCAAAGAAAAATTATCATATATGAAAACATTTTGTTTTACACAGAGTTGAATAACTAGATTTTTATGGGAACTGAGTAATTTTCTGTATCATGCTTCATTTATTATCAAGGAAATTAATTTTGCTCAAGAATATCCTTTGAAGTCAAATAATATTAGGATGATATATGATGATTATAATAAGATGTGTTTATGAGTGTAATGTGTGCTTTCTTAAAATAATTATGTAATCAATTTTCATATCACACTGTCAGAAGATTCAAGAGTTCTTTTAACTTTCACCCATTTAGGTCAGAAATAGAGGAGATGATAATTACAAAGCAGATACTTTAGATTAAGAAAATAAATTTCCTCTTATTTCTTCTCTGTTAAGTTTCCTTGCTTTTGTGACGAATTTACGCATCTATTTTGAGGATCTTCCTTGCTTGAATGTATCGAGATTCACTTACCTGAGCAGAGATGGAACTTCCTGCTATTGCAAGGCTGTTGGGAGCACAAAGACCACAGAAATGTTTCAGGAATGTGTGGGACTGGGCTTTTCTTAGGCACATCTGGGTTTTTGTTGTCTACATATGACACTGACAAACCCTGTCCTGTCACATATGCTCCTGTTCTGCCACTGTGGATTCTTAGCTAAGAGAAAGCACAGGTAGTTAAATTTCTCCCACTTGGTATAGTAATTTCAAACATTCATTTTGGGACTTTCTCCTAACTTCCCATGTTCATCTTCCTTCAGTCACACACCCCAGGAGACCTCACCACTCTCCCCAGTTCCTACTATTTCAGGGCTTAGAGACCTTTCATTGTGAAGATCCTCTGAGATGCACCAGAGGGTTTTCATCCACGTTGGTGTGCACCTGTCTCTTAAGTGACCCTTGCTCTGCCCTGCCCACACTTATGCGTCTTTCTATACATGCTGAGACATTCCCCATCTCTCTCAATCTCTATCCCTGCTCCCAGTCTCCCTGCTTCCATTCTATCCCATCAATCAGATTTGACTGTTAGTGACAGGGCTTTGTGCATAGCTTTAGCTGGCCTTGATCTTACAATTCTGAGTGCCGGGATTCCAGGTGGATGCTGAGATACCCAGAAGAAAATCTTTCACAGTCCTTGAGCGGACAGTTGCATTCTTCTCATTGTTCTAATGCTCATCTCCTCATTTCTAGTTTGTCCTGTGTGGATCTTGGGTAGAGTTGTCCATTTCATCCATATATGGTTCAGATATGGTTAATTTCTGTCCTGTATCTTCAGAACATCTCTCGCGGTTTTCCTGGAAACTGTCCACTGTTCCCAAAGTCTTCTTCAATCTTGACTCCTAAGAACCCATACAGGGCTGTGTTATCTGGATCCCTCCTCTGGGAATTCAAGATTTTGTTGAGAGTCCTGCCCATACTAATTTTGTGTGCACTTCACAGGGCGGAATACCTGGAATGCCATAGAGTTAAAAGAACAGATACTGCTGATGGTTGGATAACAGTTGTTCTGTTGTAGTAACTTGCTTTATTTCTAGAAGAAAACCGGATGTGCTTGATGAAGAAAAAGTATTCTATTAGAGAAATAATTAAAAGTAAGCCTTGTTTTGTTTTTATTTCTTTGTGTAGGCTTCGTGATCTGACAAACTAAATAATATGATGTCAATCAAAACAACCATTGCAAAAGTCTTCATGGACACTTATCTAGGATATTCTAGGAAATGGTGAATAATATTTTATTTGGTTGAAATAATTCCATAAACTTTACTAAAGCAATCAGAATAAAAGGATGAGAAATAGGAGAGGCATACCTGGAATCTGTAAGGTTTATTTTTTTTTTTTTCTGCCTGGGAGACAAGGTCTTTCCAGGAAGAGACCAGCTTGCCGGGACTTAGCTCAAACCATCTTTCTCATGTGTTGGACATTTCCTATACCAGCAATCCCTTGCTATTTAGTTCCAGCCAGATTCAGTTTACTTTCCTGGATGTTACAAGTGGTGATCTTTTCTAATTATGATGACATATGTCTTAGTTAGGGTTTTATTGCTGTAAAGACACATCATGACAACAACAACTCTTATTAAGGAAAATACTTTATTGAGGCTGGCTTACATTTTCTGAGCTTTAGTCCATTGTCATCATGGAGGGAAACATGGCAGTGTGGAGTCAGGCATGGTTCTAGAGAAGGAGCTAAGAGTTCTACATTTTAATCCGTAGGCAGCACTAGGAGACTGTGAGCCACACTAGGCCTAACTTCAGAAGACCTCAAAGTCCACCTCTACAGAAATACACTTCCTCCAACAAGGCCACACCTACTCCAAAAAGGCTACACCCCTAGTAGTGCCATTAACTATGGGTCAAGCGTTCAATCACATGAGTCTATGGGGGCAGTGCTGTTCAGACCACCACACTATACCTAATTTTTATTTCTTCTTTCTTGCATCTCTTCCTTAACAGTTCGGAAGCACAGTTTGATTCATTGAACTTGTGTTCGGCCATGTTTTTAACAGTAGTTTTGGCATAGTGGAGAGGGCACTAGACTGGGTGATGTGAGAGAGCTGAACACTGTACTGGCTGGGGACTTTGTAAGGGATACTTGGGTGTGCTTCGTGGATGTGAAGCTAGGGAACAACTTTTCTATGTACCCTGAGGCCGTTCAAAGCCACTGGCTATGGACTGAGAACCAATGTCCTTGTCGTGGCTGGAGGTAGAGGCTACTGTAGTACAGACAGAGCCTATGTGCAAATCTCATGCCATGTGTCTGTTTTAGCCTCTTGTTTGAGCTAAGTGGTATCCAATTAGGAAGATTTATTAAATCTGGGGGCCTTTCCAGATAATCAGTAGCACAGAGAACATTCTAGACAGACTGTTTGATCTCCACATTTCCATTGTGCTAACATCTGATCCCATTTCATTTGGCCAGCAATAAATAGCTTTGTATGCATGAAAATTGAGAATAATTTTTGGAGTAGTATTGCAAGTTATTTTATTTATGGTTACAGAGTGTGCATACTTTTCAAATTATCACAGAACGAAATGAGAAATGCCTTTACAAGAACAAGAGTCCAGATGCAAGCTGTCGCTCCCAATAACTCAAGAAAAAACAGTGTGGAGGTGCAGAATGGTCTGTAGTAGAGATGTAGGCAGGGCATACGTCTCTGCTGTACTTACAGATTGTTTTGTTTACTTATTTATAATCTGGGAAAAGAGTAGTTTGGATGCTTTACAAGTTAAAGGCAAATGAAATGAAAGACAAAATCCTGATCTGGAGAGACTGACGACCGAGTGCCTGGGGAAATCAGACAATAAAATAGCTTCAGGAAAATGGAACGATATGCTTTTATATTTTTGGTTGTGAGCCTAGCCTTTAACGGCTGAGCCATCTCTCCAGCCCTCGATATGCTTTTAAAGAGTGAATAAAATGAGGGGTCTAACTCTTTATCTTTTATGTGTCATCAAATAAAATTTTATGCTATATATTCTGTGTTTTTAATCCTTTCTTAGTAGCTAGCTGGGTGTATTGTTACTATTCTCCTTATTAGATTATCCCTTCCTAATAGACTGCCATTTGTGGAGCTTCATGCAACTGATTATCATAGGGATAGGAATATGGTTGTTTGGTTTTAACAGGGAAGATAGGAGGGGTGTGTGTGTGTGTGTGTGTGTGTCTGTGTGTCTGTGTGTCTGTGTGTGTGTGTGTGTGTGTGTCTGTGTGTGTGTGCGTGCGCGCGAGAGAGGGGGAAAGGTTCACTGTATAGTACATACTTGTTTGAATATTGGAAATAAATGAAATTTAAGAGATTTTAAATTTTGGATTTAGAAATAAAACTCTAAAAGCTGGTAAACAAATTCCTGGTGTTAACTTTTACCTTCTACTTTCCAAAAGTATTAAAATTCTCATGATCAAAACTCAGGTTAAAATGAAAGTTTCTTTTCCCAATTAGTTGTTTTTCTTGGTATCTCCTAGGAAAGTCAGGTAAACTATTTAGCTCAGGTTTGTAGTGTCCCTGGTCTGAGATGCGGAAGAACCCTGAGCGGAGGATAGCCTTGCATACTTAATAAGAAACCAGAGCAGTGCAGGACCTCACTTGTCCAAGCCACAGGGTTCAGAAGTCTTGTCCTGCCTGGAGCTTTTGGTTTGGGTGGCTCTGAATGGCTGGGGGTGGTCCCGTATCCATTTCCTGTTTCTCCCTGGGACTGAGTGGGTCTTCATCAGCATCCAGGTGCACTAATGAGCTCTGAGTCCCCAGAGGGAGAAATGTGCTTTGCCACAGGGAGAAACTTAGTCACTGAAGTTAAGGTCTAAAGGTCAACCAGCTAATCAGTTACAGACCTGCCGCTCGGGAGGCTCCTCAGCATGAATGCATGCATGCAGGTGGATGATTATCTGTTCCAAGGTATGGGTGGGGAGGGAACACATGGGCTCTTCTGCGTTCATGCATGCAGATGGATGACTGTCTCTTCCCAGGTATGGTGGGAAGGGAGAAGATGAGGCTGGATTGTGCATCCTAGTACACACAGAGCCGTGAGGTTTTAGCTCTGCCTCCCCCTGGCAGATTACCAATGGTTTTGTTATACAATGTTTTTTATGTCAACTTGCCTAGTCAATTAATTGTTGACCATGGTTCTCTATGGAGGGATGTGAGAGGTACAATCGGAATCTCAGATTTCAACATGGGATATTTCAGGGAAACATCAGAGAGGGGTATTGTTGGTTTCCCTGGTGAATTCATATGTCTTTATCCATCTTCAGTGTTGGAGATGAGACTATACTTCTGTGAACTGCTAAAGGTTAATTGGAGAGCATCATTTAGAATCAGGACACCTGGCCTATTTCAGTCAAATGAACGATTTTTAAATGATGCTAAGATAGCCACAGATTTTCTATGACTGTGCTTGTAGGAGAGACAAGGTAGACTCAAGGGTTTTGAAAATGGGATTTTATTAGAAAAGTTGAAAGTCAAGAGCTGAATGTTCCTGGATGGTACCCAATATTTTTTTGTTATTGTTATTGTTAAAACAGTTACTTACTAAAGCATAACTTAAGCCAATTTTTTTCATTTTAATTGATCTTGTAGTTATTGCAGTTTGAGTGGTCATTACATCTAATGATTCTAAAGTTTGGAGGATGCTAATGCCTGGTTCTGAACTTTACTAGAGTTTGAGTTACTGTGACTTTCGTGTTATTTCCTAATGCTTCATGACCTTGATTTCCTCCTGCATTGCAGCAAAAACATTAACAATAACCCTTTTACTTCAGTGTTTTGGGGTTTAATTAGTTGATAATGATGAAATACTTATTTCTGTGCTTTCAGACATTATACGAACACGATGAGAGGTAAGTAGATATATGTTCATCTGCTGAAGGTCTTATTTCATAATGTCTGGATTTGTGAGCATTTCAAATGTTTACTTCATAACAATATGTTGAAAGATACATTTAACACACTGCTGTGGACCCACAGAACAACCAGACAAGGTTTAGAGCTGTAGATGTCTAAAATGTAGAAAAGTGTAGCACAATTAGGCAGTCTGTGCATTGCATTGTGAGGGGTGAGTTTGGGCTGACGCTCATGCTGTACTATAGGAGTCCCTGCTGTACCCAGCAGTGAGTGCTGGAATGATAGTGCCAACGATGATAATAATGATGGTAGTCATGATGGTGGTAGTGGTCCTGATGATGGTTGGTCTTGGTGGTAACATTGGTGGTAGAGCAGGTGATAATGAGGAGAGTGTTGGTGATAGTGGTGATGATACTGATGCTGATGATAGTAGGAATGCAAGGGTCATGATGCTGATGGTGATGATAGTAGAAGTGACTGTGGTAGCAGTAATGGTTCTCACGACAGTGGGGATGGCAATGAAGATGGTAGGAAGGGTGGTTATCCATTTGGTGATAGTAATGGAGATGGTGGGAAGGATCAAATATTCTCCCCCTGCCAATGACTTCTATACTATCAGAGAGTATAGAAAACTAAAAGATGCCTGTAGGCTTCTATGTCAGTTAAGGGGTAGTTTAGGGACATAGAAGTGTGGGGAATAGTTAAGTACCAAAGATATTCTCGTTATGTCAGTTCTGTGTTCCTGAAGCCTGTGATGAGTATATCTATGTTCTATAGGTGCAGAGTTGGTTGGTTATCCTATTGTCATCTGCAAAGTAACAGAACAAGTTATGTCCCAGGGCGGGACCAATCATTCCAGAAGTTTCATGGTCCCATCAGTTTTTAGGATGATGACATGAAGGCCTTCCTTGTATTTATTTCATTTACTCTGACACAGCTCGGCTGTCCTTGTTGCTGTGGTATCAGAAGCACATTTCTTTGGTGCTCATTCTACAGCTGAAGTGTGATACTCAATGGATCATGAACTATGTGTAGTAAGTCATAATGTAGCTCTGATTAGAATGTATAGTACTTGTTATGAGATGGCATAGTAAGAAGAAGGTGAAATAAAGAGATGAAATCAGAATGCCCCTTTCATATTCAGTCTGCCTTTTCCATCTATCTATCTATCTATCTATCTATCTATCTATCTATCTATCTATCTATCTATCTATCTATCATCTATCTATCTATCTACCTATTTATTATAGATCACTTCTTTGTACATAGATAGCAGTGATTCCTTTTCTTACAACGTTTTAAAACATTTAGTGTGTATGTGTGTATATGTGCGTGTGTGTGTGTGTGTGTGTGTGTGTGTGTGTGTACATGCTCATGCATTAATGTACTCTGGAGCACAGGTGGTCAAGAGGGCCTTAGTATGAGTCAGTTCTCTGACTTCATGGAATAGGTCCCACGGATTGAGCTCAGATGGTTTAGTCTTGGTGGCAAGGACTTTGAAGAGCTGTCTCGTGAGCCTGACAGCATTGAGTCTAATGGGAAGCTGGGTGATTTTAATCTACTCCCCCATCATTGTCAACATTTACCAAAATCTAAAATCACCACTTTGTTGGTCAGTGAGTTTTCTTGTTATGGATTTTTTTTTCTTTTTGAGACAGTGTTTCTCTGTGTAGCCCTGGCTGTCCTAGAACTCATTCTGTAGACCAGGCTGGCCTCACACTCACAGAGATCCACCTGCCTCTACCTGCTGAGTGCTGGATTAAAGGTGTGTGCCACCATGGCCCAGTTTGTGTTATTGATATTGTATGATTAATAGCAAGCAGTATCTTGAGTATTTTCAGGTAACACAGAGGCTAAGAAGCTTTGGTGTGTAGTTTACTGCGTGAAGTATTTCCTCTTTGTTCTTCAGATTCTGTGATGATAGCTGTTTAAATTTCACTTCATGATCTACTTGAAATTCATTATTTACAAAAAAACATTCTCATAGTGGTTTATTTTTAAACATGCGCAAACTATACATAACACACACACACCACATATAAACACATACACACACATATATACATACCACACACACATTCACACATATACACACAACAAATACTACAAACACTTTCACAAACATATATCTACACTCCACACATGTATACACAAGCATCCACTACACACATACAAGTACACAAACACACTCACATACACATACATATGTACGCACACCACACAATACACACATACACACATTTAATTCTGGCACTAATAAGTGCCAGGCAAGTGTTCTAATACTTCGCTATACTCTTAGCTCAGTTTCTTTGAATGCCTTTTTTGTTGGAGATTCTCATTGTCTATTTGTTAGCTCTAACCATTTACTTTGGTTTCTCTGCAGCTTTGGAGCCTGTCCTGGAACTAGCTGTTGTAGACTGGGCTGGCCTTGAACTCACAGAGATCCTCCTGCCTCTGCCTCCGAGTGCTGGGATTAAAGGCGTGTGCCACCACCTTCCGGCCCATTTACAATTTTTAATGTAATATAAAAAATTTTTAAATTCAACATTTGTTCCATTTTTTCCAATTTGTCAATAAGTTTTTTAATACTTAGCAAATTAAAAATAAAGATTTATTTTAATTTTTCAACTATTCACTTACATGTGAGTCTTGTAAAAGGACTGCAGGTGCCTTGTTGTCCAGAAGAGGGAGCTGCATTTCGAAGAGCTGGAGGTCCAGGCAGTTGAGAGTTCCCTGATGTGGGTGCTGGAAACTGAACTCTGCAAGAGTAATGTGTCCTCTTAACCATCAAGCAATCTCTTCATCCCTCACCTTAACACCACTTAAAAAATGTAGCCTAGTGCTATAATACTTTAAATGACCAATAAATATTTATGCTTAAATTCAGTATGTACACAGCTCACAATGTTGCTTTCATATCTAGAATTCTCTTCATTGGGTAGAGAACTGGTATTTTTTTTTTTCGTAGTCTAAAGCAGAAATAAATTCACATCTCCCTGGGATTGGTTACTGACATGAGGGTGATTTGTTTCATGTTTGAGAAAATGATTCTGGCTTTAGACTTTCCTGGGCTTTAATTATTGTGTTTAGTTTAAGATAAATCCAGAGTACAATCTATAAAAATATTCCCTATGGCCAGGCTTGCAGAAGCCAATGCTATCTTATTTAACATGGTATGAATTAATATCGACTTTTCTGCTGAACTTGACAGTAAAAGATTGCCATTAGGCAAATATTCATGTTTTGACAAATACTGCTGATATAGTTGTGTAGTCCTTTGAGGCAGAGCCTGATTGCTGATAGCCATTTAGCCTTCTTCTATTCTAGCAAGTTCTTTGCCATTTCCTTGGCCACATAATGCAATGGAAATGTAGCAGTGCCACTTTACGTGGGAGTGGAAAGCCAGAGTCCCTTTGCCTCCTGATGAGTAAACCCAGATATTGTATGTTTCAATTGGCCTCTCTTCTCAGTGTGTGAAATCCATCTTGCTCAGCTCGTTCACGCTGTGTACCACATAGCTTGCAAGTGATCTAGTGTGACGGTTTGAATGAGAAATGTCCCCATGGGCTCATGTTTGAACACTTGGTCTCCAGCTGGTGTTGCAGTTTGGTGAGGTCACGGAACTTTTTGGACACGGAAGCTTGCTGGGGAAAGTACATCACTTAGGACAGATTTTGAACATTTTTATTCTCACCCTACTTCCGGTCCATTCTCTGCTCTCAGCTGTGGTTGAAGATGTCCTCTCTCAGCTTCTCACTCAAGCCAGTTGCTGCCATACTTGTCATACGTGGTGGCTTTCCCCTTGTAAACCAAAAGCAGGGTAAATGATTTCCTCCATAAAGCTGCTTTGGGGCTTGGTATTTTGTCACACCAACAGGGATGAACTAATGTGCAAAATAAGCATATTTGAAATCCTCTCTTTAAAAGGGAAATAGACACAAACTCATAATATTGACCATCAGCTGCACGCTCAGCAAGACAGCCTTGAAACATAACCTCCTAGCCAGCAAGGTTGATGAGGATGAATGGCTGTAGTCCCTACCAGCAGAAATGTTACCCCGGGGATATTCAGAAAACCGGACTTTAAGTGTCGTCTAAAATCTGCAAAGTTGCTGTGGGTGAATGGAAGTGTGAGGAGCCATGAGTTAGGATTCATGAACAATATTCCTAAGGAGGCCTGTGCAGTCCAAGCGGTGAGCATTTTAGATCCTGGGGAGTTGATGTTTCCATGAGGCCAGTGAGGTGCGGAGGACGGGAATGCTTTAATGAGAAGGTTGTTTTGCATACCGATTTGTTTCCCGACATGTATAAACAGAGTCTCTGAGAACATTCCAGGACACAGTGTTGGGGCTGTTGTTTCATAGAGTGGTAAAATAATATCTTGCTTAACATTCTGTAACTTCCAAACCACAGGGCTCCTCATTAAAAGGGGTGAGAAAGCATGCCTTGGGGAGCTCTTACCTGAGTCACCTTTCTTTGGGTGGTTAGATAATCTGCTCTGGAACTTGGTACCTGTTGAGAGAGAGGGAGACACTGTGCTGGCTCGTTGCTTGTTGGCATGTGGTCATAAAAGAATATTCTACTTGCATAAGTTAACCTTTGGTGTCACCTAGACCAGCCACCTAGTGACTCTTCATTTATCTGCCTCAATTTCCATCCTAATACCTGTGACTTAACTATGAAAAGATACTGTGATCAAGTCTTGACAGAATACCATGACATCAAGAAATTGTTTTCAAATTGTCTCTCTATTATTTCTTTTATTTTTGAGCACATAGTATAACTACATCCTTTCTCCTTTTTATTTCCTCCTTCCAAACCCTTACTTATACCCATCCTTGCTCTATGTCAAATTCATGGCCTCTCCTTTCATTAATTGTTAATGTATATACATATATATTCTTAAATACAACCTGCTTACTTTATATAATGTTTGTTCCCTTGCATATATGTTTTCACGGCTAACCATTCAGTATTTAGTAAGCTGTTGGTGAGCTCTTCCCTGGGAAAGACTATTTCTCCTGCTCTCAGTATTCCCTAGTTGCCCATAGTTCTTCAAATGGTTTTGCATAAGAGGAAATTTATAGTCACTTATCATTGCAGATACATTTGAGGTAATTTGATTAAATAAGGATCCTGATGATAATAGCTGTAGAGGTTTGATCTGTTTTACCGACTCTGTAAATGGTTGGTCTTGATTGAAACATTTATTACTGACACGAGAAGATTATGGGCTTCTAAACTACAATTTACTCCATTTTTCTTCACTTTAACATCATATAATGAAATATAATAAATGTTACAAATTTATGTTCCACCATTTGATTTTTTGACTTAAATTACAGAAGTCATCATCAGTACAGCCTGGTTTAGCATCCTGTCAGGTAGCTAATGAAAACACGTATAGGGAATATGTCGCAGCTCCACCTTCCATAGATGGACAAGGAGGACGCAGCTCTCCTGCAGGAGAGTGACAGCAGATGCAGGATCTGAACACCACAGAGCCATGCCATGGCCTTTTCGGGGATGTTTACAAGCTTGGGTAGCAGAAGGGCTGTGTTAGTTCCAGCTTCTCTTTTATTTCTTAATCTCCTCTTGTGCTTCGTGGCACGGTTTGTTTCTGAGGCTTTAACCCTCTCCACACTAACCAGGAGTGTTCAAAGAGAAATGTCTCATTTTTTCCAATCAGAGTATGAGCCACCTCCAATCTTCACTGCAGTGTGTCAGTTAATCACCTCCTGCTAGTCACAGTGAGATGAGCCGTGTGAAGAACTCGCTATTCTAATCTTCCAGCAGTCCACAGGGAAATGGAATTAATGTCCTAGTTTCATAATCAGGCATTCAAACTCAGAAAAGTGAATTAGCTCCGGCATATCCCAGGGCCCTGGTAGAGAGCTGACCTCAGTCTCCCGTGGTTCTCCATCCTATGTCACAAGCATCCACTGTGCTCAGGAAACATTTAAGACCTGAGCAGCTCTTTTGTGGTAGAAGGGATACAGCCATAGAGACTATTTTTATGATGTCTCTCTCTAAATGTAATAGCATGTATATTTATATATGTATATTATATATGTATAATATATAATATATATATATAATAAAGCATATTTATGGAATTTACTGCCCACCTTTTTGTGTGTTGATGATATTAACAATACTAGTGTATTTGTTCCTTACAAAAATCTGCATAGTTGGATGGAGAAAGGGTTGACAAAGGTTAGTAACTCTTCCAGAGTCAAAAAGGATGAAAACACGGTGTATTTTAAGCCATATTTAGTTTCGTTTTAAGATGTGTCACTTCAGGGAAACTTAGCTAATAGTATTTACTTATGCAACAAAAAATGCTCAAGTCGGTTCCTTCCAGCTCTCTGGTTTTATGTTTACAATGTATCTAGTTAGTCCAGGCCATGACCTACATCACCTTGTTAATTGTGAGAAAGCTAGGCTGTTCATGGGTGTTCTTTAATGATTGACAGTAATGAAAAAGAGGACCAACTGAGTATGATTGTGACATGGGAGTTTGTGTGTGGGAGGTATGGGTGCATGTGCATGAGTGTATGTGTGGGTGTGTGCATGGGTTTGTATGCACAGTTAATTATTGTAAGACTGCACAAATACATGCAGGATTTCCACATCATAGATCAGAAGACTGTCTCCAATTTTTTTTTTAAAGTTCCATGTGACAGTGGGTATGTTGACTGCTCAGAGACACTGGTATGGAGGAGATGCCGAGAGTTGAGAAAGGCAGCCGTTTGCTGGGACTTTGTTTGGCTTAGGTAGAAACCCTGGGCCAATTCTCATCCTTTCAATTCCTCAAGAAAATTCTCATGGGGAGAGAGTTTTTCTCAGAAATATTCCCGTACAGCCAGAAATCCTGCCTAGTGGTCAAGGGATTAATTCATAGAGAGGCGAGTTAAGGGCTCATAGCCTGGTGCTTTAGGGTATGCCTACACGTCTTGTGATCTGAACTGCTCTTGACAGCTTGACCAGCTTTGCGACCTCCTGTGCTGGGAAGAGTGGAAGACTGGTGGTTTCCATGGGGAAGAGTTGGATCGGAGCATCTTGAGTCCCTACCAGTGCATAGGTGTCACATGATTGGGGTTTTGCATCAAGAAGAAACCACATGGTTTCCGCAGAAGCTCCAAAATTCCAGAAGAACTTCTGGAGGAGACAGGCATAGACCCAGCACCATTCTCTTTGCCTAACAGATGGCACTGTGGCCTCTGCACCCTTCACAATCAGCGCTGTGCTTTGTTCAGTGGTAGTCGGTCTAGTGACTTAGGCACAGTTTTGCAGATGTAGTTTATCCACTGTCATAACCATTGTTTCTTCTGTTTTGCTCTTCATGTGGTACTGAAAAAAATGATTTGATGTTACTTCTTTTTTTTTATTGTTAAAAGAAAAATTTACATTTACTCCCCTTGTTCCCGGCCCTCCCGCTCCCCTACTACTCCACTGCCCTCCCCCTGCTTCCTTAAGATGGGGCAGGATACCCTGACCTGTGGGAAGCCCAA
>JAQHUG010000220.1:2663274-2676558 GCA_028555095.1 Dicrostonyx torquatus
CCTACTTTTTAGTTTCTCTTCTGCTTCAGAGGAGATCAGGGATCAGTAAATCCATTGTTTGCAGATAGTGTCAGTCACATGCATTCAATGGCCCTAAGTTACCAAGCATCATAGCTTAGCAACATGTATACTGTGACATCTTGATAGTTTCCCCTGGTAATTGTGGGGTGACTTAGGACTGAAGGTTGCTACTGCTTACCAGCATCTCATGAGATGATAAGACCAAATATCTATAGCCAGGGGAAAGCTCTCCATTCAAGATTTAAAGTGTTGCTCCGTTGTAATGAACATACATTTCTCTCGTACCACAGTAGCACCAAAGAATCATGGTCACACCAGCAGAAGTCTGAGTCCAGTTGTAGACACTCCCAAATCCTGCTGGCAACACGTAATTGGACAAGGATGGATATATTTCAATTTAAGTGTCTGCTAGCATCTGTGTTAAAACTGTACCTGGTCTTGCTTTTAATCACTTGCAGTTAGACACGAGGCAGGAAATAGCTGTTGTGTAGGTTTAAGATACAGGAGATACCACTGTGTCCATGCAGGGTCACACGTGGAAGGGACCACTGAGAAGTAAAAACAGAACACAGAATGGAACAGCATGCAAGCCTTGATCAGACTTTCTAAGGAATGGAAGTGAAGGGGCAGGCACATGCCTTGGGTTTAGATACTGAATCTATCTGCCTGTGCAAGGAGTGACCTCATAAGTTCACACTTGTGCTTGTGGTTTCTGACCTGTGGGAGTGGAGTGTCCGCTCCTGAAAGGAGAACCAACTGTGCCCACTTTCTGCTTTGTGGTTCTTAAGTCATTCCTTTTATGACTTGGCCATAACTAGAAGAAACTGTAGGTAATTTTCTGAAGGGTAAGATTGAACTCAACAGGCACGTGACTGTGACTCTTACTCGCCTTTTTGGTTTGTGTGTGTATGTGTTGTGTTGTGTGTGTGTTTGTGTGTGTTGTTTTTATGAGACACAGTCTTTCAATTTAGACTTGACTCCTGGAACTCATTATGTACATCAGCCCAGCCTTGAACTCACAAAGATCTGCTGGGATTAGAGGCATGCCACCATGGTCAGCCTTTAACCACCTTTCCAATGGAAACAAAGTCCACATCAGAGAGAAAAAGAACCTGTGTGCTGTGTTTTCTACAGCGAGTTTGCTGTTTACCATTCCTAAGGGTGCCTGTGAGCATCAAAGCAAGGTATGCCGGCCATGTCTGAGTGGAAGCGCTTGTTTCTGCCTGTGAGTTTCTTCAGAGAACCTCAGGGCTTTACATAATGGTGCTGATCGGACAAGGCTGATAACCCAGTCTCATTTCCTCAGTAGCAACAAATGAGCAAGGAGAAAGAGGTCTTGGAAATGGGGCTGTGTTTCACAGCACCCAGCGTCCACCAGTATGGCAACTGGTCTTGAAACTATTCTTCACTGACCTTTGAGTGGGAGTTCCCTAGTCCGTCTGGAGAGTGTGGTTTGTCTTTGCCCTGACAGCAGATGCACCTTCTGGACACTTTTCTTCAGACCTGCTCAGGCTTTTCCTCTTCCTTGCAGTAATTCTCATTCCTATGACTCAGTTTCCCGTTCTCATCTGGCAAGTTTGAACTGAATCTGAATATTGCCTTGAGTGGCCTCATAAAACAATCTCTCCTCACTCAGTTTGTAAGGAAATAAGCTTCTTGCTTTATATTGCAAAATAAGAAACACTCATTGAAATTCAGTCAATACGTAAGAATATTTTAAAACATGTTCATGCTACCTTGGAGTAACTGTGTTTGACTTTGTGCCTACAAATGTAAAATATTTATTTGCTCTATTTCAGTCAAAAATTGGATTTTTCTTTCTCTCTCTCTCTGTTGATAAATGTGCACATTTTGTTTTCACTCTGCATTGCTGTTGGATTTATGTGCCAGAATGTCAAGTTTTACTGCATTGGTTTTACACGCTGCATGATATTTAATGGTACGGATATATCATAACTTATTTGATCTCATTACTTAGAACTTTGGTCTATTCATTTCAAACAAGTAAGTGTGTTTGCGCCCCCTCTCTCCAATAACTTCCAACCTGAGACTTGATAGCTCCCTTTGCCAGGAGTCAGCTACTTTTGTTTCCAGTCCGCTGACATGGTTCCCATACTTAGAAAGCTCATTGCTTCTCCACCCTCCTTTCTTGTTAGCCTGTGCCTTCTTTCCTGTTTCTGTTGTTGCTTGCATAGTTGGTTCTTTCAGCAAATGCTAGAGAGTTTCTACGTGAGAGGATCGCTGAATGATGAGGGCCCATTATAATGTATGGTCTCTTTCCACGCTAAAGGGACATGAAGCCAAATCAGAAGAAGCCAGGCAGCATGGAAGCACCTTCTAAGAGCCACAGGATATAGCATCTCCTTTGTTAGTTCCATCAGAACTTTCCGTTGGGCTACTCATGAGTTCTAATGGGAGCTCTAAAGGTAGTGGGGGCCTCCAAGGATGGGGATGATCTAATGTAGACCTGGTGGTGTGTCTTCCAGTCAGAAGGGAGAGCAAGAGACCTGAGAACCTTTATCATGACAGCACCGTCATGTGCCCCATCTTGCTCAATGTTTCATGTTCGTGCCGCACACACCTCTTTCCACATTAGCAGAGTCAGCCTTTTATTTCTGTCTCCTTTGACGTTTGTGTAGCTTTATTCAATTCAGATACCACTAGTTTTTCATTCTTTGGTCATATGTGGCACAGAGCTGTTGCCCATCCCTTGACTGTGATATGGTACATCGTGAAGACGCCTGTGCTTCCAGTAGACAGTAGACTGTGATGTCGCATTTGAGATTTTGCTATTATGAAGAGTACAATTATGAATTTTCGTGTGTTTCTTTGGCAGATGTGGAATTTTCCTAACATTAAGACAGCATGCACTCACAGCTGTTGTGGAACACCAAATTGCTCCTATTGTCTCTTTTTAGGAGGGCACTAATTTGTTTCCTAGGAAAATTATAAAGATTTTCTCTTTTTTGCCCATAGTCTTTCTTGTTTATATTCATCAAATCTTCTTTACTGCTTCCTAATTTCCAAGGAGTAGCCTGACTTTTTTCAACTTGGCTCATCTGATTTTTAATCATGTATGCTTTTTAAAATATGTATAGACCATGGGAACTGAGACCGGAGGATAGCAGTAGTGGTGATCTCACACCCGGAGCAGTCTTCTCCCACTGGTATTGTCTGCAGCAGCATTCACAGGCAGGGCAGTGTACTGCAGGGGGCTTTGCAGACTGAATTACTCTGTGGATGGCCCTTAAGCTTTAGATGCCATAAACAGGCAGCCATGTTTATGCTCTCCATGGTTCAGGAGCTATTTTGCAATCTGTGTCCTGTCTTATCCCCTCTTCCAGAATTGGGTCTTGGAGTTACTCTTTTCATATTTTCATTAACCTCTGCACCATCATTTGGCTTTTAATATTATGAAATATGGGCGCAAAAATACTTGGGAATTACTTTTAAACCATAATGACCTTTAATGCAATATGCATGCTGACCTTTCCACATTCCAGGATGATGAACTAAACAACACACAGTGCCTTATGTTCCCAGCACATACAGATGTCCCCACGCTGCATAATGGGCTAATAATAAGGTTTTTTTTTTTTTGTGGGCCACTTAGTCTGTTTTAACCGCTTTTGAAGTCTCACTTGTAGGCCGTTAGAAATCTGGCAGCTTTCTGTAGAATCTATTTTGAAATTCATTATAAGTATGATTCATTGACCGAAATAAACCATCCAGGTTTCCTTGCCTTCATCTAGTAAGAAGGAGATGTTCACAGTGAGCTAACCCAACAGCTGGATATATTGATATTGAGTCCCTTCCGTGACTACTAGATCAGTTCAGAACACTTGCATGTGTGCTACTATGTCCTAGGGAGCAAAGATATCAGTCGATTGCCAAATGTCAATAGGTCCTCTCATAGGTCCTCTCAGCGTCCTTGAGATGCTTGAGGACAAGGTCATTGGGATATGTTGCTGTCATTGAGCAAGTCAGTAGGTTTTATGTTATTCTCATTCATTCTTTCAATTATATGCTTTCTTCCTTGATTCTCTTTCTTCGAAGATACTGAGTATTTCATTATATCCTTGTGGAATATTTTAATCTATTTATTGTTTATAGCATATAGTTAAAATGGAAAATGATGTTTTAATATATATATTATGTGGATAAATTGTGGTGATTATGACCACTTTTTAAATAAATCTTCTGGGACAGGTTGTAAAGTACTCCACAGACACACCAAGCAAGCTGATTCATATAGTTTCAAGTGATATAAAGCAGAGGTGTGAACCGCATTGGGTAGGAGTAACAGCCAGTGATGCTGCAAGACCAATGGATGTAGAGGCAGGAGGAGCACGTGTCTGTGTGTGCAGGCGTACTGCGAGCTAAGAAGGAATGAGAGAGCTGGAGGAGATGCAGGGATGGTCAGACTGGGCATAGAAAAGGGCTTTTGCTGGGGTCAGCGATTTCCACTTTAGGGAGATTCCCTGGGGAGCTACTGAAGGATTTTAAGCAGCTATAATCACTTTATTTAATTCCTTTCTAGTTTTTCTCTGGTCGTAGCCTCAAAAAACAAAAACATAAAAACATTTTGGGGGCAGGAGTGCAAAGCTCAGTGATCAATTAAACGGCTTCTGCAAAACTAGGAGAGGGTACAGTGAGAGAGCTTAGTCAAAAGGAGACTGGCCACAGAGGTGAGCCAAGGATGCGGGCTGAAGGCAGTACAAGTGATGAAGTGGACAGGCTGGGTTTCAGGTACAGGTCGCCAAATGATTGATGGTAACAGAACACTGAGGTAGCCTTTGCAAAATCCTGCAAGGGCTGGAGCTCTGGTACACCATGCGAGGTTGAAGTTTGGACAGTGAGGTCTCTGGCACCTGGTGAATGATCCCGTGGCTACTTAGCTAAGTTCCACCCCCAGCGGAACCCATATTGACTGGAAATGAGCATGGGACAGCAGCATGGCACATACTAAACCTTTTGGCTCTTCCATTTAGCTGTGGGACATCAATGATTTGTATTCCATGTTTGAAAAATGAAGGGGGACAGTGTCATATTTATTTATAGGAAGTACTTATATAAATTCCACCTACAACCCACTTTGCAATTTCATATACATTATTATTCATTAGCTATCAGAATCTCTGATTTTAATTAAGATCTCATTAATCTTCATTTTATGAGGCATATTTTATTCTTTTTGTGCATACTTGCCAAAAACTTATTAATGCTATTGAAGTCTGATTTAGTTTTGACATACAGGAGTGTAACAAGTTCAAATAACCAATGTATTATCTTCCTATGGCTTGTATAGGTAGACACAGTGTCCTTCCGAGGTAAAATCTGGAAACACCAAGAAAGGGGGCTTTTCATTAAGTAGTTTTTCTAAGTGTATTAACAGTCTGTTTTCATCTGACAATATTTCATGATATTTTTCTTCTAACCCAGAATAATTACTTTAATAAAGTTACTCTGCCCTGAATGATAATGTCTCTTTGTTCCCGTGGTTGTGTGTGGTTCTGGCGAATGATGAGAGCTGGAATTACTTCTCTGGACCCCAAGGGCTTGTGTACATGGCCATAGCTCCCTTCTGCTCTTACTGTTCCAGGCCCCTGAAAACTCTGCTTTTTAGCGCATCTGCCTGTAATAATCCCTTCATCCCTTTGACCATTAACTGGAAAATTATGACATTTAGAAAGGACATTTCTCAAAACCATGGGAATTCATGTATTTGCAGCAGATGTTGAGAGTATTTTAATAGGGGCTAAAGCATCTGTGACAGTGAGTGGCAGAGCCGTGGATGAAAGGGAAGCATGCATGGCATCTTAATAAGCACATGCGTTCTAGCAATGGTCCTGTGTGTGTCTCCACTGCCTCGGATGCTGATTATCTACTCAGTACCACCCAGAAACTGAGGCTTCACAGCCATGCTCTAGAGTGGGGTGGAGTGCAGTTATTGTGGCTTAGGATGAAGAAACCTATAGCAGAAATAAGTGCTAATGTGCTTAAGTGGCTGAAGAAAAAAAAAAGCAGAAAAAAATCAAGACTGACCACATAGATATGACGCTTAAGGATTGAAGCTAGAGGAAGTAATCCCAAGAAAACCAGAGAAATTCCAGAAGTAAGAGAGAGGTATAGCTGAGGTTTTGGTGAGAGAAAGAATGGCAATGGTGAGTGATTTTCAGGATGGTGAATTCGATGCCCAAATATATGTGTTCTTGTCTGTCATAGGTAGCAGGCATGAAGAAGATAGCTGGTAAAGACATGTCAGGGGATCCCTAGTAGATCAGGTCCTGCTGTCATATTTATTTGAAGATGCCCCCTTTATTTATAGGTTGGTATTATATGGAGTGGGAGTTACATTTATTTTCCTGTTATGAAGCATATGTAAAGCCACCACAACTTGAAAAGGCAGGTTCTAAGGGAGTGCGGGTATGCACCTTCATTCAACAGAAGGCTGAGAGGCTGAGGGGGGAAATCTAAGATTATGATGCTGTGGATCCCAGCTAAAGATTTTAGGAAATATCCTTCATCAAAGGGCATGTCTCCAGGTTCATGGAGTTGCATAAGGTTACTGGATGGAAGGTCAGACAATAACCAGTGGTGGTGACACTAAAGATCCCACAAGGGCCTTCTCTAACAGACATGACAGTCTGTGCATGCATGTTCTCATGAAGAATGTACATAGTGATTGTCACAAGGTAGTACTCTCCCCAATGCTGTCTTCACTTGAGGAAACGTGGCCTGTGGGTCTATAATATTGCACCAGTGAGAACCACAGCTTGACTACTGTATTCTGCCTTGTGAGTCTCCCTCCTTAGGAAATGTCTCCATGTAACTATATTTTTTTTAATAGAAAGTGCTCTTGTTGGTTTAGCTAACAGAAGTAGAACGAATGAACTTTCACTTAGCTTTAAAACCTGCTGACAGATAAAAATAATATTGTCTTTGTGCAAATAATAATTTTATCTAATGGACTTCATTTATTTTTATCGTTCCTCGGGGCAAGCTAGAGCTAAACAGGGGGAAGAAGGCAAAAGTGTAATAACAATTCCATTTGAAGAGAAGTATAAAATAAGGTCACTGGAGCTGAACTATTATTGAAATGTATAAAATAGTTTAATGTTTGCTTTTCCCCATTTTATGCCATGAGGTCATTTTATATAGTCATAAAATCCCTTCTCATCCGGGTTCAGGCATGGTGGGACTCCGAATAACAGGTGACTCTGACTCAGCTGGGAGGTGCAGCCTGTTGTCTTTCTCCATGTAGGTCAGATAAGTGTTTTTGTTATCATATTCTTCAAATCAGTTCACAAACCCATCTATCATCAATTGCTTTTGACTGAACCTTGACAGTCGGGTACATGGATTAAAACAACCCGAAGGTGTTCACTTTTTAAAATGCAAATAAAAGTTGAAGATTTAATGTGTGATGGCTATCTCAATGCCCCCTTTAGGTTCAATAAAGAACAAGAAGCTTTAATTGTAATCGTGCCCAGTCTCGGTTTTGGAAATGTGTTAGGATGTCTATGAACAGTGTGTTAACTTAGTGTTATGGTTTTTCCAACTCTTCATGTTCTGCCAAGTACCTAGAATATCTGACGGAGCAGCAAAGAGAGAGCAGGGCCTCACTGGAGTCATTCGGCCTCTTCCTTCCTGTGCTGAGGATGAAGGGCTTTGAGCTTCCTGGCTTATTTCTTCTTGATGCCCCAAAGTTTCATTCCAATCTTGACAAGAAAACCACATTTCTGTCTTTTGTTTCCATTCCGAGGAATCCCTCCTTGGCACATCTTGTTTTGAACTTTTGTTTTCTGTTTACCAAAGTAAGCACAAATAATCTATTCTAAAAGGATAAATAGGAAACATAAGAATTACATTTTCATCTGTTTGACAGTTGTAAACCTGGATGGCAGTACTGCCACACTGTCCTTTCCACCCTTGCCCCAGCCCTGGGCTGCTGCTCTGAGGGACCTCTTGACTAACCACACCCTGAGAGCACCTCACCTCCCTGGGCCTGTGGTTCACCTCTGAGCATTTACTTCAGAGACATGATCGAAGTGACTCAGTTCATCTAATCTCCTGGTTATAAGTGGGTAGCTTTATAGGCTCAAACAGAGAGGCCAACTTAATCAACACAAAGCCATGGGTTTCTGGGCCCATTCTGACTTGACTTGCCACACACATTTGATCTTACATATATTATGGAATATGATTGAGGTCTTGCTTTATCAGATACAAAGGGAAGGATTAGGCATGTGTTCTTGAAATCTTCTTTGACTTCCCAACTTCCGGGAGTGACTGATTCGTTTATTATCTCTTGTGGACCCAAAGACTAAGCCATCTCGCAGTACAACTCTATTAGTGGCAAGAGATGGCTGAATCACAACTACTCACTGAAGATTAGCTCTGTCTGACTTGTTCATGCAGCCCATTCGGCATGCAGGAGCACATGAATTTGGCACCCAGACAATGAGTTTAACGCCATGGCTTCTGATGAAAAGAAATAGAAACCTTGACACATACCTGTTATGAGACTGTCCAGATAAAGCTCTGATGAGAAAGTGGTTATGTGTCAGGCACTGGAGTTGTTATGGAGGGTTCTAAACAGGAGCTATCAGGCTGGCAAGAGGGGGTAGAGGCCATGTGTGGAGATAGAAAATTGTCTACTCCTTGATCCATGGGACACCTTAGCTGATTTAAAGAAGGGGATACCATGCATCAGCAACATACACAGGCATCTGCAACTTCTACTATGAGTTACTCTAAAGAGGCTCAAGGCTAGGAGGCTTTCAGGATACACCATGAGATTCAGTTTGCAGGGACTTGACCATTGGTAAAAGGTGAAGAAATTTTTGAGGTGTTGAAAGAAGTAGGAGTGGAGCTAGGAGAGTTTGAGATAGGACAGGCTTGTGCCCTAGCAGCAGCTGCAAACGGCATCTCTGGCTGTGACCCGGGTGCAGAGAGCATGGACTGGGAGGTATGTATCGATGGTACATGATGGACCATTCACCCAACCCCCTTGAACAGTGACAAGGGATGAGGTGACTGTTTGAAACATATGCACTTTAACAGGGCTCTCTGTCCCCTTCTTTAAATCTGCCCCTTTGTGATTCTGAGGTGACAAGATCTATAGCTTGCAGTTTCATGACACAGGTGTAGCAGAATCTCACTCATCAGTTTCAAATATCTGGAGATAGGACTGCTGTGTTTTAGACAAGCTTGGGGCACAGCTTTGATCCCTTGCTGAGACTGCCTTTCTGGGTTAGCTCACTATCTTGACTTGTTTGTACTCTCACCAGGGAAATCATAGATGCTTCTAGGTATGGCCCATGTCAAGGAGGGCTATATGTCTCTGAATCATGCCAGAAGATCTGGCCATATATAATTTTACAGTACAACTTAGAAACTACTCAGGTGTCCCTGAAAGGGTGAACATGAAGCTTGTGTTGGATCTGTTTTTATTAATAGCTGGTTAGATACTGTTCCCTAAGAAAAACTCCCAATGTAAGCTTTCATTCTTTTGATTTCTTTTTGATCTGACAGTATTTTTATTTTCTAAAAGGAACAGTTATTTTCTGTCCCCCACGTCTATTCAACTGCAGCGTGGGTGAAATCAGGAAATGTTATGTATTGCACAAACGCTTCTATACAGACTTGTGCTTATTTAGATCCAGCTTATAGAGCGATCCTCCCACACCAGGAAACCAAAGGAAAGCTTCAGGGATTTTGAAGTAAATTCTTCAAAATGTATGGATGTCACAGTCCAGATTTGTCCTCTGAAATGCATCGTCAAAACAACAAAGCCATTTTTTATTAACTTGCTTAATATATATTTAATTTTCTTGGATTGGTTAGGCTGTGTAAGAAAAAAAACTTTTCGTGACAGTGATTCTTAAAAAGCCTTTCAAAACAAAGTTCTCAAAATGCAGCAAATAATTATAATTAACATGGCTTTCAATTTTACTGACAAAGTATTGAAGTGATGCAGTACAAGCTCCATTGGGAGATGCATGTAAGTATACTTTGTGTAGTGGCAATAGCTAGAGCTGTAAAGAGAAAGAGGGTTTGACAAACCTAAACAATGCTTTATCAGCCAGGGGCAGTTTGACGGTGCTTGGAAGTGTTTTTGCTTGGCAAAGATGGGTAGAGGCGTGGGATGTTGGCTAATGTACCTAGCAACCCTGGACTGAGAATCACTTTGCTGTGATGTTGGTAGAGCTAACACCGAGCACTCCAATCACTGAGGCAAGAGTGCCTGTGGCTCCTTCGGAGATGGAATTTCAGCCATTCAAAAAAAAGCTACTCAAAACTGAGGTGACCCAAAATGATATCCTTGAGGAGTTGGCTTTCTACGGTGGCTGCTCAGAAAAGTACAAGATTCTACATGACCACTGTGGATGTCTTTGTCCCCTTACCCCTTCATTATGTGTAGCAGTTTACTGTAGGAAGAAGACGGTGATGCTACATTCTGAAAAGTAAGTGCCCAAAGAGTCCCTGTTATTGAAAGTGCTTCTCAAGGTTTACCATGGCGAGCACGTATTCTCATGTCTTGCCAGTTCTATGTTCCTTTTGCTGTATTCTCATCTCCATGGCATTTCCCTTACTCCCCAAGTTTCTAAGAGTATGTGGCTGCTTGAGTCACTGCTTTCCTCCTTTTATCCTTTTATTTAGCAAAGATTTTTAGGCTCAGATGAGCACAATAGGATTTATTGCATACAAAGGATGCTGGTAGATATGGTGGATAGTCATAGCCTGCTTCTTTCAGTTGATGTAGCTTGGATCTTGATGATTCCCAAGACCCATTTTATAAAAGGCTTGGCCCTTGGCCCATGACAGTAGTGGGGTGGGGTAGAGCCTTCAGGAGCTGGGATCTAATAGAAAGAAGTTCAATGCTGGTGTATGTGCACAAGGGAATTTAGTCACTGGCCTCTTGAAAGACTTGTCTTGGCTGCCACGGAGTCAGAAGTCCCCTCTGTTAGCAGCTCATGCCAGAGTATGTCCCACTGTCCCAAACTGAAAGCAGTAGAGTTAAGTGACTGGACTTGAGATGACTGAAAACATGAGCCAGAATACACTTTCCTCTTACGTGGATTATCTCAGATATTTTGTCCCAGTACCAGGCAGCTGACTAACCTAACAGTTGATGGTATTCTTTTAGACCTGGCAAACTGACCACCTGTAGTCTTAGCATCTTATGAGTTGAGCTCCATCTTGGAGGTTAAAAATAGGGCAGTCCAATGCAGAGTGTGTTCTGTAAGGGGTTGCTGCTTTAGGTGGCAGGCATGGACATAAATGTTGTCATTGTGCCTACCCTGGCGTAAGAAAAGAATGAAGGTTGTTGACACTTGCCTCTCCTTTCGTTTTATCTTATCATTGCTAGATTGGGCTTGGCTTTAGACAGAGCTGTGAAAACTACTTACAGCTCTTCCAGAGTAGCCAACATGGATCTTCAAACATCCTTTTCTTAGCAGAACTGAGCTATATTTAATTCATGTCTATTTTATATTTAAAATGGATTTTCCATGTATTATATTCTGATTATGGTTCTTCCCCCCTCTACACCCAGTTCCTCCCCACCTCACCTCTCATCCATATCACCACCCCTTTTCTGTTTCTGGTTAAAAAAAATCAAGTAGGATCTTAAGGAATTATAATAAAATATAATAAGATATAAAAAAACAAAAATAAACCAATCAGAAAAAAAACAAACAGAAGAAAAGATCCCAGGAAAAGGCAGGAGAAATAGATAAATATACATGCCAAGACCTCCTCCTTTGCTCATGCAGCAAGCCTATAATAAACACAAAGCCAGAAGCTTTGTAGGGTAAATAATAAAAAAAAACATAAAAGTGAAAATTTAAAAAATAAGAAAGAAAAGCCTGACATCACACTGTGAAATGAAGAACTTTCAAGGATGCCAGTGAATTCATTTTCTATTGTTCATCTTCTGTTGGGCATGCTGTCTACCCTTAGGAATAGTTTGTTTTCCGGTAAGACTCCCTTGGAGAAAATGAAGTTTTCATTTGCAAGTGTTTCTCAATTGGAGATAGCTTCTGGGTTAGTCTGAGGGCTAACATGTGTCTAGTTCTCATTTTAGCCCCAGGACTCCATTCTGTGCAGACCTGTGCAGGCCCTGTGCATACTGCTCAGTTTCTGTGAGTTCACATGTGCATCGATCCTTTTAGTTTAGAGGGTCTTGCTTCTTTAGTGTGCTTCATGCCCTCTGGATCTTACACTGTCTCTGCCTCCTCTTCGTCAGGATTCCCTGTACTCAAAGAGGAGGGATTTGATGGAGACATTCCATTTAGGGCTGAGTGTTCCAAGGTTTATTATACTCTGCAGATTGTATGGTCATAAGACTCTGTGTTTGTCCTCTGCTAATGCAGGGGAAGCATCTCTGATGATGGCTGAGCAAGGTTCTGATCTATGAGTGTAGTGGAAGGTCAGTAGGAGTCATTTCACTCCTATGTTCTTTTGGAAAGCAGCATTATTTGGCTTTACCACAGGTCCCTGGGCTTTCTAGTCTCAGGTTCTTGATCAGCTAAGCAGAGATGGGTTTGGTTCCATCTCATGAAGTGAGCCTTAAATCAAATCAAATATTGGTTGATATCTCCCAAAAGCTTTGTGCTACATGTGCACTGGCAGTTTTGCCAGCAGGAAACCATTGTAGGTAGAAGGGTTTAGCTGGGTTGATATTTGTTTTTCTCCTTTGGCAGTGAGTAGAGACTAGCTTGGTACCAAGGACACTGGTCAGTATGGGTGAAGGCTCTAAGCAGGCACCAGCTCAACTTCTTCAAGTTCAGTGAGCTATGTAGGTGTTATTTTCAGACCTGGTCTGCTTGGGGGTTCCCATGGGACCTCTGTGGGAAACATTTTGGTTAGATGTAACCCAAAGCTTCATTTGTGATGAGAGAGGTCGAACTGGGGCCATGTTGCCCTGTTATTTAGTAATTTCATTTAGATCACCTTCATATATTTGTATAATTTAGGAAGCTTCATTTGGCTTCTATGTGCCCTCTCTATCACCCTTAATTTTAGCTGTCTCCCTGTATTCTGTCTCTTGTCCCCCTCTTCCACTTACCTCCCCATTTGATCCTTCCCTTCGAGACCACACCTCTCATCTATCCATCAATATCTATTTCCTCTTCCTTGGGAGTGTGTCCTTCCCCCATTCCCTTACTCAATATCTATACCTTTGTGGTTCTACAGACTATAGTTTGGTTATCATTGACTTAACAGCTAATGTACATACATAATAAAATACATACT